>BMAU01012527.1:0-132500 GCA_019973935.1 Trichonephila clavipes
CTCCTTTCTATTTACTCTACCAATTACAGAAACATCTACTGGGCATCTCACTCTACGAAATTCGAAAACCATTCTAAAGTTAGAGCTTTACCCTTTCGTAGGCCATTTACTTCTCTTTTGAATTTCTCAAATCTTGTATGTTTTGTTAACAATTAAACAATGTCATTTAAAGAAAGTTATTTTATTTTGCAGAATTTCACGTCTACATTTAATTTTTAGGTTCGGAAGCAATATTTCACAAGGAGCCATTCATCATTACAAAGAAAATTAAGATTAATGGTGATTATATTACATGAAAAGATGAATATCGTGTTGCAATACACAAGGGGACATCCCATTCTGCACACATGTAGCAGGTCCTCTTTTCTTGTACCTTTTTGCTACATTTCCTACATTGTCTATTGTTGGAAACCATCTTTGGCGTATTATTTCCAACACTAGATAAGCGCACATCATCCGGAACTACACATTTCTTTGCTTAGAAGCTATAAGGACGTCCTTTCCTATTTCTTGAGGAATATCCATCTATTAGCTCTCGAACTTATACTGTACGGAATGTTAGCTGGTCTAAACTTCTGTTTCTTGTGTTCACTTACCACAATATGAAACTATTTATGGTGGCAATGTCAAAAAGAAAATAAAAGGAGCGATGACACCATTTTAAATATCTTTCTTTTCTTTGATCGAAGCGACCCACCCCTACCATGACATCATATGCAGTAACAACTTTTGGACAAGGTACTTTTTTATTAGAGTCATCTTTTTCGCGAGATTTACAGATGTAAAAATAGCTGGATTATGCTCAGCAGCAAAAAACTGAAGCAGAATTTAGTCTTCTTCATCGTTATTATAGGAAGGCCAATATATTATAATGCCACACATCCGTTATAATGGTTAGTGACGTTGCCTGCGGTGCCGTAAGGCCTGGGTTCGAATCCCGAAGTCATGGATGATTGCAAATGTATAGTGCCTTCGCGACACGGGGGTACCATAAATAGATGTCTAGCCGCAAGTCCTCTCGTGAGGCTGAGGAAAAGGGAAGAAAGGTGGAAGGCCCCTAACTACCGCCAGGATGTTCTCCCTCAAAATCGGAGTGGAACCGAGCAAAATGGTACTTTCACTTGTATGATGCTCAAACCCAAGTCTAACGGCTGGCATAAGAATCTAGCCCTTCGCCGCGATGAATTTCGTGGATCTTGATCTGATGTTACTGTCGACAAGGCGGCATAAATAATAACAACAACACGTATCATAATGGGTTTTATGCAGCCTGATCTAATGTTACTGTCGATCAGGTGGCTAAGTAACAACAACAGCATATATCATAATGGGTTTTATGCAGCCTGATCTAATGTTACTGTCGATCAGGTGGCTAAGTAACAACAACAGCATGTATCATAATGGGTTTTATGCAGCCTGATCTAATGTTACTGTCGATCAGGTGGCTAAGTAATAACAACAGCATATATCATAATGGGTTTTATGCAGCCTGATCTAATGTTATTGTCGATCAGGTGGCTAAGTAACAACAACAGCATATATCATAATGGGTTTTATGCAGCCAGATCTAATGTTACTGTCGATCAGGTGGCTAAGTAACAACAACAGCACGTATCATAATGGATTTTATGCAGCCTGATCTAATGTTACTGTCAATCAGGTGGCTAAGTAACAACAACAACACGTATCATAATGGGTTTTTTATGCAGCCTGATCTAATGTTACTGTCGATCAGGTGGCTAAGTAACAACAACAACACGTATCATAATGGGTTTTATGCAGCCTGATCTAATGTTACTGTCGATGAGGTGGCTAAGTAACAACAACAGCATATATCATAATGGGTTTTATGCCGCCTGATCTAATGTTACTGTCGATCAGGTGGCTAAGTAACAACAACAGCATATATCATAATGGGTTTTATGCAGCCTGATCTAATGTTACTGTCGATCAGGTGGCTAAGTAACAACAACAGCATATATCATAATGGGTTTTATGCAGCCTGATCTAATGTTACTGTCGATCAGGTGGCTAAGTAATAACAACAGCATATATCATAATGGGTTTATGCAGCCTGATGTAATGTTACTGTCGATCAGGTGGCTAAGTAATAACAACAGCATATATCATAATGTGTTTTATGCAGCCTGATCTAACGTTACTGTCGATCAGGTGGCTAAGTAACAACAACAGCATATATCATAATGGGTTTTATGCAGCCTGATCTAATGTTACTGTCGATCAGGTGGCTAAGTAACAACAACAGCATATATCATAATGGGGTTTATGCAGCCTGATCTAATGTTACTGTCGATCAGGTGGCTAAGTAACAACAACAGCATATATCATAATGGGTTTTATGCAGCCTGATCTAATGTTACTGTCGATCAGGTGGCTAAGTAACAACAACAGCATATATCATAATGGGTTTTATGCAGACTGATCTAATGTTACTGTGGATCAGGTGGCTAAGTAACAACAACAGCATATATCATAATGGGTTTTATGTAGCCTGATCTAATGTTACTGTGGATCAGGTGGCTAAGTAACAACAACAGCATATATCATAATGGGCTTTATGCAGCCTGATCTAATGTTACTGTCGATCAGGTGGCTAAGTAATAACAACAACACGTATCATAATGGGTTTTATGCAGCCTGATCTAATGTTACTGTCGATCAGGTGGCTAAGTAACAACAACAGCATATATCATAATGGGTTTTATGCCACCTGATCTAATGTTACTGTCGATCAGGTGGCTAAGTAACAACAACAGCATATATCATAATGGGTTTTATGTTTTCAACAGGTGTATTCTGGAAGATCATGTAGATGTGAAGTAATCTTCCCAAGGCCCACGAAAGGGTTAAACCGCGGCAGATTCCAATCTCTAGATGACGAGTGCTTATCAACAAAAATGAGCGTGGAAGAAGGGTTTGTCCTCTTTCACAACCCACTCTAAGAGCTGTACATTAAAAGTCAATTTACACACACATACAAATTAGCAATCATTTCAAACAGCATATTCTGTTTGAAATTATCGTCAAAACTTGTCTAAATCAAAACTGCTGTTGTTCGGAGGGGGAAAAATATGTTTAGTGTATTTGAAAGCGAAAGCGTAAAAAGAACTTTTTCCTTGCTATTCCTTGTCTTTCACTGAAAACGGCATCCCTTTAGCAGAACAAAAAATCATCCGTTAAAAATAATTATTTTTTGTTCCAAATGATAAGGACAGAGTGAGAGGGATGCCTCAAGAGTAAACTGTTCCTTTTCTTTTTATACTAGTAAAGAAAACAAATATCCGATAACAACCTTTTACTATGATTAATGTTAAAACACTAACATACTGGACGCTTTAAAATTAATGTACCTATTAAAGCTTGTCCCAATATATTGAAATATTAGTAACAGTTTCCTTACTAGTTATTGAAATTTTTACGGTTATTGGCTTTTTTCTCATAAGAAATGCATGCCTCTTTATAGAAGATCTCTGTGGGCATAATCAAATGCATTATCCTAAAATAAACATACTTTAAACTTTTTATTATTAAGAATTATTGAAACAAGAAAATTAAATTTGGGGTTAACATAATATAAAAATATCTCAGCACTCAATATTTAAAATATAATACAAGGCTCTCAATCTAGATAGGTTTTTCGATAATAGCAATATGTACTTCTTTGTTTACTAACTTTTAGAAAAAAATATACCGTTTATTCACAGTTTCTGATTATTCGATAATAGTATTATTCCATGTTATATTGTATGTGACTAAATATTAAAGTACATTATTTGCAGTACAATTTTATTGAGGTACAATGTTGCAATTTAATTTTCAGTGAAAGTATATACAGTTAGTCACAAAAGTCTACATACACCCCCCAATACACACAAATCTAGCAGGATACTTATATTTTCGAAAATACAACTTTATTTTCGTAATTATCTTAGATAATAATTCATATATAATAATATGAAAGTTATGAGCATATCTATTAAAATATATCAAAAATAAACAAAATATGAAATTATATAGTCACAAAAGTCTACATACAGGGTCAGAACAACACAATTTTCAATTATTAATAAGCAAGAATGTAATGTTAATATTTTGTAGGACCTCCCTTTCAAGCAATAACTGCCTGCGTTCGGTTTGGCATTGACATAACAAGATTCTTCATTGTGTCAGGTGAAATTTGGGCCCAGGCATGGTCTTCCTCAGAGTTTCCTTGCTGGTTATTGCTTGTCGCCGAACTCTTCTATCAACTTCCTCCCAGAGGTATTCGATGGGATTAAGGTCTGGCGACTGTGACGGTGAATGCAGTTGTTTAGACGTGCGGTAGAGCAGCAATTTCTTAACAATCTTAGCTGTGTGCTTCGGATTGTTGTCTTGTTGAAAGACAAAGTTGCACCCAAGTCCCAATTTTTGGACTGATGAGTATAGATTGCTTTGCAGAACCTTTAACTATCCAAATTTATTCATGTTGCCATCGATGAACACCAAATTGCCCACTCCATTTGCCGCCATTGCGCCCTAACCCATCACACTGCCTCCACCGTGTTTCACATTTGGAGTCAAATTCTCGGGGTTCATTGTTGTGTTTTTTCTCCAGACTCTTACGCGGCCATCACTTCCAAACCCATTGAATTTGCTCTCATCGGTGAATACAACTGTTTTCCAAAAGTCAAAATCCTTACCAACGTGTGCAGAAGCAAAATCAAGTCTCTTCTGTTGGTTCACAGATGAGATGAACGGTTTCCTTTTGGAAACTCTGCAATTGTAACCGCCTGATCGAAGAATTCTACGAACAGTTTCTGGATGTACTTTCTTTCCACTTGCTGTTGCAATTTGATCCGCAAATTTTGGAGCACTAATTTCCGGATTTTTTTTCACTTTTCTTACTATAGCTCTTGTATCACGATCACTAAGCTTGTGTGGATGACCACATCGAGATTTGTTAAGCACATTTCCACGCATAACGTATTTTTCTGTAGATTGTGTACACAGTTGACCGAGGTTTTTTTTATAATTTTGGCAATTTAGGAATACGATTTCTTTTCACCTTTCAACTTTACGATCAGATTTGAAGTTCTAAATATGTTTCCTTTCCCCGGCTCATTTTGTTGAAGTTACAATGCTAAAAAATCGCAGAAAATGAAGATTAGAATATAGAACCCGTGTCACCTCCAACTAAAGTGATCTTCGAAAAAAATTTGCATGCAAAATTCTTATTATCAGCCAATCGAGTGTATGCAGACTTTATTATTTCTGAACTTTTTTATTGTGAAAAGCATATTTTTCGCTGCAATTGGAAGATCGATATGATTTTGATCATTATTAGAGATAATCCTATATTTTGATAGGTGTATGTAGACTTTTGTGAATAACTGTACAATTGTGGCTTTGAATCCTAATTTATGAAATTAAAAAAAAATGCAGCCCTTTAAATCAGTTGCGACAGGACTCCAGGCATCTTGATTTAAAATATTAATTCACTAAATTATCTAGTGGTGAATAATACTCGCGAATATTTTCACATTTTATTATAAACGTGCTTTTTTAACATTACCACTCTGTAACATAATTAACGAGTTAACCCCAACGAGTTTTCTGATATACTTCAAACTCTCTCTCTTGCGATAATTAAAATTTATCTTTCTTTTTGTTGACTATAAGTTAATGCGTACATATGTTTTATATCGCTTCTAATTGGTCAAAACTTGGCATGGATGCGCTTTCAATTTTAATTTGACATTTTTCAATTGTGGACTTTGAGAAGCTGAATATTAGTAATCATGTAATTTTTCATTTGAAACTGAAAATAAATTACGTAGCAGCGATAAATATGATACGATGGTAATATCTCAATTGCTAATACGACTAGCATTGCTGCGAAATTCTGTCTAAAGTGCTTTGTTGCTTCATGGGTATTAATGAAAACGCGTAATACAATATTTCCATTCCTATTTTTCCAAAAAAGAATAAATAAATAAATAAAATTTGAATTTATATTATTTGTGCAGTGAAACATTTTCAAAATGAAAAAATATTTTTTTTTCAAAGTTATATATTTTTCTTAAAAAGTAGCAATAAGATTTTACAATTTGTCTTTATTGCTCTTTATTGTAATGGACGACATCTCTCCATGAATATAATTTCAAGCCGAGCTATTCATTTAGGAGCGATTACAGAATGCGATTAGATACTTATAATAAATATGATTTTTATATTCAGGTATATAAAGAATATTATCTGTGAAATATTATTGATCAATATACGTTTCTTTTTTAAAGATATTTGAATAACTTCATATAAATTTGAAGAGCATATTTTACTTATGAAGTAAAAAACAATATTTTTCAAGAAATTGACGCATGATTATGGTATTTTTCATGAAGAATTTTAATTTTCCTATTAAAACATTATAAATTTTCAAGGTCCGGGGTAGTTAATCTTTTTCCTTGATTTTAGAAAGAAATTAAGTGAGTAATTCCTTTTAAAGCATAAAATATCGATGAAGAAAATTGTATTATTTTTAATATTTAAAAAATCAAGTTTTTTTACTTCGGGATTATTGAGTTACCCCAATCCTTTTTTATAATTATTTTATTGTACACGATACCCAGTGAATAATTTAACTAAGAGAAAGTTTACTTACCTACTTTCAAGGACTGTTTCAATTTTCTTTGGTAATAAATAAACAGTTTTGCCGACCCACTATATTTCTCATCATTTTCATCGCGCCCCTATCCATACAATAAAAATGTATTGAGTTCAATAATACTATATTTTGACACTAAAGCTACAATACGCCTTTAATCTGTTACGGGCCACCAACGTATATAAACGTCTCGCTCAGCCAAAGCATTAATTTTCTGGACGTATATATACGTCTTTCCAAAGTACGATCTTTATTGTGAAATGCAATTCATAAAGTTATCCGAAGGCTTTGGAATGCAATAAAAGAATCTTGATAGTTGTGAACATACTTATTTCAAAGGATTTGCTGGTTTATTCAATTCCTACCCCACCCCAATACACCACATATGCTTGCCTACATGTTAAAGGGTGGCATTTGGGAGCAAATCCCGTCATTTTTAATCGGCATCTAAAGGATTTATTATATATATAAACCGTACATATTATCGAAATAATTGTTAATTTTTTGCATATAATTTTATGTATGACAAGCTCATGGGGGTCACTTGCAATTATTAAACTTGTTCTTAATTCAGTATTGTTAAATTAATTATAAAATACATTGCACAGTAATGATATATTTATAAGTATATTATATCAGTGTACATATCTATTGGATTTTTTATTATGTCGGAATGTGTTTTATTTGTTTTCCTTCAGCAAATTAATTATTTTTAAAAATTTTTTGTTTTCGACTTTTAATAGGCTCGCCCCCCGCCCCCCCATTGGATTATCATGCTCCCCTAGGGGCGCACCCTACAGTTTGAGAAACACTGTTTTAAGGAAGATTCATCATCATGAAAATACGTTTGAAAAGGAAATGAATACTATATTTATTATTATTTCATTATTTTTCACGAACAACTTATCATAGGAAAAGGACAAATGCCGATGTACGAGTTTTTTTTTTAAAAAAAAATTGGTCATTGCACTTCAAGCTCTCGATACAAGAATTTCTATCCATAGACCAACATGCAAAATAATAGAAAGAGAAGTTATACGTGAATTAAAAAAAAAGTTCTGATTTTTTTTTTACCTCAATCTGAGTTGTATCAAAGTTAAAAGCTAAACAAGAGTAGCTCAGAAATTACTAACATCGCTGGAAATAGGAGAAATTTTAAGGTCTTTCAATAATAGTCCTTATATTTCTTACGAGGGGCATTTATTCAAATTATAAATGAAAGTTTTAAATTATATTTCGAACATAATTTCAAACTATGAATTCAAATAATTGAATTAAATTTTTCATTAGATTTAAAACAATTGAAGCAGGTGGAGATACAATTATTGTTATCGTGTGCATCCGATGCGCCACAGTAAGTCATACGCTTCGGGAAGAGCAATGTTCTTTTTGAGTGACAAAAAAAGACATTCGTAGAACATTACCCATATGTAACGGTAATGAAAGAGTTAAATTTAACTCGCCGGTATTTGAAATTTAGGAAACCTTAATTAATAAAACTTTTGTAAAGTTTGAGGTCAACAGCTATCATACAATGATAAGACCGGGAAGAAGTAGTTGCGAAATCAATTTTAAATTTTTTTTTTTTTTTAGTACAATGTCATTGTGTAATGATTCCTATCGATAACATTTGTCAACATTAAAGATAAATACCTGAAGCCTTCTTAAGTAAGATCTCCGAATTCCCAGGTACCACTAAAGACCCGCCGTATAGGGCAGCGATGCACGTTAAATCTGTCGAGAGCTGAAACGTCCTCCCGTTGGTGTGGTGTGGTAGTTAGGAGAAGGGTGTGCCAGCTCAGGTGTCGTCCACGTCACTTAACCATGGTTCAAAATTACGTGGTCCGTCGCCAAAAGCCCTCGTGTAGCTGAACAGTGCGACGTTAATATTCAATCATTCATTCATTCATTCCGAATTCCTAGATTTTGTAAATATTCAATAGTTTTCAATTCTTTTTTTCTAAATTATCGACGTCGGGATATTTTCAATGTTGAATGGAGATTCCTTTTTTTACGATTTGTTTGTGAATTTAATAATAGGGCTTGGGTAGTTTTTCTTGACGAGGCAATCTGTACATTTTTTTTCTGACTTCTTCAGATACTTCGGCAACTGTGGGAAACTTGATGTGAAGTAGCCGGTGTGGAGCAGGACATTGATAGCATGTCGGACGACATATACAGGAGTAGGAGAGATGGAAAATCCTATTTCAGTGCAAGAAATACTTCCCATGAGGTTACAACAAGGATAAATGTTTATGGAGCATTTTAAGAGAAGTTCAGAATTTCAATCACAATAGAGGAAAGAATCTATTTTAATAAATCAGTAATTTTTTTTCAGCTTTATCCTAAGACCACTGATCAAGCGATCGAAGAGTCTCTGAAATTCTTCGAGGCGACCTCAAGAGTAGATATTTGTCTCTCCATCCCAGAATCGCAGGATCCTCTGGAACCACAAGGATCAGATATTGGAGCAATTTTAACTTTATTCTTGGAAAACACATCAAATATTGGAAAAAAAGTTATCAGCAAGACCTTCCGCCAAATTTTTGAATCACTTGTCTTTGGAAAAAAAAACATATGTAGATAGGTTGGATAAATGACAGGACACTTAGAGAAAATTTTTAGAATTAACGGCTGCTGGAAAACGATTTTTTCGACATAGTTGTGAGATCTATTGTCCATTTGTCTTTTCAATTGAAGCAGCAAGAAAAAACATACCGAATTTCCAAATGCCCATGAAATTATCCAACTTGAGAAGAAGAAACAAAAGTACCCCGAAGAAGATGGACACACAGCGGGCGGAATGGCAGGGAAGCTCCGAGTCAATTAGTGTCGCTGGCGGCAGAGAAGACTGCTAAACACCGGAGGACTAACAGACAAAGAACCCGACCACTTCGTTTAACCTTAATCAAGGCAGTGAGTCCCAGTCCCATTTATTATTCCATCCAGGTGGTTTAGTAATATTATCACACATTATTAAATATTACAGCTTTATACTATTAGGACCATAGAAAATGGGTGGTAAAATGCATGAATACAATAATTTATGCAACTCGTATTTCCAAAGAAGGTCGTGTAGTGATGCACAAATTTATCGGGCTTGAAGCTCTAATTTTTCAGTAGAAATGACGTGAGTGAGTGAATATCAGTAAGTGAATATTAACGTCGCACTGTTCAGCTACATGAGAGCTTTTAGTGACGGACGACCACGTAATTTGGAAGCATGGTCAAGTAACGTGGACGACAGCTGAGCTGTCAGATCCCTTCCCTAACTACCACGCCAATGGGAGGACGTTTCAGATCTCGACAGATTTAACGTGCATCGCTGCCTTACACGGCGGATCTTTAGTGGTACTGGGCTCGAATTCATGACATGCGTGCCACGATCTGACACCTTGACCACTGGGCTACCGCAGCCCTATTTAGTTTGGTAGGAAACATGTTGTGTAAAAAGTTTACATACTTAAGGAAAACTATTTGTGCAAAATGAAATTATCTTTATATTTAAAATAAAATATATTTTTCAAAAAAATTCTTTGGCCATAACATTTAGTTTTCAGTAATGTATTTCATTTGAATGCCTTTGCAGTACAAATTATGTCTTTAGTGGTAATAGGCTCAAACTCATGAGATGTCTGCCATGATCCGAAACCCTTACCACTGGGCTACCGCAGCCCCAACGTAGTTGGAAAGATACCAGTTAAGATACTATTCAAAATTCTTGACAATGGATCAAAGTTATTTGGTCAATTTATTATATAAATCGCATTACTTCATGACATTAATAACATTCATAACGTCATAAGCTGATCAACTCATGAACCCTTGCACATTAAATTTTCTTAGCTCTAAGTCCTGAAATTTGCGTAGCGTGGAAGTTAGGAGACTCGGGCGTCAGCTTTGATGCCGCCTTTATCATTTGGCTACGGTTCAAAGTTACAAGGCATGCGACCATATGCCACGCACTTTTTTATCCATTGGATGACGTGTGAAAGTTAAGTGAGTGAAGTACAATCTCAGGTGCTGTCCTCAGTTCTTGAATGATGTTCAAAACAACGAGATCTGTCGCCAAAAATCTTGCTTTAGAAACAAAATCAAACATCTAATTGGATTTCATTCACTCCATTTTTGACCGAGGTTCAAAACTACAATGTCCGTTGCCAATAGGGCTCTTCCTGCTTGAATGTTATTTTATTTAGTTTATTATTATAGCCTAATTTAAAGGTAGCCACGGTAAAGCCGTGGAAACCTAATGGTTATGGGCACGGAATTATACATAGGGCGTCATGAGCTCGAGATCTAGCCATTGAAGATCCGTCGTCTATAGGAGCTGATTTACGTTAAATATTTCAAGGCTCAAAGTCTTTCCTTTGGCTGACATGATATTTGGGGAAAGAGGGTCAGCATAGTAGCGGCCTCGTCACTTAACTGAGGTTCAAAATCACGACGTCCGTTGCCAATAGCTTTCGTGTTGCTTTATATTGTGATGCTTATTACACCTCACTAACGTGAAAGGACACTCGGGATATTAACAAAAAATCTTTCAATTTTACACCTCTGTCAAGTGACGAGGAAGAGGCATAAACTGGCACCAGAGTTTTCGTACTTCGATACCACATCAGTATGGGGAATATGACCCTCGACAAATTTAACGTGCATCATTGCTTCAACACAGGGGTTCCTTAGTGGTTCTAGACCTAGAACTCATGAGTCGCGGGCCATGATATTTTACCATAAACCAGTCTTTCACAAACTTTCCATATTTGTGACCCAATTTTTGATCATAAATTTTAACGCACCCCCCTTCAAACAGTAACAATGTATTGAATGCAATAATAATGTATTTCGACGTTACAGATACAATACGATTTTAATCATAAACCGAATAAATTTTTTAGATAAATATTAAATTTTGTATATGAGAAGACTATGGGAGTCACTCTAGTAATTAATACAATTTTCCTTAAGTAGTAAATTAATTATCAAATACATTATGCAATACTGATACATTTATAAGTATTAATGTAAATGTGTCTTTTATTTTTTATTATATTCGGAATGTATTCTGTTTCGCTTCTTTTCAATAAATTTGTAATTTTTTAAATATTTTACTTTCGTCTTTTCGATATGTTCACTCCCCTCTCGTAGGATTATTAGGCCCCCTAGGGAGGCTCACCCTACACTTTGAGTGAGTGAGTGAGTGAATATTAACGTTGCACTGTTCAGCTACGATAGAGCTTTTGGTGACATACCTCGTCATTTTGAACCATGGCCAAGTGATGTGGACGGCACCTGAGCTGGAAACCCCCTCTCCTAACTATTACTCCACACCGATGGAAAAACGTTTCAGATCTCGACGGATTTAACGTGCATCGCGCCTCCGCACGGCGAGTCTTAAGTTGTACTTGGCGTGATATGCCAGCCACGATCCGATACCTTGACCACTAGTCTACCACAGCCCACTTGGTTGTCATGTCTACCATGTAGCTACAAAAAAGGACACCAATAATGAATCAATCAATTAATCAAAGCCGTTATTCATAACTTGAACACTTAAATTTCTATATGAACAGCACTAATTAAAATATCATTTTTCTTCACATGTTGATCGAACGGAGATAATAATATATCAACATGAATGATCTAGGACTGGATCTGTTTTTGAAATTATATGCATGGTTTTCAGGATTATGCTTTGAATTTGAATCGTTTTGTCTATATTATCTCAAAGCAGATACAGAAAAGAACCAGTTTTTGAATAGTCTGTCCCAACGCTCACCTTCAGAAGAACTTTTAAGTGAGAGACGAATTATGGAAACTATCGAGTTCGAATTCAATCATGCTGAAAAGATTAAAAAAAGAATTCTTGAACGACAAAAAGACGTTATATATTTTATTCACGATGAGAGTTATCTGTCTGCTGATATGAGTTGGTTAGCAGGAAATGATTTACCACACATTCCTCCTGTCATTAGAACATTAACTCTGAAAATGGAAACACTGGAAGATTTCGTAAAAGATTTTAAAGAATGTTTTTTGAAAATAAGAAAACTGTTATCTGATTTATCGGACAAAACTCAACGGAAACAGGAAGGCTTATAAACACTACTTTTGTTTGCAAATGAAAAATCCGTGTTTTTTTTAGTCCGGCAACCTAGTTTCCATGCTTGATCAACGTTCATGTTTGTTATGTTTTAATAATTAATGTTTGATCAACTTGTATATTTTCTTATATGAACTGATAACACAATGTATAAAAAATCAGTGATTTTGGCAATTTTGGAGATTTTGGCAAAATACAAAGATTTTACCTCCTTTCGAAGAAGGAAAATGTTGTTTATTTACGAATATCAACTTTTAAGAAATGTATGGGAATACTCCCGTAATTTTAAACAACTTTTTAAATACTGTATTTTTAACAGGTTTTTAAATCCTGATTTTTTTAACAAATTTTTAAATTTTGAATTTTTTAAACAAATTCGTAAAGCCTGAATTTTAACAAATTTGTAAATACCGTATTTTTTTTAACAAAGTTTTAAATTCTGTACTATATTTTAATCCTGCATTGGTATGTGTTTACTTTATATCAAATGGAATAATTATGGAAGGAATCTTCGAAAAATGATTTTTTACATTACTTTTCCCTCAAAGTGTATGGGAACAGTATTTTAATTCTGGCAGCAATTAGCTGTTGGCTCCAAAATATTTTTAAACAATAAATAGATTTTCCAAAGATTATTTTGTGTATTTTTTTGTGCATTTATGTTTATAAGTAGGAATATATTCTTCATACATAACTTGTAGTACACAAATACTGTTAAGAGTTTAAGTATACTTATGTTGAGTTCGTAGCAAATTTTTTTCAGTGAATAACATAACTAGAAATTATTTATGCTAGCAAATTGAAGTGCACTCTTTTGATACTGAAAGATAATTTGTATGTCGATAACATATAATTTATTGAATAATTCATTTTATGTTGTAAGGATCATTATATTAACAGACACTCTTCAGTCGGGATCGAGTACAAATTATACCCCCTATTCATCTAGGAGAAACTGATGCTTCTATAAGTTTAGCAGCAATGAATTTTAAATCTTGAATTGTTAATTTAGTATTTACATCTCTAGTCACTGATTTTAGAATTAAAGGACCAGTTTTTAAAAAGCAAAATATGTATTATGTGTAAAACAATTTGTTTTGTGCAAATGATTATGGTAACATAGATTGCTTCAAACTGTCATTTAAAATGTGAATTACAAATCATTCATTTAAAATTTTGTTGAACAGAAATGTTTATATATTCTAAAAAAATAAGCAAAGTACTTATCGAATATATATAACCTTTGGGGGTGAGTGAGAGTAGGATTTTATGGCGCAAGAGTCAATTTTGGCTATACTGCGCCAAACATTTGTTAAAAAAATTAAAATGTTTTATAAAATGTGTAAAAATGACAATAGTTTTGAAGTCAAAATTTAAAAGCACATAAAACAGTTTTCAAGTAATTAAAGATAACAAATTTGGTCGGGAGTTCCCCCACCAAGTCAGACAATATCTTAAAATAAAAAAAAAACATTGAAAAAGACGAATGGAACATGTTATTTTAAAACAAAGATAGACAATATATGTTATTAAAAAAATTAGCTTCTACTCTTTCTGAATCGAGTTGGAGTTAACGCGCGTATATATTTGTCAGGATTGTTTATAAAACATTCTTTTATAGCGAATTTATCCGTAGGATCTGGCTCAAGTTCCTCCTCCTCCACGTCATTCAGAAGCATGTCGTCGTCATCAGTTGTATACTCCGTAGATGCTGACTTTCTGGGTGGTTTATGTTTAGCCATTTTTATTTCTATTTCTGGTTTTTGTACTTTTGTGCGTTTTATTCTATTTTTTTAGTTCTATTTTACATTCTGTGAGACTTTAGATGTATTAGAAAGTTCGCTATTGGGTGTAGTAGTTGCAGACTCTGATAAGTGAACTGATGGTTGAACTTCAGTTGAAAGTGCAGCAAATTTATCAGAAATTGTAGGAATTGGCACGGTTCAGTTGATAAAGATGAGGCAGAGGTATTTAGGCTATTATCAAGGTAGCAGCAAAAGCAGATATGGGTTCAGGCAACCGAGATTCAATTTTTGGGGTTGGTTTTATTGGAGATGCGGAAGGCAAGAGGTTTGCCTGAGTGGTAGACGACGATGTGGAAACTGAAGGAATTAAGAGATGCATTTGGCATAGGTACGGATAATAGATTGAAGCAATTGTAAAGGTGAGCGCTTGCGTTTAGTAATATTTTCATCTGTTTGTGTTGTACTGGTAGCAATTGCGGGTTTGACATCGTGGGCGTAAGTTTGAGATAACTGCGGGGCGATTAATTTTCGGGCTTCAAGGTATGATATATTTCTATTGGTTTTAATGACTTGAATTGCCTTTTCAGTTTTCCATTTAGGACACAGTTTTGAGTAGGAGGAATGAGGCTGTGACTTGACGCATTTCTGCTCCAGACTGCAATCTGTGGAAGAATGACCAACAGATGCACATCTAGAGCACGTCAAATGCCGACGACAGGAAGTTTGAGAGTGACTGAACGTCTGGCATTTGAAACAGATGAGAGGGTTCGTTATGTAGGGAAGTAACCTGATTTTATTGTAATTGGAAGTTTAGGACTATTGCACGTTAAAATGACGAGTTTCGTAGGAAAAACTGTTGTTTGTTTTTTAATCATGATTTTTCTGATCTGAGTTACACCCTGATTTGAAAATCCCTCAAGGATTTCAGAATCAAAATAGCACAATAGGTCAGGTTCAGGAATAACACCTAGGCTAGAATTAAGGGATTTGTGCGAAACTGCAGTAAGAGGACAACCTAGAAAAGATTTCGCGAGCAGAAAAGATCCCATTGGCCAAAGCCTTTTCCTGGGAGTGCTGCACGTGTTTTTCCAAAGCCCGCTTCCAAGATTGGAGAACCACCATGCTCCAAGGGACGTTGTCGTCTCGATGCATTTCCCAATCGTCCAACCACGTCAACCATTTTACGTACACGTCTAGAAAAGATTTCGCGAGCACAAAAGATTTTATTTGAATAGCGGAGTTGGTTTCAATGAGTAGATCCCCGGAACGTAAACGAAACAGATTTTAGTTCACATATTCCTAAGAGTGGTCTGTAAACAGAAAAAGGTGACTTATTTGACATATCATTATTTTGACGAAAGTAGTAAGAATCTGGTATGTTGTGAAATTTGATCGATGTTGAGAGGGGGTAATATAAGGCCTTTACCCTGGCACAACAGCATTGGATCCATAAGCACAAGAAAAACTTTGTCCTGACGTGCCTCCACTCACCCCCACCACGGAGTACAAGGGAGGCAGTGTACCGGTCATCTGGCAAGACCTAGGCACGGTGCTTACCTAGAGTACACCCAGAATATAGTGCTACAGCATCAGGGCGAGGATCCAAAGGGTAAACTCGACACATCTTATCTACAGCACTAACCCTACTGTAGTCTATCTTCAGGGACACCTGCCACTCGTTTAAAGTGAAGCGTGGGCCAAAGGGAACGCACAGAGGTATCCCCAGGCCACCAATCTCCTCCATACGGGAGAAGCGTGGGCCAAAGGGAACGCAAAGGATCCCCAGAACACCATTTTCCTCCTTACGGGACACCGTTCACGGCAAACATACGGGACGGAAAACCAACGGTGTTAGTAAAACACAATGCAAACAACGAAAACGCAGAGAAAAAAATAAAACCAAATTAACGCATTACAAAAAGAAAACAATCAAAAGTTGTTATTAATAATTAAAAAAAATCCAATTATTAGATTCAAACTTAGAATATAATCAAGTATTTCTAAAAAGTTGTAACTGTGGTTTAGACGGGAAAGGAAGTACAGAGAGGAAATTGAATGATAAGTAGGGTCGAAAACAGATAAGGATCAATAAGGTAACCCCGGGTTCTGAAATCCATGTTTACCAAAGAGAGTAGTCCCCTTGGGAAAAAGAAACGATCATTAGGGCACCTCGGTATTGTGACACCCGTACTCACCTAAAGAAGGTGAGCCCCTGAGGGGAAACTTTTTTTGGGGGGACTTCGGAATAAAATTAGCAAAAATGTATAAAATTTTATGCCTTAAAAAAAGGACGAATTTAGTCCCTAAAAATATGCCAAAATTATTAATAAATAAGTAGTGAAACACACAGTTATATAAACGGTATTAGATGAATTAATAAATTTAATTTTTTACAATAATGAAATACTATTATTTCCTCCTAACTTAATTTTAGGCTTGTATAAGTAAGTATCTATAATCTCTTTTTTTTCGAATGGTTTTTGAGTATTAATTTTGCTTTGAGTGAATATTTCTTTTTAATAAAATTTAATAAATGGTTTTGCTTATGTTTTGATAATGTATAAAGTGATGTAAAGGGTGTTTTTTTAGAGATATAGAACTTTAAATTGCAATAAAACAACGATGTATAATTCGATTGACATGATTTTTTTTATTCGAAATATAATCTTGGGGCATTACATTTTAAATAAGATTTCTGGCATATGACTTCCACGGCTGGCTCGGATGTAGTCCAATCTGGACGTCCAATTTTCGATGACTTTTGCCAACATTTGTGGCGGTATATCGGCAATAACACGGCGAATGTTGTCTTCCAAATGGTCAAGCGTTTGTGGCTTATCCGCATAGACCCATGACTTTACATATCCCCACAGAAAATAGTCTAGCGGTGTTAAATCACAAGATCTTGGAGGCCAATTCACAGATCGAAAACGGGAAATGAGGCGGTCACCAAACGTGTCTTTCAATAAACCGATTGTGGCACGAGCTGTGTGACATGTTGCGCCGTCTTGTTGGAACCACAGCTCCTGGACATCATGATTGTTCAATTCAGAAATGAAAAAGTTAGTAATAATGGCTCTGTACCGATCACCATTGACTGTAACGTTGTGGCCTTCATCGTTTTTGAAGTACGGACCAATGATTCCACCAGCCCATAAAGCGCACCAAACAGTCAGTTTTTCTGGATGTAACGGTGTTTCGACATACACTTGTGGATTAGCTTCACTCCAAATGTGGCAGTTTTTTTTTGACGTATCCATTCAACCAGAAGTTCGCTTCATCGCTAAACAAAATTCGCTTATGAAAATCGGAAACAACGGCAATCTCGTTTTGGGCCCATTCGACGAATCTACGACTTGCTTGATGATCGTTTTGATGAATTGCCAAATTAAACTGAGAATAAATCACTTGACAGCTGTTAAATCGGTCACCATCTTGGAAAGTAATGCCAACTTAAACTTCTATACCTGGAAAAAACACACTCTTTATATACATAAACTGTATAGTAATATTCTGCTTAAGAGAAACAGGTGAATCGCGAAAGAGACTTTAAAGTTTGGGTCAACTAAGATTGAGAGAGAGACCGCTTTTTTAGCCAAGTGTTTGTCATACCTCCGTTGCTGTTGTATCACTGCATCGACTTTTGGAGCCTGTGATGGTGGTATCTACACAAGCCAGTAACAACTTCCGTACAAAGATAATCATTTAAGTAAAGTGGTTAAACTTCATTGGTGACACTGGCTGAACATTGAAACAACGCAAACATCGCAAAGCAGACGTGGCGCCATCTATCCACCTCAAGGGCAACCAAAAGCCGTCAGATCAAACGACCCACTCTTCAAGCCATCAAAACACAATTAACGCGACAACTCACGTGCTCAGAATAGTAATGGTATCGTTCATTCACCTATCTACCGACTCAATGATATGGGAGTTTTTGCCGGTGGTATCAGTATAAGCCAGTAACAACCTCAATACTAATAGGATCATTTTAGTATAGTGGATGTGGTATTTTCTTGCGAATTACAAGGTACCAGGCTCTAACCTTCAAACGTTTCAAGAGACCCATCATGTAGAGAGGCAAACGAACGTTAAATCTATCGAAGCTAAAAATCTCCCAAAATTTTCAATGTGCGGTAGTTTGTTGAGGGGGTTTGGCTTAGATGTCGTTAACGTCACTTTTGTTCATGGCTCAGAATTACGAGGTCTGAGGTCATATTGCTTTATAGTGAGATCAATTCGGTTGATTAAACTGCTGTAGGATTCTTGAATGCGATTTTGTATACATTAAAATTAAAAGAATGTGTTATTTTTTCAAAAAATACTACTGTGTTTTGTAAATTCGATATTTAAGTTCAGACTAATAAATGTGTTGCTTGCAAAAATGATTTTTTACAAGAGACAAAAATCTAGCACTTATAAGCAAAGTTAATGGAATTTATCTATCCGATCACACACACAGTTTAATTTTTTGCCCTCTTCCCGTTTTGAGTTTGCAGTCTTGAATAAATCTGTGGGAATCCACCACCTACATGAGAATGAGGCCCATTTACTTTCCAGCCTTCTATATTCAGAGCTTAAAACATTTTCCTTTTTTTTTAAAAAAAAAATATAAAGGGCTAGTCTTCAAATGGGGAAATGTTGAATAGGGTAGCTAGAGAACATGACTAGCACTATTCCTATTGAAGCTTCGATTCGAATTACATAGCAAATAACCAGCTTTTTGCATCTGCCATGTAGAAGAGATCCAATATCTCTAGCCTCAGTTCGGCTGTTTCTGAGGTGCAAGCTATTCTTCACTTTGTCGTGATTTAAAATTACAAGGTCCTTCACCAATAACCCTACAGTTGTTTTGCTTAAGCCACCTGTGATTGACAGTATCATATGGAAGATCACGAAAATCCTCGTGCCAAGAGGATAGCTGTATGCATGCAGTTAGCCATAGCTTTGAGCACCATGCAGGTGATTGTAAGTTTTGGTTCGGTTCCATATCAATTTTAAAGAAAATCCTGGAGGAGCGTCAGGCGGAGTTCTTCTTTTTTTCCACCAACCTCGCAGGCGGACTTGAGTATTGACGAATATTTAGAGTGCCCCCCTGCCGTGAAGGCGCGGTACATGCCGTGGAGGTTCAAACACCCATGCTTTCTCCGAGATTTGAACCCAGGTCCTACAGCTCAGCAGTCAGTGTTACTAAGCATACATTATCATCTAAATCCGTATTTAATAAATCGGTCTATTGTAAAAATGACCTAGCCAGAGAAGGGCGCCATTAAAAATTATCTCTCTAAATATAGCTTGTGAAAAGATATTTTAAACCATCGACTTTCTTGGTCTCATTTCAGAAGACTTGTAGGTTTCCAAACCATAATCCTGTTAAAGTAAAAGATCTACAATATCTATTATGTTCCATAGATTTGAATCGTGCTCAGATAACAGGAGCTGAGCTGTAAGAAACCCCACACTCCAAGTTCGCGTTAACGTTGAAATATGACCCTTTCGAATTTGTACAGGAAAGTTTTAGTGCAAAAAGGACTCAAGCATCACAGTTCAGGTTTATGACCATGATTAATTAGTTGCCACAGTCTGGTTCAAATCACATATTGTGCTATTCTTCCATTCCTTTCTTTTGATGAATCGTCACTGAAAAATACCAACAAAACATTAATCAGTGATTTAAAGTAGTGGTCCGCGGACCGGTACCGGTCCATGAATCAAATGGTGCCGGGCCGCCTAAAGAACATTAAGATATTGCCATTTTATTTTGAAGTTGTGCATTTCTTTCGGATTTGCACAACTTTCCACGGAAATCACTTTGTATTTCACGTTAAATCACTTTTATTCATTTTTCGAGTAATGATTTTATTCTGAAGACATATTTAAATGTATATAAATTAAAATTGTTAAATTAAAACAATATAAACTATAAACAATCAACGTGTCCCACTCTCAATTGGCTGCGGTAAAATTATCAAACTTTCAGCGATCCGCAGCGATAAAATGTTGCGGAGCACTGATTTAAGGTATCCGACTACGTTTGGAACCGTGTTTTTAAAAGAGCACATAAATGGATAATTTTCATAATATTTAGTGTCACTCAGATTAGAATATATGCATAAAATTGTTTTAAGGACATTTTGTCAAAAAAGATTTATTTAAATATAATAATTTGGCAAAAAGTTAATTTAGAATAATTTTTTTCCAAAGGTTCTCCTTTTGTGAAAAATGGTTCTATTATAATAATATCTTGCCTGTATAAAGCTCAGACCTCTCTAAAGAGGCTCAGTTATGATTTTTGAAAAATTAACATTATTTTCAGAGTTACCACCAATTGAAATAATTATTGCAGTTTTTTCTTAAAATTGCTCTCCTCTTTTGTCGTAAAATATGAGTTAGCCCACTTCTAAGTTATATATTTCAAAAATTCTAGTTGAGCCTCTGTACAGAGGTCTGAGCTATACACACGCAAAATGTTATTATAATAGAAGCATTTTTTACACAAAAGGACAACATTCGGAAATAAAATTATTCTAAGTTAATTTTTTGCCAAAATATTGTATTTAAATATATATATAAATTATTTCTATCAAAATGTCCTTAAAACAATTTTATGCATATATTCTAATCTAAGTGACACTAAATATCATGAAAAATTATCCATTTATGCGCTTTTGCAAAATCATGGTTCCGAACGTAGTCGGATACATTAAACATTTCTTTTAATAGATTTGTATGTTGTTTATCATTAGGGTTTCCGCATTTCCCACGGAGCCATTTTAACCCTTCATCTAACGTCGGTACTTATAAATACCACTCACTTTAAAGTTACGTAGAATAACCATTTTTACGAATATTTTGAGGATACTTAGTAGGAATATTCTTTGAAATCAATTATTTCAAGATATATGGCATTCCGGTTTCTATGATCTATGATGATTATTTTAGCGGGTCAGATGAATAGGTTTATAGCAGAAATTGTGCGTTTTCAGAAGATTGCGAAAATTGTCATTTTTGTCTCGAAAATAGTTAATGTCAAAAATTACTGGTCTTATTTTTTGTATGATGATGAAAACCTTAGAAAACGATTTGACTATTTCTTTTAAATGAACAGTGTAAATAATTATTTTTACAGTTGAATATCTTTAATTAATTAATTAGCTCTAATGGAGTAAATTTCCCAAAGGTGAGTATTTTGTTTTTGTACACCCTTAATTTTAAATGCAACAATTCAAAAAAAAATATTGCATGAACAAAACTGCTGTAAATCATAATGCGGTAAGTCAACGGGTTAAAGTTTTATATATATATATATAATTTATAGTGTAATTTAGTCGTAAGTTTGATTCGTTTCTACGACAAAATATTACTTCCTTACATGCGTTTCAAAAATTAGGTCAAGAAATAAATGCTATATTAATTTCTGTCTATTTAAACTGACTACCTATCTGGGGAGTTTTTGTGTGTGTTGCTCCATATTCCACAAAAACTGTAACTATCTGTAATACAGTATAGATTTGGATTAAATTTCATGGTTAGTATTATATATGGGACGTTGTAAAGATTTTACATTACTGTACGCGAACTCTAATTCTACATAGTACCCTTTTCAAAAACATTTTTTTGGAGACCGTTTCAGTAAAAAAAATTATGTTCTATATATTTAGATTATATTATTATTATTATAGCTGAGAGAATCGGTAGGTAAAAAAAGTCAGTCTGACCAGCCATTATTTCACAACTTTCAAAAAATAAGGAATTTTGTAACTTTTTTCAAACTCTTGTGAAATACTCAATTTTTAAATTTTTTTGTCATTTTAATTTATTTATGTTTCTTAAGTTATTGCAAACAAAAGTTAGTATGGATATAAAAATCTATTTTTCTCTTGTTGATTTTATAACTATTTTTCTAGAAAAACCTGGAAAAAACACGAAAATTCTAAAAATATCGAAAATATCGCCTTTTTTTGGAACAGTTATTAGAGATCTCTCAACCCTAAATCCATTCTAACTTTTATTACACATACGTTTGGGAGTATATACAAAAATATTTTCAAGACTCTATATTGAGCAGAAAAAAAATCCTTAGAGGTTTAGAAAACAATTATACCTCTTCAAAATCGAAAGCCTGAGAAAAACGTATTTAAAAAGTTTGTTAAGTCATAAAACAAAAACTTATAATGCCCGTAAATCACTAGTTTTTTAATATCTAAGGTTCCAATATATGTTCTATATTAAAACACTATTTTAATTAAATATGACTGAAAATAATATTTTTAATTCAAAATATATTTAGGCATAATATTGATAGAATTTGTTAAGGTGATAGTTTATTCAATTTAATCTTAACGTAATATCTTCACAAAAGTTTTAAAATACAAAACACACATTTATGTACGGAATAATAATACTAACTTAACCTAAAAATAGGGTTGTTTGTTTATAACATTTAATTTATTTTCAGTTTTAAATTAGGGAAATTTAGGAGTTATTCATCTTGTCTTACGACTTTAAAATACAAAAATATAGTACTACAATATGCTTAGTATAATGTAGTTTGGTGCATCAATGAAATATGCAGTTATGCAACATTTGAATTCAGAACACTTGTATTCGCGGAAGTCCAATTACAGTATCAGCTGACGATTGATTCTTAAATACATCATTTTCAGTAGTATTCCATCTCTTCGAAATATTGTTTCACGCAGTAATCTGAGAACTATTTGGCCATGGCAATTTCTCTACAACAATGCTTCTTAACTTTCACTATTGGTGACCCAATTTTCAATCATAATTTTTATCCCACCCCCTTATACAATAATAATGCCCTTTTTTTTTTTGGGGGGTTCTAAGGCTACCATACGATCTTAATTTTAAACCGTACAAATTCACAAGATAAGTATTGAATTTTGTATTTGTGTTACTTTTATGTAATATATATTTTAAGACAAATTGCTTTTAAGTATTATATATTTTAAACAAATTACTTTTAAGTAATAGGATGCGTATGTTATTTTTCGTATCTAAAATTTTTTAAATTGGAACAATTGCAAAATGTTACTTATTTAAAGATTTATTTCTTCCATCATCTATTTCTTAAAGTTTAAATGTCATTAGAAAAAAGTCGTCTAGTCTATGTTGCTTTCTATCAGATCCATCACAATTAGCATTCTTGCGAACGTCTGCGTGAGTCAGGCAGCCTATCCGAGGTCTACGCAAAACGAGTAATTGCAAATGTTGGTATTTTTTACCTTTGCAAACCTAGCTCATTCCCCAGGAGCTGGTATCACTCTTTAGTGCGGTACCGTATAATAGGCGATACCAATTGCCGCAATTAATTTAAACGCCCAGTTTCCTCCGCAGAGGGAGCCTCTGAGCTCTAACGATGCGAAATTGAAAATATTTTTTTAAAAGAATTTTGGCAGCCAAGCCAAACGGGCACTTCAAAGAATTTTTTTACATGTCGCATAAACATACGACATGACCGCTGTCAATTTTCACCATCATGAAAATCCACCGACATGGGCCGGGGTCGAACCCGCATCCTTAGGTGCAGACTGCCAGCAACAAACCAGCTGCGCTACCCTGTCGGCACCAGCTGAATTGTAAGGAAAGTAAAACCAAGATCGCAGCAATGAATACAAAAATGTAAAATCATTTTTTTTAAAATGAATGCTCATATTATAAATGGATTTAAACAAACTGTAATTGCAATGCTCACAGAATTAGCATTTATTATTGTTGAAGATTGAACAAGAATTTAAAGTTCCGATGAAGGATAATTGTGTTATTTTTAATATTTAAAACGAGATGTCTTAAAAATGTTTCAACCCGGGAGCAGATGTGCACTCGATACTATTTTTAAGAGCCTCAAGGGGTGACGGAGTCACACCAAAAAGATCTTTTTTACAATTATTTTTATTATACACGAAAAAAGTCACAATTCCAGTGAATAATTTAACTAAGAGAAACTATCCTTACCTACTTTCTACCTTTTTTCATTTGAGAAAAATTCCAAGAGAATCAAACTAAAATGTTTCAAAGGTACGCAACCTTAATAAAGGACACAAATCACAGACATTTTTCACTAACATTACAGGAATGATATTTGCAAGCAAAACTGTCATTTTTTGTTCAAACGATTGAAGTTTTGCTGTCCTTTGACTGTGCACCTCGGGCGACTGCGAGTTAAATGTGTAGTCAATGTAAAAATAGGAATGATAGTTTTAAAAACGTTTTTCATCATGCTTTATATGTTTCAGAATACTCATAAAAATAAATCTTGGCTAAATAATCCTTCAAAGTGCTTTCTGTGCTTTTCCAAATGTCATTATAACCCTTTTGTATGAGAAAAAGCGTATTATTTACAACTTTTCTAACTGAAAAATTTAGAAATAAAAAAAAAGAACGAACAAACCATACCAGTAAGTTCGAAGGTAAAACACATGAATTTCTTATCTTCATAGATTGTTTCTCTGGGTCTGAATTTCGTCTTTTCTTTGAAATAGTGTTTTAGGTCTTGAAAGAAAACTTAATAAAAAGTCTCTAATCGAGGGATTACAGCAAATCAAACAAATTGTTGTTGTTTTTTGTTTAGTTAAAGGATAAGATAGCTAATGAATGTATCGAAGTGAACGCTTTTATGTTTGATGAAGTAAGATGCTGCATATAAGTTATATCAATGTGAATGTGTATTTTTTTACTATGTCAGAAAGTATTTGGTTTAATTCATTCCTGTAAATTAATTTTTTAAACCTTTAATTTTCGATATGCTCGCACCAACCTTGTAGGGTTTTCACGCCCGTCCCAGGAGGGGGCTCTCCCCCAGTTTGAGAAATGCTGCTATACAACAAAAACTTAATGATCCTGTTTTTAAGTTATATAAAGTGTTTTTAAGCAAAAATTGGCCGTAAAACTAATATTAATTAATTAATTATGAGAAAACACTCAAAACATAATAAAGTGGAAATGATTTTAGTAATGAAAATTGGAATTAAAAAACCATTTATTACTTAAAGCTCAAAAGAATATTTTTGTTTGATTCCCTTTAAGAGTGTAAAAATGCTTTGAAATGAAACCGAAACCAAAACCATAACTCATAAAACTTCAAATATTTTAAAAATTAATTTTCTAACAGATCTTAAATTGGGTGACAAGTTTCTCAATGATATGGGCAACTAAAAATGCAAGAAAAAAGAATTCTTTTCGGTAATTATGAAATTTTTAACGTAATGTTTAGCCTTAAATAGTAACATTCATGTATCGTAAAAGCAAGGTATAATTAAATATCACTTGTACAAATGTGATGTTACAACAGAGTACTTTCTTTCTTCGTGAGAAAATAAGGATAAACTCGATTGTGCTAGAGGTTATTTGTAACACAATAAGGCACCGTTCTAAGACATTAAAACATTTTTAATCAGATTTAAATGTGATGAACGTGATGTTGAGATGAATTGTTAAATATCCACGCTGCTTAGACCAGCGGTTTCTAAACTGTCGTCCGCGAAGGACTCTCATTTAATGCTTTTTGTCTTTAACATATTCGGAAAGGCCTAATTGAAAAAGTCTAGGACACTAAAGTCATCCTAATGAAATACTCTCTAATAGAACATGTATATACTGACCATTACAATTGCTACACCAGGAAGAAATGCAGATAACATAATGATATTATTAGACAAATATAATAGAAGCAAAAAGTGATTATTTTTTTCAGAAATTTGGGTGCATAGATCTTGAGAAATCAGTACCCAAAACAACCCACTCTGTCAGTAATAACAAAAATGATATGCTTGAGCATTGAGTCAACCAAAGAATGGATGACATGCACGGGTACATATTCCAATGCAGCTGCAAGAAGATGCCACAGCTCATCAGCTGCAGTGACTGGCGTATGGTGATGAGTCAGTCGTTCGGCAAACATGGACCAGACGTTTTCTATTGGTGAGAGATCTGGTGTACGTGCAGACCAGAGCATCAACCAAACATTTTCTGTATCAAAGAAGGTCCTTACCATACCGGCAACATGCGGTCGTACATTATTCTGCTGAAACGTAGAGTTTGGCTGGGTTCAAAGAAAGGGTAGAGCCACGGGTTGTAACACACCAAACATGTAACGCGCACTGTTCAAAGAGCCTTCAATGAGAACAAGACGTGACCAACACATGTATCAAATAGCACCCCATACCATCAAGCCAGGTGATGGGCCAGTAGGACGATGACAAATGCACACTGCCAATGTGCATTCTACACGATGCCACCAAACATGGATGCGACAATCTTGGTGCTGTAAATAGAATCTGTATTCATCTGTAAAAACGGCATCTTGCCATTCTTTTGCCCAAGTTTGTCGTTGATCCCACATATGAAGACGCTCCTGTCTGTGATGCAACTTCAAGTGTATCCGCAACCATCGTCTACGAGCTGAGAGTCCATGCTGCTGGAAAAGTCGACGAACTGTTCGTGCAGACATTTGTTGTTTTGAAAGCGACCCCAATTCTTGTCTCAGGGTTCGTGAAGCGGCAGCTCAATCCATTAACGCCTTACGGGTAACATTCATATCTTATCGGCTGATAGTCATAGAAGGCTGATGAGATCCAGCACGGCATTCTAAATTACCATCTTGAACCACTCGATTCTATATGCTGCTAACAGTCATTCGATTTCGATCGTCACGAACAGCAATACTGCGATACGATAAACCGAAATTCCGGTACTTTAAAATTCAACCTTTATCGAAGTTAGAGACGTGCCGCTACGCATTTCTGCTTTTTACACGAGGCATCATAGCAACATTTCGCCAGGCAGCAACGTTCAAGTGAAATTTGTGTATGAGAAACCTACTGAACAATTTCCTCATCTATACACATTGTAGATGTCGCTATCAGCGTCTGCTTTGTCTGAATGCGCTGAAAAGCCAATCATTTACGTATCACAGCACCTTATTCCTATCGTTTAAATTTCACGCCTGTAGCATGTCGCCTTCTTGGTGTAACAATTTTAATGGCCAGTAGTGTATTTAGATCATGAATATTAATTCAGAGAAGATTTACTCAAAATCTTACGGGTCTGCCCTGTCAGACTGATACATAAAAGGGTGCCAAGGCTATCGAAAGTTTAAGAATGACTGGCGTAGACTGTCCTGGATAGTGTTTGCAATGAAATTTGTCACCTACATATCAAAATGTATCACCAAAAACAGCATGCGAAAGATAAACAGAAGCGATCAGAATTTCAAGTATTAATCTGGATTTCGTAATTCCAACTGGCAAAACATGCAGAGTAGAAAGTCCTTTACCTTAGATACTGATTTACACTATACTCTCGTAACATTATATGAACTTCATTGGTATATTTAATGAATATTTAGCGTCCATATGTTCTATAAATCTCATACGCACTTACTTTCATTCTTGTGAAAACAGAGCATGCTGGACAAAATTGATATTTATTTAAATTTTAGGTCCTAGATATATCATGAAGTTTATTAAATAATTGCGAAATACTTGATGACAACTCTGTGACAATGCTGTAAAAAAGCTTTCGTGTTGTTTATTACAAAGAAAAGAAAGAAAACAAAAGCACCATTTGGACCCTGATTGACAATTTCGAGCGGTTAATTATACATTTTTGAATTAAGTAACAATATGGAGGCTATGGTGACAGTCCTTGTAATTTTGAGCCGTGGCTAAGTGATAAAGACAACATCAAAGATGTTACTCGAGTCTCCAAATACCGACACTACGTTGATTTTAGGACATTGAGCCAAGAAAGTTTAATGTGCATCAGCTACTTAACACGATATGTCTTTACAGGGGTTATGAATTGATTGGCTTATTAATGTTATGAAGAAATACCATTTATATATAATACAGGTAAACAGACCAAATAAATCTTGACCTCTGGTCAAGTAACTTGGATCTTAACTTGTCTTCTAACTTTGTCCTAAACTGGCATCACGTCGCCAATAGTCTAGGTGTTGCTATACATACAACATTTATAAACACTCACTCATTCGAACAACGCTATTCTAAGTCAAAATTAGGGCTTTAAACACCATAGATCTGTGTATCAGCGCCACGACATTCTTTGGAATGACGAGATACATAAATGATTGTATTCATGCATTTTACCACCCATCTTACTATGGTTCTATTAGTGTAAAAGTGTAATATTTAATAATATCTGGTAATATTATAATTCACCCGGATGGAATAATAAACTGGGCCGTGACTCACTGCCGTGGTCAAGGTCAAGCGAAGAGGTAGTGTTCTCTCTCTGGTCCGCATCTGGTGTTAAGCCTTCTTCCCTGCCGCCAGCAACGCCAACTGCCTGGGAGTTTTTATCCCATTCCGTCCGCTGTGTGTTCGTCCTCTTCGGGGTTTTCATTTCTTATTTTATCGCTTCTTCCTCTCGAGTTGGATAATTTCATCAGCCTTTGAAATTGCAGTGTGTTAATTCTTGCTGCTTCAATTGATAACAAAAATGGATTATACATCTCTCACAACTATGTCAAAAGAAGAATCGCCTTTCGATAATTTGCTGGATCTTTATCCAACAGCCTCTAATTCTGAAATTTATCTACACGTGTTTTTTCCCAAAGACAGATGATTCAAAAATTTGGCGGAAGATCTTGTTGATAATATTTTTCTAATATTTGATATATTCTCCATATTCTACAAGGAGTAAAGTACAATAACTCCAATATCTGATTATTGTGGTTCCAGCGGATCCTGCGTTTCTGGGTTGGAGAGACAAATATCTTCTCTTAAGGTCGTCTCGAAGAATATCAAATATTCTTCGATCGCTTGATTAGTGGTCTTAGGAAAAAGCTGAAAAAACGACCCATTAATGAAAACAGATTCCTTCCTGTATTGTGATTGAAATTCCGAACTTCTCTTAAAATATTCCACGAACATATATTTTTGCTGTAACACCATGGGAATTATTTCTCGCACTGAAATAGGATTTTCCATCTCTCCTACCCCTGCATATATCATCCAATCTGCTGTCGAACGTCCTGCTCCACACCGGCTCCTTCACATCAAGTACCGCACATTTGCCGGAGTATCTAAAGAAGTCAGATAAAATTTACAGCGCTTGCCTCGTCAAGAAAAACTACCCGATCACTATTATTAAAATCGCAAATAAAACTAATAAAAAAGGAATCTCTGTTCAACATTAAAAGGATTGCGACGTCGATTTTTCAGAAAACATAATTGAAACTATTGAATCTCTCTCCGTACAGCATCTTGAAATTCGGAGGTCTTACTTAAATAGAGTTTAGGTATTTATCGGTAATGTTGACAAATCTTATGGATAGGAATAGTTACACAATGATATTGTACTAAAGAAAGGAAAATTTTAAAATTGATTTTGTAATTAATTCTTCCCGGTCTAATCAATGCATCATTTCAGTTGACCTCAAAATTTAGTAAAATTTAATTTATTACTGTTTCCTTTATCTCAACTTCGAAACATATAAAATTAACTCTTTTACTTCTGTTATGTATAGGCAATGTTCTACGTACGACATTTTGGTCATTCAAAAAATCATTCATCTTCCCCAAGTGTATGACTTACTGTGGCGCATCGGATGCACACGATAACAATAATTGTATCTCAAACTACTTAAATTGTTTCAAATCTAATGAAAAATTCAATTCTGTTATTTGACAATATAGTTTGAAATTATGTTTCAAATACAATTTAAAACTTTCATTTATAATTTGAATAAATGCCTCTCGTAAAAATATAAGGACTATTATTTAAAAAGGCCTCTCAAAATTTCACCTAATTCCAGCACTAATAGTAAAATATTTGAGTTTCTTGTTTAGCTTGTAACTTTAATAACACTCAATTGAAGTAAAAATCAAAATTTATATTCACGTGTAACTTCTTTATTTCGCCTGGTGGTCTACGGATAGAAATTCTTGCCTCGAGAACTTAAGTACAATGACACTTTTTTTTTAAAAAAACTAGTATATCTACACTTGTCTTTTTTTCTATAATAAAGCGTTAATCGTGCAATATAATGAAATAATAATAAATATAGTATTCTTTTTAATTTCTCAAACGTATTTCTATGATTATGAATCTTCCTTTAAAAGAATTTACTTAATTTCCTTCTAAAGTATGAAAATTTACTTTAGTGTTTTATTAGGATTTAAATATTATTAAAATGCATTAACTTCTTGAAAAATATTGTTTTTTATTTCTTAAGTAAAATATGCTCTTCAAATTTTATTGAAGTTGATTCAAATATCATTAGAAACGAAACGTATTACTTTGAAATATTTACTGATAATATTCTTTAATTATCTGAATATAAAAATCATATTTATTATAAGTAACGAATTGCATCCTGTAATCACTCCTAATTGAAAATTTTTATTTGACGTTATCTTCTCTTGCATGTCTCCCATAACAATAAAGAGCCAAAAAGATAAATTGTAAAATATTATTGCAACTCTTTAAGAAAAATATAACTTTGTGAAAAAAAATATTTTGTATTTTGAAAATGTTTTGCTTCAAATAATGAAGATTAAAAGTTTATTCATTAATTTTGATAAATTGGAACAGAAATGGAGTATTACAAGTTTTAATTTTTTTAATACCCTTCAACCCAAATTAAGCGACAAAGAATGTTATACAGAATTTCGCAGCAACGCTAACCGTATTAGCAATAAATATATTACCATCGGATTATATTTAATGCTGCTATATTATTTATTTTTAGTTTCACAAATGACAAAAAAAAAAACAGAATTACTAATATTCAGCTTCTGGAATTCCCCAATTGAAAATTAATGTCAAGTAGAAACTGAAAACACACCCATGCCAAGTTTTGTCCTATTAGAAGCGATATCAAACATATGTACACATTAAATTATATTCAACAAAAAGAATTATAAATTATAATTACTGCAATTTGGAAGTATATCAGACTAACTCTTGGAGGGGGTCTTAATTATGTTACATAGTGGTAATGTTCAAAAAAGAATACTAATGATAAATTCTGAATATATATATATATATATATATATATATATATATATATATATATACACACTTAGAAACATTGAAAATAGCGACCCAAGAAGGAAGCTAAGTACAATCGCGAAACTTTGCAAATAAGTACAGCGTAATGTGATATGCAAATGATCGAAGTTTTGAGCCAATACGCATGCTTATACACGCCGAGGTGGCGCTACAATCAGGAAGAGGGTGCTATATAAGCAAGCGCAAATTCAAAGGTTCATAAACGGGACGATTACCCGCCGATTGTAAGAAGACTTTGGTAAGCGAAACATTTCAAGTAAACGTGCTAGAAGACATTTCTCACAGTTAAGTGTGTTTGAGAGAGGCCTGACCATCGGGATTAAAACTGCAGGCTGGTCGATGCGCCGTGTTGCTGGACATATGGATCGTTCGGAGTGTACCGTTAGAAATTGTTGGGAGCAGTGGACACGAGGAAGTACCCACGCGCAGGAAACCGGGTCTGGAACGACTAGGAAGAACAGGAGGAGAAAAGATCGAAGGATCGTGCGACAAGCACTTGTGGACCCCACAGTAACTCGTTCAACGATACGAGCAGACGTAGGGGCAGCAATTGTTCTACAAACAATTTCCAGACACCTTGCAGAAGCAAATCTTAATTCCAAGCGCCCTTTCCGTACACTCCATTTAACACCGGAACATCGGCAACTGCGTCTACAGTGGTGCCAAGCCAGATCAATGTGGAATGTTACAGATTGGCAAAATGTGTTTAGTCATGAATCCCGGTTTGTTTTGGGGACAGATGATAACCGTGTACGGGTGTGGAGGCGCCTTGGTGAGCGGTACAATCCCCCCACTGTTCTACGTCACACTGCCCGCACAACAGATGTAATGGTCTGGGGGCCATAGACTATGATAGCCGGTCCACTTTAATTGTGATGCGTGGAACCTTAACGGGCCAACGTTACGTTGATTATATTCTTTGACCCCATGTAGTACCTTTCCTAAATGGTCTCCCAGGGGCAATTTTCCAGCAAAATAATGCTCGACCGCATACAGCAAGATTTGCTCAAGACTTCCTACGTCATTTTCAGACTCTTCCATGGTCGCCCTACTCCCCCGATTCATCCCCTGTAGAGCACGTGTGGGATCAGCTAAAACTGCAGATGTCATCGTGTCACACTGTACATGATTTAGAGTTGGCAGTTCAAGATTTGTGGCCCATCTGCCTCAGGACAATAGAAGGTGTCTAATCAACTCAATGCCGGGCCGTGTGGCGGCATGCATTGCAGCTGGAAGGGGTCCAACGCACTATTGAAGTTGCGCAGTATTTGTGTCGTTGCACATCCTGAATTCTTTTAATTGTCTTGTTTTTGATATCAAGTGAATCTCTCATCTGTTGCATTATGTGTATTTAATTTCATTTCAATCCGATGCTTTCTTCTTGGGTCGCTATTTTCAATTTTCCTGAATGTTATATATATAAATATATGCGAGTATTTCTCACCAAAATATAACCCAGTGAAATCATAGTTTAAAGTTTAAATCAAGATGCTTGAGGAGTTCTGTCCTAACTACTTTAAAAAGCTACAATTTTTTCATTCAGAAATTAGGATTCAAAGATAATAGTATTTACTTTCAATGAAAATTAAATTACAACATTATACCGCGGTAAAAATTTTATAAATTCCAGATGTACTGCAAATAATGTACTTATATACTGGTTAATTAAAAATAAAATTGAGCAATTTTAAAAGAATATAACTATTTATGATGAATTTATATTGTGTTATACTACCGGTTTTTTTTGAAAAACTAAACTTTAAATTACGAACCTAACCATTTTTATTACTGGGAGTAAATTACAGTAATGACATTGGATCCTCAAACCTTAATGGAAATTTTACTATTTTTAAAGAATGATTGCTCAAATTCTGTAAATAAGAAAGCATTTAAAAATCAAAAAATGCATTTTTCTACTGTATAATTATATAGCTTCAAAAAGAAATAAAATTTCACTAACAATTAAAAATCCAGGGGAAAAAATATCATCGGAAGCAAGTCCTTAGTGAAATAGAAAAAAAAAGTTGAAAAGAATTATCACTGTAGAAAATGTTTTGCCTCAAAAACCTATGTCAAACAAAATATAGATATAGCGATCCCCAATTTATTGTCAAATAAAGAAAATTGATTATAAAAAAGTACATTTTTCCAGTTTGTCATCAAATGTCAGTTAAGACCATAGGAAAACGAATAAAACGATTAACGAATAAACGGTCTCTGTATTTAATGTTACGCAAAGGTCGGTGCTGAGATACTTTTATATTACATTCATGTCCATAAATTAAGGATAATGAAGTTCAGGCAAAGAAAGAAACAGAAGCAAAACAAATTTGACTTATTTGTAAAGTCTATTTATCAAACAAACGGTAAAGAGCAAAATAGATGCTATATGTTTGACATAATTAATAAAAATTGCGATTTTTACTGCCTGGAGCAAATTTCAAAAAAGAACCTATTTACAAAAAACAGTATAACATGGTTAGTATGATGGTTAGTACGGAGTATGTCTGTCGGACGATGCAATACAGACCTTACAACGCCTAGGCATGCTGAGTATAAAATTATCAATCTGAACTTGGAGATATTACACCACTCATCAAGCAATTCCCTCCGAAGTTACGGTAGACAGGTGGTGGGAGTTCACGGGCTGCAATTCGTTGGCCAAGCATATCCCACACATGCTCTAATGGGTTCAAGTCCTGTGAGTATGGTGGCCAATCCATACGGGTGATATACTCCGATTGAAGGCATTCGCCTACAATGTTTAAACGGTGAGGGCGGGCGTTGTCATCCATAAACAGAAATTCAGCTCCCATGGTGCCCCGAAACAAAAAAAAAAATTCATGTTTTTCCAGAATGACATCCCGATAGATGTTGCCTGTTATCGTTATACTCTGAACATACAGGTCAGTTCTGGAAACAAGAATAATTCCTCCCCCAAACGAGCCATCCTGCACCACCGTAACGGTGTCGTTCAATGGTGTTCTCTTGGTGGTAACGGGTACCTGGCGCTATCCATATTAAAGTCCGGCGAGAATAAGACTGCAAACTAAACCTGGACTCGTCGGGAAACATCACACAAGACCACTGTTGTGGTGTCCACAATGCTCTCTACTCCAGGTTAATCGCAGGCGACAGTGAGTTGCGGTAAGTGAAACACATGTATGAGCATATAGACCAATGTGCCCTAAGCGTCTGTACATTATCTGCCTTGAAACATTCGTATCGGTAGCTGAAGATAGCTGACGAGACAGCTCTGATGCTGTGTTCCATCTGTTTCTTTTGCAGTAACTGCCAAATACCGGTCCTCATTCGGCGTTGTAACTCGGGGGCAACCTGTCATGTAACATCTATTCACATTACCATCATCTTGGAATCGTTGCCAAAGCCTGCAGATGACACTCTGGGCCCGGTCCTCGGATACTTCAAGCTGGGTACGTTCACATTCCAGTCGTCCAGTATTCTAAGACGTAAAAAATCATCCAAATGCTTCCTTTGTGCCATAACTATGTGGTTATTGCACTGAAAGGCTTTTAATGCACTTGTGAACAATTTTACTTCTTTGCCACCATTCCTTATATACTCCTCTCTTACACTCTCGTCATTGTGACGTACTGTCCGTGCCAGCTGGTGGTTTCTGTAATTTGCATATTCTTCTTCAAGATGTGTGTGATAATTCTACACACAGGTGAAATTTTTATTTTAGAGTTTAATTTCTGTGTGATTCTGAATTATCCTTATAATTCATGCACATCAGTTTATGTTAACCAAATGTAATTTTCTTGTTCAATAATTCTTAGTAATAAATAATTTTAAGTCTGCTTATTTTCAGATATTGCATTTGATTATACCCGCAGAGATCTTTTATAAAGAAACATATATTTATTATGAGAAAAAAGCCAATAACCTTTAAAATTTCTAATAACTAGTAAGGAAACTATTACTAAGCTTTCGATATCTTGGGACAAGCTTTAATAGGTACATTAATTTTAAAGCGTCCAGTATGTGATTTTTTTAACATTAATTATAGTAAAAGGTTGTTATCGGATATTTGTTGTCTTTTCTAATATATAAAAAGAAAAAGAACCGTTTACTCTTGAGCCATCCCTCTCACTTTCTCCTTATCATTTGGAACAAAAAATAATTATTTTTAACGGATGATTTTTTTTTTTGTTATGCTAAAGGGATCCCGTTTTTAGTGAAAGCACACGAGTAGCAAGAAAAAAAATATCTTTACGCTTTCGCTTTTAAATACATTAAACATATTTTTTTCTCCTCCAAAGAATAAAATTTTTTATTTAGACAAGTTTTGTCAATAAACTCAAAGCCAATGTGCTCTTTGAAATTATTGCTAATTTTTATATATGTGTAAATTGACTTTTAATGTTCAGTTTTCGAGTGGGTTTCGAAACAAGGCAAACCCTTTTTCCACGCTCATTTTTGATAATAAGTATCCATCATCTAGAAATGGTTGATGCAAGTTAAATCTGTCGAGGTTTAAACCTTTCGTGGGCCTTGGGAAAATTACTTCCCATCTATATGACCTTACACAATACACCTGATGGTAGCATAAAAACCATTATGATATATTTTGTTGTTTTTACTTATGCCATCTGATCGACAGTAACATCAGATCAAGGTCCACGAAATTCATCGCGGTGAAGGGCCAGATTCTTACGCTTGTCGTTAGCCTTGGTTTTGAGCATCATGCAAGTAACAGTACGATTTTGCTCGGTTCCAACCCGATTTGGAGGGAAAATATTACTGGGGGTAGTAAGGGGCCCCCATCCAACTTCCCCTGCTACCAATTTCATGAGAGGACTTGTGTCTTGACAGCTATTTATGGTACCCCCGTGTCGCGGAGGCACTATACATTTGCAATCCTCCATGACTTCTCCGGGATTCGAACCCAGGCCTTACGGCACCGCAGGCAACGTCACTAACCATTATAACGGATGTGTGGCATTATAATATATTGGCCTTCCTATCATAACGATGAAGAAGACTAAATTCTGCTTCAGGTTTTTGCTACTGAGCATAATCCAGCTATTTTTACATCTGTAAAACTCGTGAAAAAGGTGACTAATAAAAAAGTACCTTGTCCAAAAGTTGTTACTGTATACTGTATATTAAGTAAGGTGATACAGTTTTATTAGTGAATGCGTGATGCAAGAGAGACTCAAGAATTTTTGTCTATGAAACGTGTTTTTTTAGAAGGTTACGGAAAGATTCAAAATATTGCATGCGATATTAAGTTACAATGAATATTGTGAAAAATTTTAGAAATACTAAAAGTTACTATTGAAGTGAGTCCACTTTTCCGACTCAAAATAATAAAAAAGAGCTCTTATATTCTTATATTCTTATAATTTTTATATTTTATAACGCATATGAAATAAAACATTGTTTATTGTGTTGGATAGTGCATAGAAGTTGTGTGTTATACTACGTTTTCATATTATTAATAATTTCATTTTATTAGTGTCTATATTTTTTTAATCTTTTTAAAAAATGTATTTCATATATGCAAAATGTGTGTAACAATATAAGGTATTACTACGATGGCGCCAGAGTAGATTTTTATACAAAATTATTATTTTAACATTTGTATGATTTCATGTATTTTTATATTTACTATCTTATTGTTTGATATATTATTTTCCAACATAATTTTTTTGAAAATATCTACCAGCTATAATACGAATCTATTATTATGAAGGAATAGGAGGAAACGCGCGAGCTCTTATTCTAGATATCGAATAGATTTGAACAAGATAATCTTCAATTATATGTATGGAAATTCATGTTTATCGATTGAAATGTTGGAAGTGGCCTTACTGTGTTTGTTGTTATAGTTTCGTTTATTGTATTGCTTTTTGATTTTAGTATTACTATTGCTTAAATATTTCTACTGTGTTTAATATGTCTTTCTAAATAATGTTATGTATTGTTTTTTGTTTATTGAAAATTGATTAAGTTTTTAAAGAGAGAAAAAACCACGTCATGACTCCCTTTTAAAATTGGGGGGCAAATGTAAGGATAATTAAATTAGATTAAAAATTAAATTCCCTATCTAGCACTTGACTCATCTTTCTCAGTACCCATCTTCAAGTATCAAACTAATCACCCATTTATTTCTTCCGAACATATGACCTAGCCAATAAACATGTCTAATTCCAGATCGTTAGATTTAATAGTCAACATATGTCAGCATTAACTTGCAAGCACCATCTTCAAAGCAGCGATACTTACCATATGTTTTTCAAGTGTTATCCACTTGAAACCACCACTATGGCGTGCTTTTTACTCCCTGCTCTTAGCGTCAGAACAGATGTACAAATGAAAGAATAAAGGTCGTCTTTTCACTTTTCTAACTTTAATCTGATTCTGTCTTAAAAATCATGACATATATAATTTTTCTGTGCTTGTGTATGTGACTGAACTCCCCCTAAACGACTGGACCGATTTGGATGATATTTTTTGTGTGGGTTCAAATGGATTTGACAATGATTTAGATTCACAATTCGGTCCAAAACCACAATTATTTAAATACGCGCCAAGATTATGTAAGACCACGTGTTTGTTCATAATAAAATCATGGGGAATATTGTTTAGGCCTCTATTTTGAGCGGCAAACTTCAAGGTGAAGTTGTACTTCTACCACAGATCCCAATGATTCTTTCAGACTCACCTACCCATTCAAATGGTTGCAATTTCCAATTCGCTTGGTATTTGCTATTACCGTGAGTCACAAGGCCAAACAATAACAATTTATGGCTTAGATTTAGAAAGCAATTGCTTTTCGCACGGCCAATTATATGTTGCATAATGGAGGTTTGGCAAACCATTGCTTTTGTTCGTTTATACCCCTCAAGGATTAACCAAAAACGTACATTCAATGGTATTACGAAAAATTTAAAAACATACCTGTTAACCATTAAAAAAAAACCTGTTTTAAAAATAGCTTGAGTTTTATCTTTTTTAAACTTTTATCAAAACAAGTTTAAGTTTCTATTCAGAATATGTTCTATATTCAACTTAAATCATAGCGAATATATACTCACAAACAATCGATAGGTCGAATTGTTTTAACTGTACATGTGATGATATGTCAGGTATTGTAATAAATTTCTTTATGAGACATTTCATCAAAACGGTCCAATTTCTTACAACTTATTCAAGAAAGTTTGTAATTTTACGATTTAAAATGTATGTATATCCAACACCTGTCATAACCGCTAGTATATATATATATAAATACATTAATAACCACCATGACTCATTTTCGTCATTTGTAACTAATTAAATAGTGGTAGATTTATAGAAACACAAGATTATTTCACGTATATAATGTTTTTCATTTGAGTGATCAGATAACTTGGAATACTGCAGAATATTGAATCTTGCTGTGGTCAATACAATATTAACCCTCCGGGTGGTATGGTTCCGCCTGAAAAGTTATTCCGAAAGCGTTTTACTCTTATTTTGCCTTTCCCTTCAAAAATGCAACATACTTCATTCCTTTCCCCCTTTTAAAACCTTGGAGGTCGAACGGGGACAACTTTATGACTTAATTCTGTCTCTTTGTGCAGTGAGAACCAAGAGATCAATCGTTTACAGCTAGCTGTTAAGTTGTCTTGGGCAATCTTGTATGAAAGCTGTAGTGACACTCAGTCGTTTTCCCGATATGTTCAATCACAGTAAAATTAAAACAAAATGAAGGGTAAAAAAACATGAAATAAATGGCATGTTAGAAGTTGAAAAATGTTATATTTTCTTCAAAAAAAATTTATTTTTCTGTCATTTTTTCAAAATTAAAAAAAAATTATTTTGGTATTGTAATTTGAACCTGAAAAAAGCACCCTGTATTCATTTTTGAGTATGAGATTAAGAAAACACACTCACATTCCTGTTTTTAAAAAAAGTAACGAGGTAAAAAGATTAAAGGCCCTATCTCTTTTCTTAAACAATAAGACAATAAATGGTGCATACGGTGATATACATGCAATTAATATATTTCTGAAATAAAACCGATCTTTCCCTATTCAATTATACTTTTAATTTAAAACATCATAAAAATGATTTCAATATTTTTAATTTATATTAATTTAAATCATATAAATGATATTTTTATGTTAAATGAATATTTTTCGGAAAAAATCTAAATTTTCATTCCTAGTGCTTTCCTTTTCGAAATTCTTGTATTAAATTAAACTATCTTTTCTACATCAGCATTTGTGATGGACATAACACACATTCAGGCAATAATTTTTAATTTTAATGGGGGATATACTTTTTCTTCAAATACGCGTGACAGTACTTCTAACCATTTCCTACTCAAGTTTAATTTTTTATCTTTCTGTTTCTTTTATTACAATGAAAATTGTCACGCATCGATAACTACATTTTCACACAATTCAGTCATTACAAATTCTATTGTGATAAAAGTTCTCCCTAATTAATTTTGTCTTTCAAAACAGTACACTTAAAACAATTTTGTTCAGTGAAGTTAACCGACAGTTCGCAATGTATCCATACCAAATATTAAAAACAATTTTAACATTTGGAAATGTATCCTGTATTAAATTTCTTGAGTATACACAAATATTGTCTACAGTGGGGAAGACATAGTATGAGAGAGATGTGGTGTATGGTTTTGAAGAATGTTTTCTTACGTGTAGACTATTTTTGAAAATTTAAATATCACAGAAGCTGATCATATAACTGCAAATGAGCCTTATTTTAGTGTGTGCTGGTATCAAAATAAAGCACTTCACTGTTAAACAGCCTATGAGTTTATATTCAATAACAAACTATTAGCAAAATTGCTTACAACTTCTATTCAAATTGTAAAGAAACTGAAATATAAATATATCTCAGTGTAGTGAAAAATATTCATTATATGTAAATATGCTATTCCTCCACGTATTTCATTACATTTTAAAAACTGTAGCTGAAAGCAATTTTTTTATATTTATAAACGAGGCATGAAAACTCACACAGTTATAAAAATGTCTTTATCATTTTTAAATAAACTACTATACGACGTACAGGGATTGTAAGATCAGTTCTAAAACCCTAAAAGCTTTTAGAAGAGCAAAATACATGTAATTTTGGATAGATCAAAATTTTAATATAATACACAGATATAAAAGTTATTAAGCAAATACTTTTGAAAAATCAGGGTTCCTTCTGAAATAAACGTAATTGAAAGAACAATGTTTAATTTGCAAATGAGTGGAAATATATGTTTATCTAAGGGGTATCCCCCCAAAGTAAGGTAATGCTCAAACTTAAAACTCAAACAGTATCATAACAACCCATGAGGGCCAGGAACTACTATGCCCATCCCATAATACGTGACCATTGGGCGCTGAGGTGCATGAACAGATGTTCCGATTTGGTGGTCTGTCTGAATAGAGACCTTCAGTTTTTAAGACCCCAAGCAGGTTTATTACGCATTTATCGACCCAATGCAGCGGGGATGAAAGGCAAAGTTAACGTTGCTCAGCCCGTTAATAGAACACTGACTTGTGGTGTGGAAGCACTATACACTACCACTCGACCCTATTCGATAAGAATAAAACTTAATGTTGGAATCTTATAAAATTCCCTAATGAATGAGGGAGAGTCCAAACTTTTTTTCATGTAAACTGTTTGGACTGAAATGGTTCAATATGAACATTTCGCATTAAAATTAACCGTTATAGTTTAAATAAATTTTTAAGAGTGCAAAATGTGTATTTTGGCTGCACGAATTTAATTTTAAAAGGAATACGGTTACGAAAAAGTAGTACAAATCTATCTAAAGTAGAGTTGGTTACATTAGATATTGTCAAACACAATATTGTATTGGTAGCCAACTTCACAATATTCGTTGTTATAAAAATGTATGGAAAATTACAAGACTTATTTTTGCGTTTTTAATTTTTAAACTTTTTTTCCTAAGAACTTTAAAAGCTAGAGCGGCATCCATCAAAACCGCGGATCCCTCTGTTTTCTAAGATCACCCCTGCCTGCCATAGTAAGTGAAAATGCCGTATTTTGTTTGTTAAGATCATTTTATAGCAGTCTATATTTTTCATGTATTTTAGATGGTCGTTTTATATTTTCTACATCAATATCCTAATGTCTGAATTTAAAATTACATAAAATTCTTGGCATTCGCATCAATGACCATTATAATTTTACTTAGTATATGAATGCGACGTCAAACGATTACATGACTCATATTAACATATTATTTTAACCATTTAATTAATATTAAAGTATAACATAAAGCAAAAAAAAATTTCTGAACTTTAAAATAAATATTTCAAAACTGCTTCAGATATAATCAGAATTTTTCATTCCTACGGTTTAGCTTCTCACTTTTGCTTCTATGTAGAAACTTATTGTATATTCATCAATTTTTTTTGTATATTTTTTGCTCTTAACATGCAGTTTTCAACCGAATTGTATGAAATTTTCAAAATATATTAAAAAGTACTAAAGATGCTATGTAAAAAAAAAAAGTTTGAAATTTATATTATACTCAAAGAATTGCTAGAACTAATGGTTAATAATTTTTAACTGCGCAATACATTTTTTTTCGAAATTTCAAATGAAATTCGTAACATAAAATTTCTAGCTTTATACGTTCGAGATTTCAAAAAATATTCAGATTTTTTTCACTTATTCAGTAAGCCTTTAAAAAAGATAAATGTTGAGGTATTTTACATAAATAGATATTTTTGAATAATAATTCGAATGTTTTTGAATAGCTTGAATTTAAAATTGAAATTTTTTTTTATATGCATAAATGTATACTGTAAATATTTTCGTATATTTTTGATTACCTTTTATTCAAACATTCAAGTTATAAAAAAAATGTGGGAAAATCTTCATTCATGTTCTCTTTGATGTAAATTCAAAAATATTTCGGTGTATTTTAACAATATATAACTAGGTACTGTACGTAAACTTCTCTGAATACCTGGCTATGAAATCTTAAAAAAAAATAATAGATCTGAATTAGTTTTTGTTCTCTATTTTATTTTTATCAAAGTGTAAGAAAATGTTTCAAATTATTTAATGAAGGTTAAATTTATTCATTTTTAGTGGTTGGAAAGTTTAAAAGGTTTCAAGTTTTAAAGTGTTTGGTGTTTTTTAATTTTTTTTCATCTTATAATGAAATAATCATGCTTCAAAAACTGAAATCACTGATTAAGATAAGAAAAATGAAGCGAAAGAATATACTTAAAAAGTTAATTTGTCTAACCATATAAAATAGCAGATTGCTCTGACACGCCCCAACTAATACAGTTTCAAATTTATATGAAACCAAAAGGGAATTATAACATATTTTACTTATGAGTTGTGACTTTTCAAAACTTTTAAAATACAAGCTAACAAACAAGCACTTCCTGGGGTCTAAATAAATTCTTACCCGATTTTTTATGATTGCTCCAAGGTCAGAAAGGGGTTCCAGGCGAGCCATAAAGCTTCATATCAGTGGCCTGCTGTGTGGCTTCCACCGTCCTTATTTAACTTTCAAGATGTAAAAACTTTAAACGGGTGAAAGGATTTAAGAAAAGTACGGCTCAACCACTTTTGAGAATGTTACTTGAAGGCAATTTTATACGTGCGGTGCATTTTTGAAGCATCTTTACAATGACGGGATTATACGTGCTGAACACTTGGAGAGTTAATTAAGGTTATCTTACTAAGTAAAAAAGAGGTGTCATCATTTTTGACACATTCAAATTTTTCATCAAGAATTTCGCAATTATTCAATAAATTTCATGATATATCCAGGGCTTAAAGTTTGAATAATTATAATTTCTGGTGTAATCATGCTTTATACACTGCTGGACAATTGCTAAGGACGGATCACAAATTGCTATGTAGCATAACATTAAGCGAGACATGAGGCCTGGTAGTATAAAATATAGCTGCCACACTGTTCAGACATTAGAAAAAAGAATATTTATTGTTCTGGAAAGTACAAAAGCTGTGAAACATCTGAAAGAAAAAAAAATGTTCATTTGATCTGCGTACAGAGAAATGGAACAATGCATCTAAAAGTCAGCAGGCACCTTAAAGAAAGGTATCAGTACGGGATATGTCCACCGTGGAGTGTGATGCAACATTCCACACGTCGTACCATACTTTGCACAACATTATCCAGCAGCTGTTGAGGCAATTTATCCCATTCCTCTGTGAGTGCATGGATGAGGGTGTTCTTGTTTGTCGGAGGATAGTTTCGACCAGCAACTTGCCTCCCCAAAGCATCCCACACATTTTCAATGGGGTTCAGATCTGGAGAACGCGCTGGCCATACGAGACGTTGAATACCCTCGCTGTCTAGACAATCCTGAACAGCGAGTGTTCGATGACATGTTGCGTTGTCGTCCATAAAAACAAATTTATCACCAACAGCACCACGGAAAAGACGAACATGAGGAAGTAGAACTTCATCAATGTATCGTTGGCCCGTCATAGTCCTATTCGCAACCACATGATGTAGGCGCGTGCGGCCATTGATCATGATGCCGGAACCACACCATGATACTGCATGTCGGATATCGGTCCTTTTCCTGATATTTTCTGGACGATAAGCAGTACCACTCGCGCCAGATCAGTTGGCGTCTACAATCCGATGACAGACTGAACCTACTCTCATCTGAGAATAGTACGCATGCCCAGTCCTGTTCAGTCCAATTGTGATGCTCATGGCACCATTGCAAACGGGTAGTACGGTGCTGTCTGGTCAATGGGACACACACAACAGGTCTGCGTGCGTATAGTCCCTCCCTCCCCTCAAACGTCTGGCAACAGTTTTTCGGGAGATCTGCTTTCCTGAGGCAGCAAGAAACTGATTTGCCACCTGCTGAGCAGTGGTGCGCCTGTTCCTTTTTTGCTGATAGGACGATATATCTGTCTTCTGCAGGCGTCGTACTTCTAACACGACCTCCCCCGTTCCGTCTACTACACATTCCAGTAGTTTTAAATGACTTCCACAGCCGTGAAACAACGCTGTGCGCGATGTCGAACTCCCTGGCAACATCTGTTATTTTTCGCCCTTCTTCGATCTTTCCAATAATTCGGCCACGCATAAAATCATCTATGTGATGTCGGGAAGACATGCAAAAAATTTTAAGTTCGTCTATTAAATCTTTCCTGTAAAACTTTGACGACTTGAAACAACAACTGTCCACACGCGTGAAAACTTTTAAAGCTCTTACGAACGCTATCACGTGATGAACAGACGTGGAAAAAAAATTTGCATACTCATACTTTTTACTAATATCCCGCACTTATTCTAATTTTCCACATTTTGCTTCCTTTCATTTTGTGGTTGCTATGGATGATAGTGTTATCCGTCCTTAGCAATTGTCCAGCAGTGTATTTTCATGAGAATTTTAGTAAGTGCGTGTGGGATTTATAAAACATATTATCCCTTCAATGATTTATAGTTATTGCTGCTCTCGACGGTCGAGATAAAATGACTGTTATTAGAATATGGAATCGATGGGTTCAGAACAGTAATATGGAATAATGTACTAGATCTCTCTCAACGGCCCTCTATTATTAGTAGCAAAGAAGACTGTCTTGTTACCCGTATGGCCTTAATAGCATATTGGATCATGCAGCCATGACACGAGCCCAGAGTCAAGTATCGGAGTAAAACAAATGTCTGCACCAATAGTCCGACGACATTTGCAGTAGCATAGACCCTCACCTTGGAGACCATGGCTGTAGGTACTCTTCACGCTGCATCACAGACAGGGGCGTCTTCAATGGTGAGATAAAAGAGGAACTTAGGTGCACGAATGGTGATACGCCATTCTTTCAGATGAATCCAAGCTTTGTTTACAGCATCAAGATGGTCGCCTCCATGTTTGGCGGCATCGTTGAGAATGCACATTGGCAGCGTGCATTTGGCATTGTCATACTAACCCATCACCTGGATTGACGATATGGGGTGCTATTGAATACACGTCTCGGTCAGCTTTTGTTGTCATTGACGGCTCTATGAACTGATCACGTTACCTTTTTAATGTGTTACGACCCATCACTCTACCCTTTATTTTAACCCTTTGACACTCTACGTTTCAGCAAGATAATACACGACCGCATGTTATCGGTGTTCTACAGACGATATTTAATCTAAATATCGAACATATATTATTTTTCTGTGACTGTCTTCAAAAAACGTTTTCGAAAAAGGGTGCTGTGTAGCCTAAAGTTCGTACAACAACGTAAATTCCTTACTACAGTCCATATATAATACTAACCATGAAGTTTATTCAAAATCCATTTTATATTATACATGGTTAGAGTTTTTGTGGAGTATTGAGCAACAAAGTCTATTATCCCCAGATAGGTAGTCAGTTTAACTAGCCAGAAAATAATATAACATTTATTTCATGGGTTAATTTTTCTACACCCATGTAAGGAAGCAACACTTTCCGTAGAATTGAATAAGGCTCACGATTAATTTACACAATAAGTTATGTATAAAAACCATGAAAATGGCTCCACGTGGATTTCGGAAACCCTACTAATGAAGTTCATACAAATATATTAAGAGGGTCCGGCAAATGAATTTTCAAAAAAATTACCTGTTTTCAATTTTTTATATTTTTTAAAAGTTAAAATATTTCTTTTTAATGTGATATACGATATGAAGAAATATGATAATTTTAAATATTTGTATTTATTTTTTTTAAATGAAGCTACTCCTTGACGCGCATCAAATGAGCTCTACTAGGATCAGCTGTTACCCCTTGCATGAGTGTGCGATGAACGCGAATACATATGTTTAAGAGGAAAAGTTAGAATGTATTGGGCTTATTCAAAATTTTATGCGCACGCGTCTCTTGGATCTTAAAAGTGAAGCAGAGAAAAAAACAGTTAAATGATGGGAAAACCCTAAGAGGTCATCACTAACTCACCGACATTTAAGTGTATCAAAAACACAAAGATATTATAGTGTGGCTATTAGAAATAATATCAATGATCTACACCAGTGCCTCTCAAACATTCAATACTAGCGACCCACTTTTCAATCATAATCTTTATCGCGCCCCCTTTATACAATAATAATGTATTGAATGTAATAATAATGCACTTTGACATGCACTTTGACACTAAAGCTACAAAATGATCTTAATTATAAACCGTACAAATTAATAAGATAAGTATATTAAATTTTATATATGTTACTATTAAGTAATATATATTTTATTTTCCTTTCCCGAATTTTTAAATTGGAACAATTGCAATATGCGGTGGCTGCTTTTATGACAAAATACAGATCTCAGCCAAATATAAAAAAAAGTACTCGGAGTGTGAACTCTAATCGTAAACCTTCCTCTGAAAAACTTTCACCTACAAGTCGCTAATACTTATTAAACTTGATCTTAATTTAGTATTAATAAATTAGTTATAAAATACATTTTGCAGCACTGATACATTAAAGTCTGGAGTACCCACTCTTCGCACGAGTTCATTTTTTTTAAAAAAAAGAAAACTAAAACATTCTGGATGTAATAGCTGAATTGCCAGGAGAGTAAACCCAAATGCGCGACAATGTTTACAAAAATGTAAAATGATATTTTATAATGAAAAAATGCTCATATTATAATTAGGTTTAAGCCAACTGTAATTTTAAGCCTCACAGAATGAGCATTTAGAATTAATATTAAATAATGAAATAATATAAAATTCCGATGAAGAATAATTGTGTTACTTTTTAATATTTAAAGCGAAACCACACTTCAAAATATTTTATCCCAGGAGCAGGCACACACTCAAAGCTAACGTTAATGGTCTCGCGGGGTGATTGAGTCACCCCAAACCTTTTTTTTAATAATTATTTTTATTGTACAAGATACAAATCGTGATTCCAGTGAATATTTAATTAAGAGAAAGAAAACTTACCTATACTTTCAAACACTTTTAATTTTTTTCTTTTGCAACACATAAACAGTTTTGCCTGAATTAACGATTTCATGATCGGTTTGCCCCGCGGGACCACTTCCAGGTTAAAAATGTGTTGAATATATAATATGGATGTTACTGTTAAAAATGTGTAAAACGTTTTTCATCATGCTTTTTATGTTTGAGAGTACTCATAAAAATAAATTTTCGCCAAGTAATCTTTCAAAGTGCTCTCTGTGGTTTTCCAAATATTAAACGCATTTACATGGAACTCCCACCCACACAGAAATACATTATTTACAATTTCCCTAAATGAGAAACAAACACGTAAGAGAGGAGGCATAACTAACAGTACCAATAACTTAGAACGTCACACATATGTTGAGCAAATATATTCTGCTGCCTACAGCTTTATGTACAGTATTTAATAACAGTGATGAATTTTTTGTCTTCGTAATTTTTTTCGATTCTGGTTCTGGGTTTTTTTTCTTCTGAAGGAGTAATATTTTAGGTTTAAAAAGAAAACGTAATAAAAAATCTCTCATCATGGGATAGCAGCAAATCAAATAATTTTTTATTTGGTTTACGGATCAAATATAGCTAATTACGTATTGAAGAAGTTTTTATTTTTGATAACTTTATGTCGTCAGATGATATATATATATATATATATATATATATATATATATATATATATATATATATATATATATATATATATATATATATATTAAAGTGCATTTTTACTATGTCTGAAAGTATTTTGTTTTTATTCATTCCAGTAAATTATTATCTTTTAAATGTTTTATTTTCGATATGCTCACGTCCCCCTCGCAGGATTATCACGCCCCCCAAGAGAGCGTCCCACAGTTTGAGAAACACGGATCTACACAGCATGAAAACTTCTGCTTGGGCTGTTTATTTTTATCTTCTGTCTTAAAAAATGACAGTCCTCAACATGGTTTATATTCTGCGATTATAAATGCCTGGTGCAAATTTTAAAAGACAGAAGCTGAATGTAACGAAATGCACTATAATTATAAACACATACAACCTAATGAATTAAATAAAGCCAATATTTAGACATCTAGGTGATGCTATGTTTTTATTAAAGTGTTTATATGGAATCCGCAGAGCATATATTACCCAGAATACAAATTAGTCGGTTAATAACACCATATGGTCAGTGATTCCAAGATCTACATTTGTGGAATTATAAACTCGGAAATATATTTGGGGTAAATATGGCTATTACACAGTTTAATATGAGTCATGTAGCAATATTAATGATCAAAAAACATTGTGATTTTTAAGCAAGTTATAAATGTGTGTGTGTCGTACTTCAAAGAAACTAAATACACGTAGAACTTATGTAGCCCAACGAAAGCATCTTAAGATCTTAGCAAAAAGCAAAATTGTAATAATAAATAAATAAATAGAATTAGAAAAGTCTTTTATATGAGCAGAGGGTCAAATAAATTATAGCTTAAAAAAAATAAAACTAAAAACTCGCTTTTATATTAAATCGTGCTAAAAAGTTAAAAAAAATCTTAATATGACAATAAAATGATTAACGGCAAAATTAATGTCATTGGGATAAAAACACTAGGTGGACTATAGTAATTAATATAATTTCTTACTAGTCAGATTCCGAAATGCTAAGTTATTACAAAAATGTAGTACGAAGCACACACCCACACTTTTATCACAATGACATTATATAACTTTCTCGTTAATCCTATTATTCTTATATTAAGAAATATATTTTAAACTTTTTAATTCGATTCTGTATAAAAGCGTGTTTCTTAGTTTTATTAAAACTATAAAATATTTTTTTCATTTTTTTGTTCGATATACAATAAAAGCTTGTTTTTTAGTTTTTAAAACTATCACTTATCATTTGTTGAATTTATCCTTGAGTTTGATATTTGGAGCCGGAATTATGTGGCTCCAGGAGTTAGTCTTGTTCTTCAACGGATATAAAATTAATGGGTCTGAAGGGTATTTATTCTCGCAGTTTACGGAGCTTTGAACGTGAGTTCCATATCGTTATATTTCAAGGATTCCGTCTGTATATATACAGGTCCAACAAAAAAAAGTGTGTTAAGAAGAAATATTAAGTGTCAATCTTAGGGATTACCTTTTAAAGGTAATGCTATAATGTTAATTCGAAACGTTACTTCTAAACATATTGCTTTATCAAAATGAAAAATATTAAGCAGTTAAAACATAAATGTTCACCTTTTAAACTTATTGCTATAACGTTAATTCGTATCATCAATTCTGAACGTATTGCTTTAAAAAAAAAATATTTTGCTGTTAGAACTAAGTTATTGTTATTAACATGCACGAGTCTTTTTTTTCCATTTTCAGAAAAACTACGCATCCACCCAACCTAACTTTTTTCACATAAATAACCCTTTTTTTGTTTTATTTCTGTAACCAGAAGCCTATTTCGCGGATTTAGAGTTGCACCTTAATCTTTTAGTTCATAAATCTGGAATTAGTCGCCAAATCTAGAAATGGCATTTGGAATTAATCGCTACTTGGGAAAATGGTTTATGCAATTATTCGCCAAATCTAGAAATGGCATTTGGAATTAGTTGCTACTTGGGAAAATGGTTTATGCAATTAGTCGCCTAATCTAGAAATCATACACTGAATTAGTCGCCAAAAATCTCGTAATTCCTTAAAATCCTTAATTATTAAAATTCTGATCAGGACAATGAAACAAAATTATGAAATTATTGTATTATCATAGGTCCTTGAAAAGTATGCGAAATTTCGAATTAATCTGACCTTTTAAATTGAGTAAAAATCGAGTTCAAAGATTCCATTACTTATAATTACTTATAGATGGGTTACTTTAAATTAATTATTACTTATAAAATCGTGTTAAAACGGCTGCATATGTTTCTGGAAAGTACTAAAAAAAGTAAATGCTCAGAAAATTAAAAATTTTTACTTTAAAGCCTGTACGCCCAAAAGTAAAAATTTTCAATTTATGTACCTTCTTCTCAAAAACTGCTTATTATATATTCCTCAAAATTTGAGCAGACTTGTAACATGCTTAAACATTTTAATGTGGAGGGAAACAAATATATCTTGCAAACTTTTTAGATATGGCTTTTTTAAAATAAATTTTAGGGGGAAAAATTGGACAATTTTAGAAAAAAAGAATCATAAATAATTTAATGTTTAACAAAAAGACACAACCATTTGTTAAATTATTATTGACAGTACACATTACCTAATGTAATTTTTTTATTTATGAGAAGTAAATATTTCTTGAGAAAAAGGTACATGAACTTACGCAACTTAACATGGGATCCTATGGACGTGCCGGACCCCTTAAAATAAATGTTTAAATCACTGATTAATGTTTGGTTGGTATTTTTCTGTGACGATTCCTCAAAAGAAAGGAATTGAAGGACTATACAATATGTGATTTAAATGCACCTTAAGCAAACTGCGGCAGAACATTAGTCAAAATTCTAAATCTGACCTGTAACGCTTTAATCTAGTTATTTGAGTCCTTTTTGCACTAAAACTCTTCTGTACAAATTTGAAAGGGTTGAATTTTAACGTTAAGGCAAAATAGGAGTGGGGTATCTTACAGTTCAGCTCCTGTTATATAAGCCCGATTCAAATTTTTGTGGAAGATAATGGATTCTCTCTCTGCACATATTTTACTTTAACAGGATTATGGTTTGGTAATATGTAAAAATTCGGAAATGATAAAAGTTTCTCACAAGCTATCTGTAGAGAGATATAATTTGCAATGGCACACTTTACTGGCATAGTTCATTTTTACAATATACTGATGCATTAAAGACGCATTTAGATGTTAATGAAGAGCTAGTGACACTGACTGTAGTACGGTAAAGCCTGGGTTTGAATCTAGGAGAAAGCATGAGTGTTTGTACCTTCTCACGGTGTGTGTGCACTCTAAATATTCGTCTAGCCTCAAGTCCTCTCACGAGGCTGGTGGAGAAAGAAGAGAGGTGGGAATCCCCTGGGTGTTCTTTAAAATTGCGATGGAACCGAGCCAAAACGTTCTATTACCTGCATGACGCACAAAGTTATGGCAAAGTTATATTTAATTTGTATATGACAAGACTATGGGTTTTACTAGTAATTATTACACTTTTCCTGAAATTAGTATAGATGTATTAATTATCAAAACATTGTGCAGTACTGATACATTTATAAGTACAAGTGAATGGGTATTTTATTTTTATTACAACGTAATGTATTTTGTTAGCTTCCTTTCAATGAATTTGTATATAATTTTTTAAATTATTTTTTTTAACTTTTCGATATGTTCGCACTCCCTTGTAGGGTTATCAGCCCCCCTAGGGGGCGCGCATCACAGTTTGAGTGAGTGAGTGAATATTAACGTCGCACTGTTCAGCTACACGGAGGCTTTTGACGACATACCTCGTTATTTGTAATCAAGGTTAAGTGACGAAAACGACACCGAGCTGGCAGCCTCCTCCCCTAGCTACCACACCACACCAATGGGAGGATATGCTAGCTCTCGACAGATTGAAAGTGCATTGCTCCCCTACAGGGCTTGAACTGGTAACATGCCTGTCACCATCCGATACCTTGACCACTATGCATTCCCCCCTACTAGTTTGAGAAACGCTGTTAAAAACACTTGACCTAATACAGTATGAAGTATCATTTAACGTTCCTCAGCCACCCTCTACGACAGGTTTTCCGTGCAATCAGGATTCGAATCACAACTCGAATGATCACTTGATTACCAGGTCTACCATATAGCTATAAAAAGTGACAGCAGTAATTATCCAATCAATTAATCAAAGCCGTTATTCCAAACTTGAACTCTTAAATTTCTATGTAAACAGCACTGGTCGCGGTAGCCGAGTGGTATAGGTATCGGATCGTGGCTTGCCTGGTCACGAGTTCGAGCCCATTACTACTAAAGGCCCGCCGTGTAGGGCAGCGATGCACGTTAAATCTGTCGAGAGCTGAAAAGTCCTCCCGTTGGTGTGGTGCGGTAGTTAGGAGAGGAGGTGCCAGCTCAGGTGTCGTCCACGCCACTTGACCATGGTTCAAAATAACGCGGTCCGTCGCCAAAATCCCTCGTGTAGCTAAACAGTGCGACGTTAATATTCAATCAATCAATCAATGTGAGCAGCACTAATTAAAATATTTTTCTTCGCCTGTTGATAGAACGGAGATAATATTAAATCAACATGAATGATGTAGATCCGGATCTGTTTTTGAAACTATATACATGGTTTTCAGGATTATGCTTTGAATTTGAATCTTTTTGTATGTATTATTTCCAAGCAAATACAGAAAAAAGCCAGATTTCGAATATTCTGTTAAAAAGCTCACCTTCAGAAGATTTTTCAAGTGAGCAACGAATTATGGATGCTATTTTGTTCGAATTCAATAACGCTGAAAGAATTAAGGAAATAATTCTTGAAAAACAGGAAAACATTGGACATTCTTTTTACGATGAGAGATACTTGTTTGATGATATAGATTGCTCTGAAGGAAATGATTTACCCCACATTCCTCTTGTCATTAGAACCTTAACTCTGAAAATGGAAACATTAGAAGATCTTGTAAAAGATTTTGAAGATTCTTTTTTGAAGATAAGAAAACTGATATCTGATTTCTGGGATCAGACTTCCATTATAACTTAAGAGAAACAGGAAGGCATATAAACTACTTTTGTTTCCCAATGAAAAACCCGTATTTTTTTGAGTGAGGCAGGCTACATTTGAAGCTTGAACAACGCTCATGTTTATCGTGTTCCAATATTTGATGTTTGATCAACTTTCATATTTTCTTACTTGAACTGATTACACAATGCATAAAAAATCAGTGATTTTGGCAATTTTGGAAATTTTGTCAAAATACAAAGGTTTTACCTCCTTTCAAAGAAGGAAAATGTTGATTATTTACCAAAATCAACTTTTAACAAATGTATGGGAATACTCCAGTATTTTTAACTGATTTTTAAATCCTCTATTTTTTTAACAAATTTTTAAATCCTCTATTTTTTATCAAATTTTTAAGTCTTGTGATTCTTTAACAAAGTTTTAAGTTCTGTACTATATTTTAATCCTGCATTTTTATGTTTTTACTTTATAACCAAATGGAGTAATTATGGAAGGAAATAGCAAAAGTTAATTTTTTACACTACTTCTCCTTCAAAGTGTATGAAAACAATGTTTTCATTCTGGCAGTAAATTAGCTGTAGGCTCCAAAATATTTTTAAAAAATAAATACATTTACCAAAGATATTTTTGTGTATTTTTTGTGCATTTATGTTTATAATATATATGATTATGTTCTTCATACATAACTTGCAATACATAAAAACTGTTAATAGTTTAAGTATACTTATGTTGAGATCTTAGCAAGTTTTGTTAGAGTGAACAACATAGCTCGATATTATTTGTTTGTTATTTAAGTACATTTTTTTTAAAACTGAACCAAAATTTGTATTTATATATCATATAATTTATTGAATAATTCAATAATTCATTTTATGTTTGTTGAAGAATCATTATATCAACAGTCACTCTTCAGTCGGGGTCGAGTTCAAATTTATATCCCCCCCTATTTCATCTAGGAGAAACTGATGCTTCTATAAGTTTAGAAACATTGAATTTTAAATCCAGAATTGTAAACTTAGTATTTACATCTCTTGTTACTGATTTTAGAACTAAAGCGCCAGTTTTTAAAAAGCAAAATATGTATTATGTGAAAAACAATTTAAGTTTTGTTCAAAGGATTATGTTAACATGGATTGTTTCAAACTGTTAATTTAAACGGGAATTGTAAGGCATTCATTCTAAAATCTTTTGAATAGAAATGTTTATGAATTATTTCATTAAAAAAATTAAGCACAGTACTTAAAAAAGATTATATAAACCTTTGTTCGGGACTTTGGAATAAAAGGAACAAAAATGTATAAAATTTTATGCCAAAAACGGACGTATTTTGTTTCTAAAAATATACCAAAATTGTTATTAAGGAAACAGTTTACGGTATACGAGACGAATTTTTATAAGTTTATTTTTGTATAAAACTAAACTACTATAAGTTCCTCTCATACATATATAACTTAATTAAATGTTATATTTTAGGTTTGAAAAGTAAATATTAATTTAATCTCTCCTCTTTCGAATGGTTTTTGAGTATTAAATTTGTATTGCGTAAATGTTTCTTTTTAATAAAGTTTAATAAATATTTTTTATTTTTTATAAATAGATGTGTTTACTTTAAATAAATATTCTGAGTAAGAGAAACAAATGATCGAAAGAATAAAGTTTCGGCTAACTAAGAGTGACCGCTTTTGCCTAGTAGTTATTATGCCCCCATTGCTATCATTGTCACCATTATCAAACCCCATGTAGTGAGGCAGTTGAGCATTAAATGTATCAAAGCTCAAAATCCAAAAATTGGCATTGCGTGGTAGTTTGCTGAGGGCGTTTCTTCTTATAGATGTCGTTCACGTCACTTGTTCAAAGCTTAGAATTACGAGATCCGAGCTCGTGTTACTTTACAGTGTGGCATCAATAAACATTCATAGATTCATTCGGTTAATTACAATGCCGTAGGATTCTTGAATGCATTTTTGTATACAATAAGATTAAAGGAATTTGTTAATTTTTCAAAAATACTTTTGTAAGTTAGGTCGAGAATTAAGTTTGTACTAATAAATGTTCTGCTAGTAATAAATAATGTTTTATAAGAGACAAAAATCTAGCACTTCTAAGCAAATTTAATTGAATTTATCTGCCCCATAAGTTCAATTTTTTTTCTTCCCTCCCTTTTTCAGTTAACTGTCTTTAGTAATTCTGTGAGTGAGTGAATATTAACGATACATTGTTCAGCTACACGAGAGATTTGGGCGACGGACCTCGTAATTTTGAACCACAGTCAAGTGATGAGGACGATACCTGAGCTCGTTCCCCCTTTCCTAACTACCAAATCAAACCAAAATGAGGACCCTTTTTAGCTCTGGAGATATTTAACGTGCAACGCTCCCTAAAGGACGGGTATTTAGTGGGTACTGGGCTCGAACTTATGACATGACTGCCATGATCCAATACATTGACCACTGGGCTACTACAGCCCCGTAAATCTGTGAGAATTCCCCATCTAAATGAGAATGATGTATTTTTTTTATTTTTCACCCTCCTATATTCAGAGCTTAAAACGTTTTCCTAGTTTTTTTTTTTTTTAAAGAATTTTGAGGGTAAATCTTCAAATGTGCAAATGTTGAATAGGGTAGCTAGTGGTCATGAATAGTACTATTACTATTCAAACTTCGATTCGAATTCCATAGCAAATAACCCGTTTTTTGCAGCAGCCATGTAGAAGGGATCTAATTTATCTAGCCTCAGTTCTGCTGTCTCTGAGATTCAAGATATTCTTCACGCGGTTGTGATTCAAAATTACAAGGTCTGTCACCAATAAACCTACAATTGTTTTTGCTTAAGCCACCTGATTGACAGTACTGTATGGAAGGTCACGAAAATCTTCGGGACGAGTGATTAGTTGCCCGACTGTAGTTAGCCATAACTTTGAGCACCATGCAGGTGATAGTACATTTTCGGTCGGTTCTATCTCAATTTTAAAGAACAACCTGGGATGATCAGAGGACTCCCACCTCTCTTCGTTTTCTACCAACCTCGTGAGAGGATTTGAGGCTGGAGGAATATTTAGAGTCCCCACACACTGTGAAGGTACAAACACCGATGCTTTCTCCGAGATTCAAACCCAGGCTTTACGACACTACAGTCAGTGTCACTAGCTCTTCATTAACATCTAAATGCGTCTTTAATACATTAGTTTATTTTAAAAATGAACTATGCCAGAAAAGTGTGCCATTGTAAATCATATCTCTCTACAGAAAGCTTGCGAGAAACTGGTCCCATTTCCGAAGTTTTGCATATTAGCAAACCATAATCCTGTTAAAGTAAAAGATCTACAGAATCCATTATGTTCGTACATTTGAATCGGCATCATATAACAGTAGCTGAGCAGTAGATACCTCCCTCGAAGTTCGCATTAACGTTAAAATTCAGCACTTTCAAATTTGTACAGCAATGCTTAAACTTTCGACATTCGTGTGACCCAGTTTTCAATAATAATTTTCATCGCACCCCCATACAATAACAATGTATTGAATGCAGTAATAATGCATAATACTTTAAGAGAGAGAGAGAGAGAGAGATGCTAAAGCTACAATACAATCTTAACCCTCCAACTGGACAGAACGGATTTTTCCGCCCTACTAGAGAGGCTTCGAAAATGGACTGCACGGATTTTTCTGCCTTCAAGTATCATTTTCAAAAGCGGATTAGTCGCACTTTTCTGAAATCCTTTCCCCCTTTTAAGGTTTAACATCTTGAAAGATAATGAGGGACGGAGGAAGCAACACAGCAGGAGTTTTATGGCTCGCAGGGAACCCTGTGTTTTGACCCTGGGGCAATGTAAAAAATCGGGGAGAAATTTCTTTACAACCCAAGAAGTGTTTCTTTGCTAGCTTGTATTTTAAAAGTTTCCAAAAGTCCCAACGCATAAGTAAAATATGTTACTTTGTTTCATATTAATTTCAAACTGTAACAAGTTGGGGCGTGTCAGGGCAATCTGCTATTTTATATAGTTAGACAAAATATCTTTTTAAGTATATTCTTTCCCGCTTCATTTTTCTTATTCAAAGCTTTCAGTTTTTTGAAACATGATTACTTTATTATAAGATACCGAAAAAATTAATAAAACATCAAACTCTTTAAAATTTGGAACCTTTTCAATTTTCCAACCACTAAAAATGAATAAATTTAAATTTCATCAAATCATTTGAAACATTTTCTTACACTTTGATAAAGGTTGCATTAAAAAAAAAAACTAATAAGATTTATTAGTTTTTTTAGATTTCAAAGCCTAAGTGTTAGGGAAGTTTAAGTACAGTGCCTGGTTATATATTGTTAAAATACACCGAATTATATTTGAATTTTAAGTGCTTGAACTTCAGTTTACATCAAAGACAACATGAATGAAGATTTTCACACATTTTTTTTATAACTTGAATGTTTGAATAAATGTTAATCAAATATACGGAAACATTTACAGTAGACGTTTATGCATATAAATAAACATAAAAATCAATTTTAAATTCGAGCTATTGAAAAACATTGAATTATATATTGTTCAAAAAATATCTATTTATACAAAAATATCAACATTTATCTTTTTTAAAGGCTAACTGAATAAGTACTTTAAAATCTGGATATGTTTTTGAAATCTCGACCTTATATATAAATTAGAAATTTTATGTTAGAAATTCCATTTCAAATTTTTCGAAAAAAAAAAAAAATGCATCGCGCAGTTAAAAATTATTTACCATAAGTTTTAGCAATTGTTTGAGTATAATAAAAATTTCAAATTTTATTATATAGCTTCTTTGGTATGTTTAATATATTTCGGCCGCGGTAGCATATGAGTGGTATAGGTATCGGAACGTGGCTTGCTTTGTCACGAGTTCGAGCCCAGTACCACCAAAGACCCGCCGTGTAGGGCAGCGATGCACGTTAAATCTGTCGATAGCTGAAACGTCCTCCCGTTGGTGTGGTGGGGTAGTTAGGAGAGGGGTGTGCAGCTCAAGTGTCGTCCACGTCATGACCATGGAAAACGTGGTCCGAAAATAAAAACGTGTAGCTGAACAGTGACGTTAATATTCAATCATTCATTTAATATATTTCGAAGATTTCATACAATTCGGTTGAAAACCGCATGCTAAAGAGCAAAAAATATACTAAAAAATTTTGATGAATATACAATTACAATAAATTCTTACATAGAGAAGCAAACTGAGAAGCTAAAAAAGCGTAGAATAAAAAATTTTGAGTATATCTGAAGTAGTTTTCGAAATATTTATTTTAAAGTTTAGAAAATCTGTGTGCGTTATGCTGATATCAATTAAATGGTTAAAATAATGTGTGTGTGTGTGTTAATATTAGTCATGTAATCGTTTGATGACACATTCATATACTAATAAAAATTATCATGGTCATTGATGCGAATGTCAAGAATTTTATGTAATTTTAAATTCAGGCATTAAGATATTGATGTAGAAAATATAAAAAGACCATCTAAAAATACATGAAAATGCAGTCTGCTATAAAAATTCTTGACAAACAAAAAATCCGGCATTTTCACTTACTATGGAGAGCCGGCTTAGTCAGGTGATCTGGAAAACAGAGAGAGAACCGTGGTTTTGATGGATGCCGCTCTTGCTTTTAAAAAGCTCCCAGGAAAAATTTTATATATATATATATATATATATCGTATAGTAGCTTTGGCGTAATATAGTATTATTATATATATATATATATATATATATATATATATGAATATATATATATATATATATATATATATATATATATATATATATATATATATAAATTACAAATGCAAAAATAAATCTTGCAATTTTCCATACATTTTTATAACAACGAATTGTGGAATCCCATTTCCAATACATTGTTGCGTTTGACAATATCTAAGGTAACCAACCCTACTTTAGATAGATTTGTACTTCTTCGTAACCTTATTCCTTTTAAAATTAATTCGTGCAGCCGAAATACACCTTTTGTACTCTTAAAAATTTATGTTAACTATAACGGTTAATTTTAGTTTATGCAGCTTGTGAAATGTTCATAATTAACCATTTCCGTCTAAACAGTTTACATGAAAAAAAAAAAGTTTGGACTTCCTCATTCATTAGGGATTTATATAAGATTCTAACATTAAATTTTATTTTTCACCGAATAGGATTGAGTGGAAGTGTATAGTGCTTCCACACCACAGGTCTGGGGTTCTATTAACAGGCTGCGCAAGGTCGACTCTGCGTTTCATCCCCGCTACATTGGGTCGATAAATGAGTACCAAGCTTGCTTCGGGTCTTAAACACTGAAGGTCTCTCTTCAGACAGACCACCAAATCGGGACATCTGTTCATGCACCTCAGCGTCCAATGGTCACGTGTATTATGATGGGCACAGTAGTTCATGGCCCTCATGGATTAAACTTCTGAGTTTGAGTCTTAAGTTTGAGGATTACCTCACTTTGGGGATACCCCCTTAGATAAACATGTATTTCCACTCATTTGCAATTAAACATTTTTCTTTCAATTACGTTTATTTCAGAAGGAAGTTTGATTTTTCAAATGTATTTGCTTAATAACATGTATATTTGTGTATTATATTAAAAATTTGATCAGTCCAAAATTACATGTTTTTAGCTCCTCTAAAAGCTTTTAGGATTGTACAACTGATTTTACAATCCATATACGTTTTATAGTAGTATATTTAAAAATGATAAGAACATTTTTACGACTGTGTGAGCTGTTATGCCTCGTTTATAAATATAAAAAATTGCATTCAGCTACAGTTTTTAAAATGTACAGAAATAAGTGGAGCAACAGGATACTTACATATTATGAATATTTTTGACTGCAGTAAGATATATTTATATATATTTCAGTTTCTTTACAGTTTGAATAGAAGTTGTAAGCCACATTTTGCGAATAGTTTGATATTGAGTATAAACCCATAGGCTGTTTAATATTGTAAAGTGTTTTACTTTGATACCAGCACACATTAAAATAAGGCTCATTTGCAGTTATATGATCAGCTTCAGTGATATTTAAATTTTCAAAAATAGTCTACACGTACGAAAACATTCTTTCACAACCGCAAACCACATCTCTCTCTCTCTCTCTCATACTATATCTTCCATACAGCAGGAAATATTTGTGTATACTGAAAAATTTAATACAGGAAACATTTCCAAGTGTTAAATTTGTTTTTAAAATTTGGTATGAATACATTGTGAAACTGTCGGTTAACTTCACTGAACAAAATTGTTTTAAGTGTACTGTTTTGAAAGACAAGATTAATTAGGGAGAACTTTTCTCACAATAGAATTTGTAATGACTGAATTGTGTGAAGATGTAGTTATCGATGTGTGACATTTTTCCTTGTAATAAAAGAAACAGAAAGATAAGAAATTTAACTTGAGTAGAAAATGGTTAGAAGTACTGTCATGCGCATTTGAAGAAGTATATCCCCATTAAAATTAAAAATTATTGACTGAATGTGTGTTATGTCCATCACAAATGCCGATGTAGAAAAGGAATTTTTATTTACTACAAGAAGTTCGAAAAAGAGAACACTAGGAAAGAATATTTAAATTTTCTCCGAAAAATATTCAGTTAACATAAAAGTATCTTTTATATGATTTTAATTAAAATAAATTAAAAGTATTGAAATCTTTTTTTATGCTATTTTAAATTAAAAATATAACTGAATAGAGAAAGATCGGTTTTATTTCATAAATATAATCATTGTATGTAATATTTATTGTGTTATTGTTTAAAAATGAGATAGGTTCTTTGCTCTTTAAACCTCATTACTTTTTTAAAAAACAGGAAAGTGAGCGCGTCTTCTTACTCTCATATTCAAAAATGAATACAGGATGCTTTTTTCTGGTTCAAATCGCAATACCAAAAAATATATATATATATATATATATATATATATATATATATATATATATATTTTAATTTTTAAAAAATGACAGAAAAATAAGTTTTCTTTGAAGAAAATGTAATTATTTTTCAACTTCTAACATACTATTTATTTCATTTTTTCCTTCTTTTTTTACCTTTCATTTCGTTTTTAATTTTACTGTGACTGAACATATAGGAGAAAGAAACACCGTATCTTTCAAAGAGGATTGATCAAGAGAGGATATCTACGCTTTCAAAGAAGATTGCCCAAGTCAACTTAACAGCTAGCTGTAAACGATTGATCTCTTGGTTCTTACTTTTCAAAAGGGACCGAACTGGGTCGTAAAACTTTCCCCGTTCGACCTCCCAAGTTCTAAAAGGGGGAAAGGAAAAAAGTATTTTGCATTTTTGAAGGGAATCGCAAAATAAGAGTTAAACGCTTTCGGAATAACTTTTCAGGAGGAAGGTATCCAGTTAGAGGGTTAATTATAAATCATGCAAATTATCAACATAATTTATAAATTTTGTATACAATTTTATACATAGCATATAAGCCCATAGAAAAATCAATAGTAAATATTAAACTTGTTCTTAACTTAGTATTGATACTTAATATCAAATATATTGTGTCCACCGGATACATTTTTAAGTATTAGTATATCTTACAGTATGAGTGTAAATGTGTATTTTATTTTTTTTTTTTTTATGTGAGAATATATTTTGCTTTGTTTCCTTTTAGTAAATTGATAATTTTTTAGATAATGTCTTATTTTCGATTTTCCGATATGCTCGCACCCCCTTGCTGGGTTATTACGGCCCCTTAGGGGGCGTGCTTCACAGTTTGAGAAACACTGTTGTAAAGAATAATTTTAGTGCATAAAGGACTCAAAACTAGATTAAAGCGTCACAGGTCAGGTTTATGACTTTGACTAATCTGTTGCCACAGTCTGGTAAATGTTGCATTTAAATCACAAATTGTACAATACATCCATTCCCTTATTTTCAGGAATTGTCACAAAAAATACCAACAAAACATTAATCAGTGATTTAAACATTTCTTTTAAGGGGGTACGGCACGTCCATAGGATCCCATATTAAATTGCGTAAGTTTATGTACCTTTTGATCATGAACTACTTACTTCTCATAAATAAAGATTTTACAGTGGGTTATGTGTACAGTCAATAAAACTTTATTGAAGGGTTTTGTCTTTTTGTTGAACATTAAATTAATTATCATTTTTTTTAAAAAAAAAATGTCCAATTTTTTTCCATAAAATTTAGTATAAAAAGTCCATACCTAAAAAGTTTGGAAGATATATTTAATTCGCTCTATTGTTGTTGTTGTCGTGTGTTTATTACTGGGATACATATGAAGGACGTGAGATAGGTGAACAGATACATACAACACAACCACAGAAGAATACAGATTTTTATGACAAACGATGATCCCGGCATATAACATAGTGTTTCTCAAACTGTGGGGCGCGCCCCCTAAGGGGGCGTGATAACTTTACAAGGGGGGCCACGAGCATATTGAAAAGTCGAAAATAAAATATTATGTAAAAAATTATAATTTACTGTAAGTAAGAAAACGAAATATTTCTGATATAATAAGAAATAAAATCACATTTACACTGATACAATGCACTTAAAAATGTATCAGTTCTGTGTACAATGTATTTGATCAGTAATTTAATTATACTAATAAGTTAAGAACAAGTTTGATAATTACTAGTGACGTCATGGGCTTGCATTAACACTTATCTCGATAATTTGTACGTTCTAAAATTAATTCCTTAACTGCGGATTAAAAGTTACACGATTCTCGCGCTTTTCCCTGTAGACGTGCGTATTTCGATGTTGTTTTTTGTGGGGAGGGGAAGAAAAGGAATATAACTAAAAAAATCCTCCGAAATAAGTGAATCCTTCTCAAACACTGTCAAGGTCCTTTTAATGCATTCCAAAGCCTTCGGAATAATTCGTGATGCACAAAAAATATCGTACTTTGGATAGACGTATATATACGTCCAGAAAATCAATGCTTTGGCTGAGCGAGACGTTTATATGCGTCGGTCGCACTTAAAAGGTTAAAGTCGTATAGTAGCTTTGGCGTAAGTATAGTGTTATTGAATTCAATACATTGTTATCGTATGGAGGGGGACGCGATGAAAATTAGGATTGAATAGTGGGTCACGAATTATGAAAGTTTGAGAAACACTGATATAACAAGAAGAGGTGCGCTGCTTTTCCTTTCGAGACGGGAATCCATTCCAGGCAAAAAGACCGACTTCTTTCCCGAAGAAGATACAGCCAAGTCTTACTCGGTAGTCGAACCCGAACCCATTCGGTTACAAGCAGAAGGTCATAGCCACCATACTGACTGGGCGACAATTCGCTCTATTATAATGTTTAAATATGTTAAAAGCCTGCTCAAAAAGTTTGAGGATTATGTAAGCAGTTTTTGAGAAAAGGTACATAAAAATTGAAAGATTTTACATTTTGGGAAAACAGGTTTTAAAGTAAAAAATTGCAATTTTTTTTCTGAGCATTTACTTTTTTTTAGTACTTTCCAGAATCCTATGGAGCCTGTTTTAACACGCTTTCATAAATTTCACTTATATGTAATGGAATCCTGAACTCAATTTTTACCCACTTTAAATGGTCAGATTAATTTGAAATCTCGCACACTTTTCAAGGAGCTATGATAATACAATAATTTCATAATTTTGTTTCATTGTCCTGATCAGGATTTCAATAATTCAGAATTTTAAGGATTTTCGAGATTTGTCGAATTATTGCATAAACCAGTTTCCAATTTAGCGACTAATTCCACATCCCATTTCAAGATTTGGTGAAGAATTCCAGATTTATCTACTAAAAGATTAAGATGCAACCCTAAAATCGCAAAATTGGCTTCTGGTTAAAGAAACAAACAAAAAAACTATTCTTTATGTTAAAAAAGGTAGGGTGGGTGTGTAGTTTTTCTGAAAATGGAAATTAAAAAAAAGACCCGTGCATGTGAATAAAAATAACTTACTTTCTAACTGCTAAATATATACATATTTTTTATTTTTATAAAGCAATACGTTTAGAATTAATGACACGAATTAACATAATGTCAATTCATTTAAAAGGTGATATTACGATTGACATTTAATATTTCTTCTTAACACACTTTTATTCGTTAGACCTGTATTTATAGAGACGGAATCTTTGAGATATAACAATATGGGACTCACATACGAGGTCCCGTAAATGGTGAGAATAAATAACCTACAGGCCCATTAATTTTATATCCATTGAAGAGAAAGACTAATTCCAGGAGCCACATAGTAATTGCGGCCCCAAATATCAAACTAAAGGATAAAACTTTTCAACAAAGAATGAATGATAGTTTTAAAAACTAAAATTTATTTGACACTCTGCTGATACAAAGGACTTTTCTAATTTAATTTTTTTTAACAAATTTGCCTTTTGTAGAGGTCTTAAGATACTTTCTTTGGGCTACACGAATGCTACGTGTATGTATATCTACACAAATGTAGATCTTGGAATAACTGACCTTATAGTATTATTAAATGTCTCATTTGGATTCTAGGTAATGCTCAGTAGGCTCTGTATAAAGACTTTCATAATAGCATAGGATCACCTGGATCTCTAAATTAATTCTTCATTTAATTCATTATGGTACATGTGTTTATAATCACAGTGCATTTCGTTATATTCAGCTTCTGTTTTTGAAACATGCACCAGGAATTTATAAGCGCAGAATACAGTCCATGTTGAGGGATATCGTTTTTGAAGGCAGAAGATGAAAATAAACACAGTCCCCAAACAGAGGTTTTCATGCTATGTAGATCATTGATATTATTTTTAATTGCCGTACTATAATATCTTTGAATTTTTGATGCTAAAATGTCGGTGAGTCACTCGGTTACGACCTCTTAGGCTTTTTCCATCATTGAACTGTTTTATTCTCTGTTTCACTTTTAACAACCAAAAGACGTGTGCAGATAAATTTTTTTGAAAAAGCCCAATATACATTCTAAATTTTCCATTTGAACATCATATATATTCGCGCTCATCAGAAACTTAAGCAAGGGGAAACACAGCTGCTCCTAGCAGAGCTCATTTGAAGCGCGTCAAGGAGTAGCTTCATTTAATAGAATAAATACAAACATTCTAATCTTCATATTTCCTCATATCATATATCATATTAAAAGGAAATATTTGAACTTTTAAGAAATATATGAAAAAGTGAAAATATAGATAATTTTTCGAAAATTCATATGCCGGGCCCTCTTAATATATTTCTATGTCCTTTATTAGTAGGGTTTCCGAAATACACGCGGAGCCATTTTCATGGTTTTTATACATAACTTATAGTGTAAATTAGTCGTGAGTCTTATTCGATTCTATGGGAATGTTTTGCTTCCTTACATGAGATTAGAAAAATTAGATCAAGAAAAAAATGTTATATTAATTTCTGGCTTATTAAACTGACTACCTTTTTGGACATAATAGCCTTTGTTGCTCCATATTCCACAAAAACTCTAACTATCTGTAATACAAAATGGATTTGGAATAAACTTCACGTTTAGTATTATATATGAGCTGAAGTAAAGATTTTACATTATTGTACGAACTTTAAGACTACACAATACCATTTTTCAAAACAAAAATTTGAAGACAGTTGCAGCAAACCTAATTTATGTTCGATATTTAGGTTATATTTTTCAACTGATTTTTTGTAAGTAAAACGTCAGTCTATCCAGCCATTGTTTTACAATTTTCAAAAAAAAGGAATTTTTGAATTTTTCTCAAAAACTTCTATAAAATCCTCAAATTTAAAAACTTTTTAGTCATTTTAAGCTACTTATGTTTATAATATTATAACAAACAAAAGTTAGTCATGGATTTGCAAATCTATTTTCTCTTGTTGATTTTTAATAATTAGTTTTCTAGAGAAATCGGAAAAAACACGAAAATTTTTAAAATATTATGTTTAGCATTTTTCAAGAAAATATCCAGAAATCGGAACCCTAAATCCATACTAACTTTATGCAACAAACATCTGAGAGTAAATACAAAACAATTCCAGACTCTATGATGAACAGAAGAAAAACCTTAGGGCTTTTAGAAGACACTTGTATCTTCAAAATTAAAAGTCTGAGAAAAACTCATTTAAAGTTTGAAAAAGCATAAAACAGAAACTTACTAAACCTGTAAAACTTCATTTTTTAAATAAGTTATTCTCTGAAGTATGTTCTTATTAAAACACTATTTTAATTAAATATGAGTGAAAATTATATTAATAATTCAAAAAATAATTTTCATAATATTGATAGTATTTGTTACGATGGCCACACAATAATTCAACCTCTAATCTTAATAAAATACTTTCACAAAAGCTTTGAAACACAAAATATTTATGTACAAAATAATAATGATGCTAAGTTGAGAGAAAAATAGCCAGGTTGTTCAAAAAATTTAATTTTTCTTCAGTTTTAATTCGGGCAGCTTAGGAATTTTTAGCTCTTCTTGTACGAAATTAAAATTCTAAAATATAGTATTACAATATGTTTAGTATAATGTAGTTTGGAACATAAAGGAAATATTATATCTGCAATATTTGAATTCAGAATCATTTTATTTGGAGGTCTAATTACAGTGTCCGCTGAAGATTGATTTTTCGATGCATCATTTTCAGTAGTATATATATATATCATCTCTTTAAGATATCGTTTCTAACAGGAACTTGAGAATATTTTGGCCATGGCATTTTCTCAACAGGAAAAAATAATGAAAGTTTTAAGTTATATAAATTATTTTTAAAGGAAAAATTCTGCATGATACAAGCTACAAGAAAACGTTAAAAAAATCCGTAAATATGTGAAATTTGTTTGGGTACCGTGTAGCGTTAAACATTTCTTTTAATAGATTTGTATGTCCTTTATCAGTAGGGATTCCGCAATCCATGCGGAGCCCTTTTCATGTTTTTTGTACATAATTTATAGAATAAATTAGTGGTGAGTCTTATTCGCGTTTCTACAGGAAAGGTTTGCTTCCTTTAATGAATTTAGAAAAATTGGGTCAAGAAATAAATTTTAAATTAATTTCTGGCTAGTTATACTAACTACCTATCTGCGAATAATAGCCATTGTTGTTCCATATCCCACAAAAACTGTAACTGAAACTATATATCTGTAATACAGAATGGATTTGAAATAAACATTCTAGTTAGTATTATGTATGGGCTGGAGTAAAGATTTTACATAATTGTAAGATTTAAATTAGTAATATTATGTATCGTAGGAGTAAGGTATAATTAATTACCATACGTACAAATGTGATGTTACAAGTGTACTCACTCCCTCTTTTGTGAGAAAATTATGAGACACTTGTTCATTAGAAGGTATATGTGAAACAATAAGGCGCCGTTCTAAGACAATAGTAAAACATTTTTAATCAGATTTAAATCCGTGAAATGTGATGTCAAGATGAGATGTTAAATAGCCACGCTGCTAAGACCAGCGGTTCTGAAACTGTAAGCCACGAAGGACTCTCATTTAATGTTTTTATCTTTAACACATTCCGAAAAGCCTGATAGAAAAATTGAAACATGTGAAACCTTTAGTCACTAAATTCATTGTAATGAAAAAAAAATTCTGATGGAACATTTCCACTACTGACCATTAAAATTACTACACCAGGATGAAAAGCAGATAATAAAATGATATTTATTGGTCAAATATATTATATTAGAAATAACAAGTGATTAAGTTTTTAAAAATTTAGGTGCATAGATCCTGAGAAATCAGTACCCAGAGCAACCTACTCTGGCAGTAATAAAGGAACTTATACGTTTGGGCATTGAGTCAAACAGAGATTGAATTACATGTACTGGTACAGATTTCAATACAGATTCAACACGATGAAACATCTCATCAAGTGACTGACGTAAGGTGATGAGCCAGTCGCTCAGCAACAGTGAACCAGACTTTTTTATTGGCGAGAGATCTGGTGACCACACACAGAGTGCCAACCTAACATTTTCTGTATTAAAGAAGGTCTTTACAATAGCGGCAACATGCGGTCGTGCATTATCCTTCTGAAACGTACAGTTTCGTAGGGTTCGAATAAATGGTAGAGAAATGGATCGTAACTTACCAAAAATGCAAAGTGCTCTGCTCCGTTCAAAGAGCCGTCAATGATAACAAGAGCTGACCGAGACGTGTATTCAATAGCACCGCATATCAGCAAGCCAGGTGATGGGCCAGTAAGACAATAGAAAATGCACGCTGACACGAAGCCACCAAATAGGAATTCGACCATATTGATGCTGTAAACAAAACTTGGATTCATCTGAAAGATTGGCGACTCGCCATTCGTGCACTTAAGTTCATCGTGGATCACACAATTGAAGACGCTCCTGTCTGTGATGCAGCGTCAATAGTAGCTACAGCTATGGTCTGAAATGAGATTCCACGCGTTGCACAAGTCGTCGAGGTATTCGTGCAGACATTTGTTTTTTTTAAAAAAACTACTCCGATTCTTGACACAGGGCTCGTGACGCGGCTGCAAGATCCATTAAGTTCTTACAGGTAACATCCCTGTCTTCTCAACTGCCAGTGATAGGGGACCGTAGAGATTCAGCACAGCGTTCCATATTACCGTCCTGAACCCATCGATCCCACATTCTTCTAACAGTCATTAGATCTCGACCGTCGAGAACAGCCGTAACTATATACCATCGAAAGGTCTATATGTTCTATAAATCTCACACGCACTTACTAAAATTCTGATGAAAATAAAGCATGATTACCCAAAATGATATTTTTTCAAACTTTTGGCCCTAGATATATCATGAGATTTGTTGAATAATGGCGTAATTTGACTGTGTCAAAATGATGTTTGTGACAACTTTTTTATATTTAACATAACCTTAATTAATATTGTAATGGTCACAGCTAGATTCAATGTTTTGGAGTATTCCAAGTTATTTGACCACTCAAATGAAACACAATATATATTTGAAACAGTATTATGTTTCTATAAATCTACCACTATTTAATTAGTTACTAATAATGAAAATGAGTCATGGTCACTATTAATATATATATATATTGATGGGAGGCCGTCGGTCCCTGAAATACAATTTTAATATTGCATTTGCCCTGTTTACTGGAAATAGGGATTTGTACAAGAATGTGGGTGCGTCCAGGTCAATGCACTTTATGGTCGGCAAGGTTGTATTCTTACGCGGACTGTTGAGTCCAATCAGGGTGATAGATTTGACGGTAATGAATCCGTAGCGGATCTTTTCCGAAGTGATGCGGTCAGCTTTAAAAGCACTGGCACAGCATTTCTCAGGGCTTTTCCCCTTATTTGAAGATAGGGGATTAAAACCTCTGCGGAGATCATGCGCCCCGACGACCATTCTACCCATTCCCTTATTTTATATATTTCCAGAAGTACCAACCCGTCTGGAAAGAGAACCCCTTGCCCGGGGTCGAACCTTCCATCCAAACTCCCCCTTCACTCAGATAAGTTTCGTCATCATTCTTTTTAATATTGTTTTCAGTATGTTTGATAATAAATGCAATTGTTTGCCACTATACGAACGGACTTTAATTTAGTGTAAAGTTAATTTGATAATACTTGATTCTTGTTTATTTTAATTTTTGGTCATGATGCGATGTTAAGTCATGGAAACTGGGTTCACAATTACGAAATTAAATAAGTTAAAATAGCGTCGCATCAATATATATAGATATGATGATTCTCCAGTCCTTTATATGTCAGTTGGGGTATAGTTCCTGCAAGGACAACTCAACCCACCTACCAGATAAGTACTTTTACTTCAACTTCCGCGGACTCACTGAAAAAACGTGGATGAACGGGCTCTCACTCTTGATGGAAGCTTGAAATTGTACTCGTCCCTTGTCATGAATTGGGGTACAGAACGATTTGCTGAATGTTTGGAATAAAACGTTATATGATAAACGGCTGCACACATTTTTCATTACTCTAAGTCTTGATATACATACACAGCAGGTTGTTCACACTTTATGGAAACGATTTTCTAATTAATTTTCTCGTTTGCATTTTGAGATAAGACTTTGGAAACTCGAGAATAATCATCTGCTAAGGCTTCCTTTTGATTGGAATGTAAAATAAATGATTTAGTTAAAAGTGGTTTCTTAAAAATTATGTATGACTCGGATGTTACGTAATTACCCTTTCCAATGAGAAATATTCGTATTTACATAGTACAAAACAGTGTAAAAATCTCGTTTATAGCATTAAAATCAAAGGTATTTTTAATATATTACATTTTAAAGGGAAAATTGCGTCTTACAGAAATAAAAAAAATTAAAACATGATTACGAAACTTCATCTTAAGACTATGCAAATGCAAGCAACTATCAAGAAAGTATAGTTTCTGATCCTAAAAGAAAAGCCAGTGATTCAAAGATTCATTGCATCAGAACTAGAAATGTTTTCCGGAACTGTAATTAAAATCATTCATAAGGGTTTGCAGTTAAAACAGATGTCACGATCTAAAGTTCTTCTCTTTTTTTTAAATATATTGATGAAAGAAAAGCATGCTATTGAATATTATGTAAAAAACACCTAGCTGCTTGAAAATGGAAATTTGTGGTAAGATTCGATGAGGTATGGGCATATTTAGGAGCGTGTAACATAATAAGATCAATTTTCTATTGCACAACTGAAATATATGCATCCATGTACGAAATGGCTTCGTCAATGATCAGTTAAGTTCCTAAAGTGATTCATGATGTTTGCAGGATTTTATGACAATAGCAAATTAAAAATAAAAAAGTCTCAAATCAAAAGTAAAGCCAAAATTAGTTAATTTTACTATCAGCCGAATATTTTAGAACCGATTTTTGAAGAAGACACTCAAACTTTATATGAAAAATACACTGATAAAGTTTACTTTTATATGGAAAAATCCTCTAGTCACACGTTGAAGTCAATCGCCGCTTATTTAGCAAATAAAGAATCAGAAACAGGTATAAAGTGTGTCCCATTTGATCAAATACGTGCAAAATCACCCTACGCTTTTGCAACGAACTTTTGTGCTTTCTGTTTATTAAAAGGAACCTTTTGAAAACGGCATCCAAGAACACTGAACGGATTTTGGAAAAGGGTTCAAGAGGAATGGAGTAAAATTTACGTGGCATTACTAAGAAAGAGTTTACTTGCATAAAAACTTCGAGCTGGAGATATTGTCAAGAATCTTGGTTATCAGATAGAAAAAAATTGCACGAAAATACGGTATTTATTGATGAAAATTAACTATCAAATTATTTTCCATAGAGGGTGAAAGACTTTTTGTATACCATCAGTGTATCAAACAAAAGCACTCCACAAGTGGAAGTAATGTGTTCTTTATATCAAAATACATACACACATATTATCGCAACTATTGACAAACTGAAAGAAAGTTAAAAATATCTTTAGTTTCTTCTGAGATGTGAGGTATGGATAAATTTTAAATTGTTGCTACTGTAAACAGCTTTTTGCACTTAATGTACATATAATTTCAACTTTTATTACCAATATGTTTATTCTGTCTTTTTGTTTTTAGTAAAGTCTTTAAAAAGCCATATACATTAGAGAGAGAGAAAGAATGACCATCTTAAGTAATTTTTAAAGCTATTTGTGTAGTTTCAGTTAATGTTGAAATTTGAGAAAGGTTAAGTAATTTTGAAAGAGTAACAAGAAAAATATATACATGTGATTTTATGTAATTTTTATCTTCATACAAATTGGTAATATCATTCTTACCATTATTTGTAACTAGAATTAAAAAATAAATGCAAGTCACAAAACGATGGCCTAGCCAATAACCAATGAAACAATTCTACATATTGTAACTTATAATTATTTTTACTCAATACTACTGTTGAAAATATACACACATGTCCAATATTTCATTTAACTAACTCGCTCTGTATTTTATGGTTTGTTTCTGTTCTCAGCAAAGCGTGATGATAATGTTCGTCCTCTCCGACGTGAAAATTGGAATGATAATTGGAATTCGCCTCACTGGAGTGTCCATGTCCAGAACAGTCAAACTTGTAGGTGTTTCAAGGACTACTGTATCAAGGGTTATAACAGCCTACACAAACATGGGTAAGGTCACTTCTGTGAAAAACAGCAGTGGTCGAAAGTCAATGTTGAAGGACTGTGAGCGACGGGTGTTGAAGAGGACAGTCGCCTGAAAACGTAAGACAGCAGAACTGCAGGTAACATCTCAAAGATGAATACCCACTTTCAGAACACCATATTCATGAAAACTATTCAACGGGAGATCCATGCTGTGAACTTTTAGGGCAAAGTAGCCAGTCCACAATCATTAGTTTAAGTGCGGAATGCTATGAAAAAACTAGAGTGGTGTGAAGTCTACCTAAACTGAACACAATTGCGTTAGGAACACGTCATATGGTCTGTTGAATCATTTATTACATTATTCCAGAACACCGGACGTATGTTCATCTAACCAACACAGACAGAAGCATTTCATGTTGACTGCTAGCTTCCAACGTTGAAGCATGAAGGAGATTCTATAATGGTGTGTTGTTTTTGTGCATTGGGGCCTCTCATTGTTTCTGAGGGAGATGATCACAGGCGAGCATTACTGAAGCATTCTCGCAAATCATCTTCACCCTAAGCTTCAGTGTCTCTTTTCGGGAAAAAGTCCTGTGTTCCAAGAGGACAACGCGCATGTTCACACGTCTCGCTGTGTTAAAACAAGATTTTATGAGCATGATGTTGACGTGGAACATCTGAAGCAGGGGTACTCAACCTTTTTTTCTGCTGGGCTGCATGCATACATATATGTCAGTTATTTCCCGCGGGCCACGTACATATGTTAATTATTTCACGCGGGCTGCAACATGAGGATGAACGGGGGAGGGGAGGGGAAGAAGTGCTTTAAGGTATCCGTATAGAAGAAAAGTGCTTATTAGAGATTTGATGTTTGGTGTTGTTTGGATAATTAGGAAAAAAAGAAATTAATTATTGAGGAAGAAGAACTAATATATAAAACTAGAGAGTTTTTTAAGTCCTTTTTATAGCTTTTACTTTATCTAACTAATAAACAAAAATTTTAATTCGTTTTTTGAAGGATGAACTTTTCATGATAATGTGTGCACGAAAAACGGGATATTCTAAATAATCCAATCGAACGCAATGGAATTTATAACATATACGCTATGGGCCCTTCAAAGTCTAACAAACCACAAGTTTTAAGACAGCTGCATTTAATCACATTTTACAACCGTAATTTTGACGAAAAATCATGACCATAATATTTAAATGCTAATAAAATATTTATTTCTTAAACTATTTTTATCCTGCAGTTCGTGACACTTCAGATGGATCAAGAAGTATATCAATGACGTTAAAATTGCACAATGAGAAATTTATTTTTATTTATCACGTTTTTCTTTACTTAAAAAATTTTGCTAAATTTTCCTAAAAATAATTTTTTTAAAAAAAAAGAGCTATACATGTTAATTATTTAATTAGTTATGACTTTTTAAGCCTATTTATATTCTTTAAAACAATAAAATTATTCGGAAAATCAATTTTTGAAATATTTTTCTCCGAACCTAGTCGGATACCTCATGACCAAGATAACATTGGAAATTTAAAATGTGGAAAATATTGATTAAAATATTAAAACTCCTAATTCACTGTTTTCATTATTATTTTTTTTTTATTTGTCACTAACACTAAATTAGAAGCCTTTAAAAAACACCCCTTCACAATTTCTGCATCGGTAAACGGTTTCATATGATTGACAATAAAATAAGAAACTCCGTAGGATGTCATAGTTACCGCTGTGATACTACCACTGACAAAACACTTTGCTGCTGTTGCAAAGCTTATTCAAGAAAGCCTATTCATCACCTCTTGAAATAGATCTTCGAGGAAAAGTGTCATTGAATATGATTCCTGATTATTGATATTTTTAAAATACAGCACTTTCGTAACAAATCAGACAAATACTGCTCCATGTTTGTTTTTCACAACAAAAAAAAAACAACCTCCAATCATCTTGAAGCGATAATTTTTTTCAACTATTTTTCACTTGCAAGATATGAGAGATAGTTAAAAATTAGTTCAACCCATTTAATTAATACTCCACTGTTGTCTGTTATCACTAACCGTAACTGTTCCAAATAGAAAAAGAATATCAATTCGCACCCGTAAGACAACAAAAGCAAAAAGCAAAATTGATGTAAATGGTGTTTTTTAGAGGTATAAAACTTTAAATTGCAATAAAACAACGATGTATTATTCGATTGACATGAATTTGTTTTATTCGAAAGATAATCTCGTGGCATTACATTTTAAATATGATTTCTGGCATATGACTGCCACGGCTAGCTCGGATGTAATCCAATCTGGACGTCCAATTTTCGATGACTTTTTCCAACATTTGTGGCCGTATATCAGCAATAACATGGCGAATGTTGTCTTCCAAATGATCAAGCGTTTGTGGCTTATCCACATAGATCAATGACTTTACATAGCCCCACAGAAAATAGTCTAGCGGTGTTATATCACAAGATCTTGGAGGCCAATTCACACGTCCAAAACGTGAAATTAGGCGGTCACCAAACGTGTCTTTCAATAAATCGATTGTGGCACGAGCTGTGTGACATGTTGCGCCGTCTTGTTGGAACCACAGCTTCTGGACATCATGATTGTTCAATTCAGGAATGAAAAAGTTAGTAATCATGGCTCTATACCGATCACCATTGACTGTAACGTTGTGGCCTTCATCGTTTTTGAAGAAGGATTCCACCAGCCCATAAAGCGCACCAAACAGTCAGTTTTACTATGTGTAACGGTGTTTCGACATACACTTGTGGATTAGCTTCACTCCAAATGCGGCAGTTTGGTTTGTTGACGTAGCCATTCAACCAGAAGTGTGCTTCATCGCTAAACAAAATTCGCTTATGAAAATCGGGAACAACGGCAATCTGGTTTTGGGCCCATTCGACGAATCTACGCCTTGCTTGATGATGGTTTTGATGAATTGCCAAACCAAACTGAGAATAAATCACCTGACAGCTGTTAAATCAGTCGCCATCTTGGAAAGTAATGCCAACTTAAACTTCTATACCTGGAAAAAAACACTCTATATTTCATTTATTGATAAAGAATTTCCCACGAAATTTTTAATACAATGTTTTTAAATAAGTAAATTTTTCAGAGCAATAGGCACTGATCGGGCCACTTAAAAAGGCTCTGTGGGCTGCATGAAGCCCGCGGGCCACAGGTTGAGTATCACGGATCTAAAGTAATGTCTCTAGTCACCTGATTTTAATATTATTTATCTATGCGGTTTCTTAGAGGTTAAGGTCCGCGCTCGGTTTCTTCCTCCGAGTACACTATCTGGACTAGAGACTGCCCTGTACAAGGAATAAGAGTGAATTTCGACGAACTTTGTTCAAGACCTTTATTTGTGAATCCAATGTAGAATTACAATTGTCTTTCAAGACAAAGGCAGGCTCAATTCCTAAATAATTAAATAAAAATTTGTTTTTTCCACATGTGTTATTATTGTGTCCTGTGTATAACATATGTTGGTGTATATTATTCGAAGTATTTTCAGTTACCGATATTTTTCATGAGATTATTTTTATATGTTTTTTCTATTTATGAAACGCATTTTATATAGAAGCCTATTTATTTCTATATATAGCTCCCGCGGAGAAAGTAATCTGGAAAGTCATTTCATTTGAATTATTTTGACAGCTATAGACAATTTTTAATTTCGTGTTTCTTTCAGTCATAAAGTAAATCTCAGAAATTCTTTAAATGTTTTATTCTTCAGAATGTATCAATATAAACACTGAGTATAAACTGACAAAATGAAGAGAGAAAGCAAAATTTCACAACATTCACAAACAACCGAGAATTCTCTCTGTATTTTTTACAGTTACAATAGTTGAATGAATATGTGCAGAGAAATGAAAGGTTGTGCTGTATATTCATACTGTATCATTTATACAGATGACTAGCTAAAAGAAAGAAAAACAATGTATTTTTAAAAATAAGTAACATTGTGAAAGTTCCAAAATTTTGATGAGTCATTTGATGTAATTAATGAAAAATGAAATGAGAAAATATATCAATTCAATGATTAATAAATAAAAGTGAGCATAACACATAAAATTAACATAGGATGAAAAGTTAAAACATGATTTAAAATTCATAAAACCAAATCATGTAACCTCAGTAATTTAATGCAAATGATTCAATACAAAATTGAAATAAAAAAAAAAACGCTGATCTAAAGTTCAACAGAATATCTTCCACCAGCAGTTCTTCAAGACAAATTGATCAAATTTTACAAAAGTCCGGCTATTTGAAAGTTTATGCACATTTCATAATTTATCAGTTTTAACGATATTTCTTCATGTCATTATAGCAAATGTTATAAAACATCCAAATCTTTTGATTTTATGTTTTCATTTAAAGTTTTGTTGTGTAAATTAAGCAGGTTCAATAGTTTCAGTATCATAAAAAGTCTTTTCCTATTTACAGGAAAACATGAAGGCTTACACGTTTCTCTACATCATTCTTTGTAGTAACGATATACATTAACTTTAAGCCTAGTAACGTGTTTCGTTTAAATAACTGTATTGACTGCGGCGATGCAAATCCTGCTCCAGACAACGTCATTCATATGTTTGCATGTGTGTGTGTATCTATATTTTTATATCATACATAAAATTCAAGTATTTAACATAGCGTTGTATAAGTATCTGAACGTGTATTTCAAAACCTTCATTTCACGTTTTGAATTTTAGAAAAAATGGTATAAACAAGTGCAAAACACCACATATAGAGATTTCCAAAGCGTTCGAATGTTATTTTTACATCTGTTGACACTTTCTGAAACGATGTATTGAAGTTATTCTGGTTCATTTTTGGCACTGCCATTTGAATTATAAATTATAGTCATGGTAGAAGTCGCAAAAATACATTGCATTCACTTTCAGAGCTTGTAGTTGATAATACAATTCACAAACAGTATGTGATCAATATATATTGCTCTTAAACACAATCGACTTATCACACTAAAATCAAAAGCTAATAAAAAGTATTTTTAATACTTATTGTTACTTTCTACAGAGGGCTTACTGCTGGCAGAACTTACATTTGGAGTTGGCTTAGTGCATGTGACCAACGCCACGAAAGTCCGGCGAATTTCAGAGCTGCACATACAATAAACATAAAAGTTCATAGCGTAGTTTGATAGTTCCAACGTATTGGCGAATGCTCTGAACAACTGGAACCCAAAATGGAACTCTTTGTCGTCACTGTTTAGAATAGTTAAGATGGCTGCGGGTGTCATGCTAATGAAGAACAGGATTACGATTCCTGCCAGCAAGATAATTAGTCTTTGTTCTTCTCTGTACTTTTTGTGGGATGGCACTGAGCCTGCATTGGACATGCCAAGCATGTCACGGCGTTTCTTCAGCGTCTTTCGAAATGTCACGATGATGGTGGTATTAAGGATGGCCAGTAAGACCACTGGGCCTAATCTGACTATGACTTCTTTCACCATAAGGTATATTTTAAAGGCCGTGTTACCGACCACTGCTAGGTTGTCACAAGCCACATATTCAGTGCGATTGCCGAAGGTAACGGGCACAGGACGCTTCTGGAAGCAGACAGGAATGTACAGCAGCAAAGCACAAATGTAAGCAGCTGCAATTGATCTTCTGGCTCTTTGGGTATTGTGTACTTCCTTGAAACGTGTGGGTAGACATACAGAGAAGTATCTATCTACCGTCAGTGCTACTACTAAAAATACACTGCTTGCCATGAAAGCATTGACTAGTGGCATCTCGATATGCGAGTAATAGACAGCAGCCAGGTACGTTCTAGGCTGCATGCCATGCAGCCTGAACATAGAAGAGAGGCTGACTAGCAGAGACATGAGATCAGAAATGGCGAGCCAGGTGAGATAGACGAAGGTGACTCCCTTGAGGTTGGGTCGAGTGAGAACAGCGAGATTGATGGTGTTGCCCAATATGCCTAGGCCGATGATGACAGAGCTGATAATGCCATACGCGATGAACTTGAGACGTTCCACTTGTTCGTTGGAGGCCTGCTGTAAAAGATCCTCCGGGGTGGAGAGATTTAGGAGACTGGAATTCACGTCAGATGTCGGGCATTCAGCCATTTCTAGGAATCTGGGAAATAAAAAAAAAGGTTAAGTAAAAATAGGACTTGCTGGTGTACTGAATATATATACACAGTTATAATACTTATTTTAGAGGGGGAGAACTGTATGTATATTCTAATAGAAATATAAATTTAACTTTAATGTTAATGAAATTAGTATACTATACTTTAGACCAGTGCTTCTCAAACTTTCAATACTGGTGCCCCCCTTTTCGATTACAATTTTTATCGCGCCACCCTTATACATTAAAAATGTACTGAATGCAATAATAATGCACTTTGACGCTAAAGCTACAAAAGGCGATCTTAATTATAAACCATACAAATTAGTAACATAAGTATTAAAATTTTGTATACTACTTTTAAGCAAAAAAATAAATTAAGTAATAGGATAATTATTATGTTGTTTTTCCTTTCTCTAATTTTTAAATTGAACATATTGCAAAATGTGGTGACTGCATAGAAGACAAAATATGGATATCTGCTAGATATAGAAAAATAACTCAGTGGATCAATTTCTAATCATAAGCATTCCTTATAAAAACTTTGTTTTGCAAGACAAGCCCATGGAAGTCGTTAATACTTATTAAACTTGTTCTTAATTTAGTATTAATTAATTAGTTATAAAATACTCTGTGAAGCACTGATACATTAAAAGTATACCGGCTGAAGTACTCGCTCTTTGCAGGAGTTCATCTATAAGAAAATAAAACATTATTGATAAAATAGCTGAATTGTAAGGAGTACAAAACCAAATGCTCGACAATGTTTACAAAAATGTAAAATGATTTTTTTAAAAATGGTTGCTCAAATTATAATTAGTTTTAAGCGAATGGTAATTTTAAGCCTCACAGAAATAGTATTTATATTTGTTAAAAAATGAACAATAATATAAAATTCCGATGAAGAATAACTGTATTATTCTTATTATTTAAAGCGAAAATACTTCATGTTTTAGTGGTCCTTCGCCAAAAGCCCTCGTGTAGCTGAACAGTGCGACGTTAATATTCAATCAATCAACATGTTTTAACCCGGGAGCAGGGGCGCACTCGATACGGTCGAGCGGGGTTATTGAGTCACCCTAATCGCTGTTTTTTATAATTATTTTATTGTACACGATACAAATCGTGATTCCAGCGAATATTTCAATTAAAAGAAAGTTTACTTTCCCTTTTTCAAGGACTTTTCAATTTTTCTTTGGTAACAAATAAACAGTTTTGCCAGAATTAATGATTTCGTAATCTGTGCGTCCCGCACGACAACTTTCAGGTCAAAAGTGTATTCTTTAAGATTATATGAAATTGTTTAAAATGTTTTTCACGTTATGCTTTATATGTATAGAATACTCGTAAAAATAAGTCTTGGCCAAGTAATTCTTCAAAGTGTGTGTGTGCTCTCCATGGTTTTCCAAATGTCATAAAACTCTTTTGCATGGAAAAAAGCATAACAGAGAAATACATTACTTACAACTTCGCTAAATGAGAAACAAACACATAAGAGAGGGGTCATAACTAACTGTACCAATAACTTAGAAGGTTAAACAAATTACACCTATAATGTGCATTTCAAAAATAATGACATTGATGAATTTTTTATGTTCCTAAATTTTTTCGATTCTGCGTCTGTTATCTGTTTTTTCTCTGAAAGAGTTGTATATTAGGTTTAAGCAGAAAGCTCAATAAAAAATCTCTCATCATGGGATTACAGCAAATCAAATAAAAGTTTTTTTTATTTGATTATAGGTTCAAAGATAGCTAATTAGGTATTGAAGAAGTTTTTATTTTTGTTGACTTAATATCGCGTGCCTATAAATTATATCAGAGTAAAAGTGCATTTCTTATTATGTTTGAAAGTATTTTGTTTTTACTCATTCCAGTAAATTACTTATTTTTAAATCTTTTATTTTCGATATGCCGCGCCCCCCTTGTAGGGTTATCCGCCCCCCCCCAGGGTGGGCGCCCCACAGTTTGCGAAACACTGCTTTAGACATATATAGGCATATAATAGACATTTAGAACAATAAAATAGTTTTAAGAAATTTTTAAAATAGCAAGAATTTTGGACTAAGTACGAGCTCTTTAATGGATTTTTAATCACCGTAATAAAACTAGAATAAATAGAGATTAGTTTATACGAATCAATTGCATTAGATAATCAAGAAATGTTCTTTATGAATCTATAAAGACAGATAACAAGTCAATTAAGCTATTTTTTTTCTGAATTCTTTTCAGAAGAGTTCAACTGTAAAAATTTGTATTACAAATATAATAATAAAAATGTGTTACTTACAAAAAATATGAAAACTTGGCAGCTATATTTTGATTTGAAAAATTCATTTAGAAAAAAAATATTGAGTTCATAAAAAGTGAATTCCTTATTTAAAATTCAACTCATTTTCAATTAAAGGAAACAACTAATTTGTCTCAAAAAGAAATAGAACAATTTTTATCTTATTTATCAGAAAATAAAAATAAAAATATCATTAAACAGTGTTGATTAGTGTCATATTTCGAAACAACACGCGTGGCCGGCGTGTCAGGTGTTCGAGGCTAGTGCAGCTGAAGACCCGTCGCGTAGGAGAGCGACGCTCTTTAAACCTGTTCGAGAACTCAAACGTCCTCCCGTTAGTGTAGTAGTTAACAGAAGGAAGCGCCAGCTCAGGTGTCGTCCTCATCACTTGACCATGGCTCAAAATTATAAGGTCCGTCGACAAAAACCCTTGTGTAACTGGACAGTGTGACTTTAGTATTCACTCTCTCACTCTAAGCAACACAAGGGAAATTTGCAAAGGACGCCTTAATTTCAAGCCACGGAAAGGTGACGAGGACGTTACCAAATCTGTCACTCCACTCTCTGAATTTTCACACCATATGAAGATCTTGAGTCTTGACAGATATAACGTAAAATATCCCTTCTATTTGGGCTCAACAAAAATTGCGCTCGCCTTGTTCTCTTCTCTTCCCTGGGATCTAACATTAATGAGATGTTTTACGAACTGCTGGTCCGGTGTAGTGTTTAGCGAAACTGACAGCGGTGCCGTTGGCCATGGGATTGAACCCCGGAGAAGGCATAAGTGTTGGTAAATGTATAGTGCCTTCGCCGCATGGAAGTACTCTGAACAGCCGTCGAGCCGCAAGTCTTCACGTGAGGTTGGTGGAACAGGAAGAGATCTGGGAGGCCTCTGACTATCTCCAGGGTATTCTCCCTCAAAATTGGGGTGAAACCGAGCAAAACCGAGCATGGTGCTCAAAGCTAAGGCTAACAACATGCATCAAAATCTTGCCCTTGATCTGATGTTAGTGTTGATCAGGTAGGTGTGGCAAAGGTAACAACAACACAAATTGAAAAGGAACGGGAAATCCTTATTTTAAGCTGGTTAAATCAAGAAGGTGACCCCTGAACTGGTACAAGTATTTCCTATTTTCGAGTATAAAAATGATACGACGAAGTAGCAAATACTTCTTGGTTATAGCAGTAATAAACATAAGTGAAACAACACAATATTTTCTAGATAGTTATTAAATGTATTTTATCTTAAAAACGCAATCTTAACATGGATGCCAGAGTATCTGTCATTTAAATAGTCAATAATTTTAATTTTGTAATTTTCAAAAAAATAATATAACAAATTTTTAATCTTAAATCTTCAAACAATTTTAGTTTGTAGTTTTTCTTAAATAAATTACTCCTTTAGAGCATTTAATGAAAAAAATTCATAAAAATAATAAATAGAAGTTCTAATCTTTATTCGTTCAAATATTTTACATATAATTAGATTTTTCTACAAAATTTTTCCCGTTGCATCTATATTGTGGCAAGCATACATAAATAATGTTTTACACATATATCATAGGAGTATAAATTTAAGAATTTTGAAATTTCATTGAACCCATGTATTATACATAATGTATTTAAAAATGTTTCATAAAATTCTGCAAAGTTAAATCTTTTTAATAATCTACTGAAAATTTTGATTAAATATTTGCTAAATTAAATACCTCAAAAAGTCTTAAATGATACCCAGTTTAGAAATATTTTATACATGATTTTCACTTTTACAATTACTTGATCTTTCAGAAGAATTACTTACCTAAATTTGTTTAAAATAGACTAAAAATTACAAAACAACTTAACAAAATTTATAAATACTTCACCTACAAACTGTTGCCATAAGCCTTCGGCTAAATAAGCATTCAAATCACACATGCTACATCAAGGGTGTCAAATTCGAAGACTAAACTGTGCTAAAAAAACAAGGTTTAGCTTTAGATGGGCTCCAAAAAAATCAATATTCACGAACACGTAAGTTTATTTCAAATAAACATTATAACAAACACAAATAAAAGAACAAGAACTAAGTAATCTTTACGTCCTAATACTTGACATATATTCTGCTACTATCTTTCCTATTTTTTGGGAGAAACTTTTTTATTTCATTATACATTATACTGACCGGGCAGCAAAAATTTTCGTTGAAAGCCGCTAATTTGACACACCTGTGCTGCATTAATATGCAAGGCAACCGAAACAAAACTATTTTTCTTTCGATATCTAGTCGAAATAATCACTTTGTACACAAATAGGAACTGCTGAATCAGCAGAGAATGTATCAATGACGAGATGAACAACCTTTCAGGGGGATGGTAGGGTAGATAGACCTTACTGCAATTATCTCATTTTCTCTGCTAAAGACTCGTAATTACAACGACGTTTTGTTGACCACTTGATGGATGACCGTCACATTCTTCGTAAATCTCTCGAAACATTTTTAATTACTTGAAACGACTACAAATTCACCGTTTGTTGCACAACGTCAAGATGCTGTAAAGAAACTTTCGAAAAATATTGATGTTTTTCAATGTGGCGTCTAAGGTGAAAATTTTGTAAAAAATAAATTAATCCCCTCCCTCTCCTTAAAACATCTTGAGTAATAGAATTTTAACGACGTCTAAGTGAAGGAGAAATAAGTTTAAAAAGAAAAAGCAATGGCTGAATTATGAGATTCACTGAAACAAGTAAACATTCTAACGTTAACAAAGTGTGTTGCTTGTCATGCTTAGCACTTGATAAATTTAAGTTATAAATACAAGTTAAAAATGACCAATTTTGATAAAAAAAATAGTTATATATTTTTTAATAGAGCAATCACATTTGGATTTGCAGTCCATGTTTTATTTTGTTTTTAGGTTCCCAGAAGGTCAACAATAAATTATCTAAAATTAGAAAAAAAAAAATGAAGTAAGCCTTTTTTTTTTTTTTTATTCTACCACAAGTGAGGATTTAAATGGTTAGAAATTTACCATGATGCGTCTGATAACTCAAAGTATTATGAATATATTTCTAGAAAACTTTTTTTGAAATATTGATAAGGTAATTTGGGGGGACGAAACCAGTTTGTTAAGGCTATCTTCAGTAAAAGTACGAGAGCTTGAACTAAACGCGAAGTACATTTTCAGACAGAAAAAAATGCCTCAGTTCCTATGGAAATTTGCAATATTATAACTCATACGTCTGTTAACAATATAGTGTTTTTAAAAATGCCAAAATATTCCAAGAATACTTTCTCTCATGTTATAATACATGAAGGCATAGCCCATTTAACATTACGGTATAGGAGAAAAAAACGCGAAACACATTTTATGCCAGAAAAATCGAATCAACTCGGTTACAAACGGGAAATATGATCAAAAAATTTTGCTCTCTAAAATATAGTGAAGCCAGAATATTATATTAATCTTTCATTCCATTTATATCTGAAAAAATGTTCCAAATTCTCTAGCCCTATTCTTTAACATTAACCGAAGACTACCTTAATAGTACTTTTTATGCGTTGATAGATGGCAATTTTGAGCCTCTTGAGTAGAGTCTGGTTTGACATTGAGTGTGGATTGTGAATATATATGAATTAATTGTTTTTAATCTGCTTTATTTTTCGTTCTTGATAGCAATGAAAGTGGTGAATATAACTTTTATAATATTCCGTTCCTCATATTTAAAGTTTATAAAGGTAATTGTTATTTTAAATAAGATATAAGCAATATAAATGATTTACGCATAATGTTACACATATAATGTAAGTGCACGTAGAAAAGGTCATAATACTACAGCAATAAGGAAATAAGCGTGTGTGGTATCTGCCCTACATACTGGAGAGAAGACGCCACATGGTTAAGAAATAAATGAGATGAACATTTACAAAAAAACACTGTATATTATCGTATAAAATATAACTGCAATTAATAATTAGGCTGTGGGGATGACACAGGGGATCTCCATAGGACGAGGGTGTGGCGAGCTGAAGTCGACTCCTACTTCAGCCTGCCGTAGACCGTTCTGCAGGAAAATTCGTTTTTAGAAAACTAATTATGAAATATTAAATTTTTCTATAAGTATTTTTATTTCACTTATATATATAATTTGGTAATGTTTGTCTTATTTACTGTGGGGCATTTGCATCTTAGTCCATGATGACATCTTACCTATATATATGTATTGGGAAATTGCCACAATTAAATGAATTTCTTTAACATTAAATATCTCATTTATTTTTATACTAAGAAGAGAATTAACTTGTATACGTAACCAATTAAATATTGAAAAATAAAGTAAATTTTTTCATGGTCTTATTATTTCAATTTTCAATGTACTAATAAAAAAATCTTAAACGTGGCATCTCTTTCCCTTATTCATATTATTTTCTAAGCAATATACTGAAATATTTCTTACTTATTAAATATTTTTAGTTATGTTCTGTAATATCAATAATAACCTCATATACACAATTTTAAAGCAAGCACTTCTTAAAATGGTTTCTTGGTATTTCAATTTATTCGAATTTCCGTCCAACAATACAATATTAATAATAAAGGTTTTATATTTATTTTTTTTTTCTGTGATAGAAGTTATAAAGACTCGTGAAATTCATTTTCCCTTCAAACTACTTTTTAGTGCTAAAAATTGTAGTTTAGAATATTTTGTTATCGTAAATGAAACATTGAGGCCCAGTGGATGAGTTCTAGCTCATTGCATTTCCACTACATAGGTCCAACGTTGAACCCAAAAGCTGGGCAAGGTCGATTAAACTTTTCGTTCCTTCTGTGGGTCGATAAATGAGTACTAAGCTAGCTTGAAAACTGTTGACTAAAATAACTGAATGGACTGTAAATTTAACACTTTTTAATAAGCCAAACTGATTCCAACCGTATGGGATAGATACACTTTTCGAACTGAACTGCAAAAAAGTTAAACAGTTGGCTCGGAGCAATCTATACAAATGATACTCGCCCACTGGCGATAAACATTGGGGGTTTCGCGTCAGACTGATCACCTGACCGGAAAATCTGCCTGCACAACTCAGTTCTCAAGGTAACGAAAACTCTGAGATGGGCAAAGTAGGTCTTTGTCCTCATGGGCTGTTGTGCCACTGAGTTTAGTTTTAGTTTAAATGAGACATTAATTATTTTTCGTGACAGTTTTCCTAAGCAATAGAATCCTCTCCAACTCTAGGACACTACTTTCGTATGTGGCCGTTGTAACCTAGTGGTGATGGTCACAAACTCGTGGCTAACGTGTAGCGGGTTCTAATCCTGGTGGGACTGAAGACTCTCCAAGTAGAGGGAACCTATGAACGTTAAATGGATTGAGGCTCAAAGACCTGCCGTTCGCGTAGTGGGGAAGTTCTGACAGTGGGGTGCCAGCTGATATGTCACTTGACCGAGGCTCAAAATTATGAGGTAGGGATGGTGATCTGAGATCGTTTAATCAAAAAATCGATTTCTCGGCCCTAAAAAATCGATTTTTTCAATTGATATGAGCTCTGAATCGATTCAGTGAATCGATATTTTATCCTAGAAATTCGACAATCGATTTTTTTTCGTTTTGGTAAAAACCATAAAAAACGAAGAATTTTAACACTTTTTATCGCAGGCAGTTGTACATCGGGAGTATGATCCTATACTTTACTGGCAAGAAGGGAAAAAAAACTCTATCATCACGTTCATTCAATAACCTTGATCTATATGAGTATCGTGGGATCATCTGTTCCTTATGAGCGACTTATTTCGCTTGCCGGCAACATCGCAAGTGATGAGTGGAACCACTTGGATCCTAGTAGATTTGAGAGACTGTTATTCTTAAAGGGTTTAGATATTAAGCATTGAGAACTATAAGCTATATAATCTATTTTCTAAATTTTTAGTGTAACAAATACATTTAGAAAATAAATGTCATCTTTTATACCTGATACTTCGATATAGTAATAAAAATAATTGTATGTATATAATTGTCGGATTCCCTGAACTAAAAAAATTTACTGATAAGAGATCTTTACTCTATAGTATCTTTCTTATTTTTCATAAAATTGATTCATATTTACATTGTTAATGCCGACTGGCAATGTTTTTAGAAATCGATCTTTTAGATCTCAATTTTTTTGTGGATCGATTCATCAGGCTACGATTCGAATCGATTAAAAAAATCGATCTTTTTTGGAAAGAATCGCCATCCCTATTATGAGGTTTTCCATTAATAGACTTGGTGTTGTTTTATAGTGCGGCGTTGATAAAACACTCCGGCGTATGCTTTTAATTACAGAGCTTTAGCAAAGTCTAATTCAATCGTCATCGTAGGCACTTTTCAGTATTTCTAACAATTTTGTTGCACAGAAGTTTTTTAATAATTCGGATTTTTATTCAGTTCTTTTGTATTTCAATCATGCTATTTTGTAGCTCCTAGCTCCTTTTCAATGCTACTTATTTAGAGACAAGGTGTGATTAATACAACTTACGAGTTCTTTTACCACCAGTGACAATTTGTCATTCGAAATTACAGTGGAGATGACAGAAAAGTCGTTAAAACACTTGCAAAAGAACGATTTATTTAAATGAAATGGTTCTAGAAGAATCGACCCAAATGAAGTGCGTGGGCGATAACTAAAAAAAAGAGTGTAAGAAAGTTCTACGTTGATTTTTACTTAGAACTACGTCAAAAATTAATGTTGCATGATTTAAGACAAATCAGTTGAAATAATGGGACTCTAATGATGATGGTGTACTAAAGTATAATAATTAGTTTTTTACTTAATAAATATAAATCATGTGTAAATTGTATGTTAATTATATAAAGATATAAAAGTTTGTATTAACTATGTTAAATGTGGGATTCAGAGAATAAACTTAATAAAATAAGAAATTAGGAGATATTTTTCGAAAAATTTATTCATTGTTCACATTTTACATATTCGTAATTTAGTAATATCTAATCTTAGAGTAAGAACTCACTTGCACATAGTTAGAAAGAATTATCTGTCACACATGAATAATCTTCGAATAATAAAAGAAATATAATTTTTTTTAAATTTCACATAATAGGTGAAAGAAAGACTATTTGAGAATTAGACTATTTAGAAAAGTGAGATACTCAACTTGCGGTCCGCCAGCCTTTTTATAGTGGCCCGGTCTTAGCCCATTGCATCAAGAAATTCAGTTATTGGTGAACAATGTACAGAAAAATTAAAAGGAAAATATATCAATCAAGCAATCAAATGCATCCATTTTGCTATCAATTGATTTTTTATTAGTAGAATGTAAGCAAGAGACTTGGTCGTAGAAGAAAAAAAAATAGAAATTACCCCATAATTCAGGAAAAATTCATAAAAATAAATATTTTTGTGTGTGTGTGTTCGATAGAAAAGTCAATATGGTATTTAAATAAAAGCCAAAACTGAGTTTTAATATTTTGATCAATTTTGTTTGTCAAAGTTCATTTGGTCTTAGAGTCTGCCCTTTCCATTATCTGCATGTTGCGGCCCGCATGAAATATCTATAATGTGTATACGCCCCGGTGAGGAAAAAGGCTGAGTACACCTGATTTAGAGTCACTTGAGTCTCAATCTAACTACCGCTATGGCATAAAGTTGTTAATGATACTAATGAAAAGTTAGATTATGTGGTAAAAAATCGTGATAAATGAATTACGTGGTAAGAGTTCATCTATAGGGGTATTCACGACAGTGTTGTGGCTTATTAAATCGAAAACCCGTATAAAACACGGTCGAAAAATCAAATTGCAGTATGTTTTCATATGGAACAAACGCACCAGTAATTTGGGCTATAAAACACACGGATAGCTCCAAAAACAGTCAGCTCAAACGAATATGCGACTTATAATACCAGAATGCACATTATTGTTAAAGCGAGCGGCTCTTAAATAGTGGTTCGTGGACCCTCTGGAGTCCGTTGCGTCTTTCTAGAGCAGGGGTACTCAACCTTTTTTTCTGTTGAGCCACATGCATATATCAGCAATTTCACGCGGGCCGCAAGCATATGTTAGCTATTTCAAGCTGGCCGCAACATGAGGAAAATGGGGGGGAGAAATGCTTTAAGACTACGATAGCATTGGAAATATAAAATGTGGAAAAATGATCAAAATATTTTATTCTTCCTACTTTGCTTTTTTCAATTATTATTTTTTAAATGTGTCACTAACACTAATTTTAAAAAAATTAAGAAACGCCCCTTCACAACTTTTGCATCAGTAAACGGTTTCATTTGATTACCAATAATATAACAAACTTCATAAGGTGTCTTTGTTACTGATGTGACATTACCACTGACAAAACACGTTGTTGCTGTAGCAAAGAATATTCAAGAAATCCCATTTACATCTCTTGAAAGAGATCCTGGAGGAAGAGTCATTGAATGATTCCTGTTTACTGGTATTTTTAAATACAGCACTTTCAAACACACACAAGTACTAAACTCTCTATGTTTATTTTGCATTACAAAACAGTCAACCTAGAAATCGTTCGAATATTTTTCGCTTTTAAGGAATGAAAAATAGTAAAAAATTAGTTCCACCCATAAAATTGCCACTACTCTACTGATGTCTGTTATCTCTAAACATCACCGCTACATATAGGAAAATAATATCAATTCGCAGCCATACGACATCGACAGCAAAAAAGTATGATTTCTTGTCAAAGAATTTCAAACCAAATTTTTAATACATTGTTCTTAAATAAATAAATTTCTCAGAGGAACGGGTCATGACCGGGTCACTTAAAAAGGCATGATTGATCACATGCGGCCCACGGATCACAGGTTCAATATCACTATTCTAGGGGCCCACGATGGGCTCTTCTCTAATGTTAAGATTTCAGTCTTTTACCTACTTTGAAAGACTTCAAGATAAAATGAAAGATATGTCATCTTATCACTAAATGCCAATCATCAATAATGTCTGACATTCGATCGCTAAATTGTCCCCAATGAAAATATTTAATAAAACATGTATTTCGATCAAGAATATAAAGTTAATTTTTTTTATTGTTTGCAACTACATAGCCATTACTAAAATGTAATATTTTCAAAAAATGTTCAGTAGAAATACATGTGTGAAGATTCAGAACTAAATTTTTACAGCGCGAAAATACGATAACGATTGCATCCATCTTGATTTCCTGAACGAATTACTACTGCATTATTTTTTTATTTGAAACTCTACTATTTTATAATATTTTTATATACATGTATAATTAGATGTTTACGGTATTTTTAAAAGAAATAATAAGAAACGTTATAAAAGTTTGTATAGATAACAAAGACAGTCTTGTTGTTTTTAATGCCACCTGTCTGACGTAGTCAGATCGAGGCCCCCGAAATTCATCGTGGCAAGGGGCTAGAAGTACGCCTGTCGTTGGCCTTGAGCACGATACATGTGACAGTACGATTTAGTTCAGCGAAATTCCCCAAAGGGACGATAGATGGTGACACCACCTGTCTCCAACTCCACAATTTCTGCATTGAACTGAAGGGAAGGGAAATATTCTCCAGTCCCTGTGCTCGTGACTCAGCCCACAAGACATCGGACCCACTGATCCAACGAGCACGTACTCCGTGTGTACTCGGAGGGTATTTGGTGGCATTGGGCATCGAACCAAGGCCTTCTGGTCTGGAGTCCGATGCTCTAACCACTAGGTTGCCCACGGCTCTATTTAGGATTGTTGAAGAAGTTTTAAGTCACTCAGCTATGCGTTGGGAGATAGAGAGGTGGCCTTCAAAATTTTGGGGGTCCGCGGCTGTCAGAAGTCACGGCAATCAAAAGTTTAAGAACCACTGGTTTAAGCTGTATTATTTTAACCCTCCACGGCTCCCTACGAGTTCAGAACTCGATAGAAGTTACCGAAGAAGCCTTTATCGCTTAAGGTATCCGACTACATTCGGAACCGTGATTTTAAAAAAGCGCATAAATGGATAATTTTCATGATATTTAGTGTCACTTAGATTAGAATACATGTATAAAATTGTTTTAAGGACTTTTTGACGAAAAAAATATTTAAATACAATATTTCAGCAAAAAAAGTAAATAAGGAATAACCTTTTTTCAAAATGTTCTCCTTTTGTGTAAAATGCTTCTATTATAATAATATTTTACCTGCATATATCTCATATCTCTGTACAGAGGCTCAACTATGATTTTTGAAAAATTCAATTTATTTTCAGAGTTACAACTCATTGAAATAATTATCAGCGTTTTTTTCTTAAAATTTCTCCCCTGTGTTGTCGTAAAACATGGATAAACCCACTTCTAAGTTATGTATTTCAAAAATTCTAGTTGAGCCTCTGTGCAGATGTCTGAGCTATATACAGGCGAAATATTATTATAATAGAAGCACTTTTCACAGAAGGAGAATATTTTGATTATAGGTCATTCTATGATCATTTTTTGTCAAAATATTGTACTTAAATAATTTTTTATTGTAATACTATTCTTAAAACAATTTTAGATACATTTTGTAATGCAAGTGACACTAAATATAAATATTATGCATTCATTCGCTTTTGCAAAATCACGATCCTGAACATAGTCGGATACCTTAAGGGGAGTAGGAAACCTCTATACATACAATGATAAATTGGCTGTTTTCGATATACCTTTTCTCAATATCTGTTATATGTACATGCTTAAAATTTTTCGCATAATTACAAACAAAATTCGTAAAATTTCTCATTATACTGAAACGAGCTTTTAGATAACTTTGAATTATTTATAATTTGTAAAATATTTCATTAAACAGTGAAATTTGACCCATTTTTCACATAAAAAAATTGTAAAAAGTAATTTTTTTTGATTTTTTTTACAAAAAGCTTATTTTAGAATATAATAGCCACCACTTAAATATGTTATAAAAAACTTATATACCTGTGAAGATTATTTTCCCAGAAAAGGTACATTGAACATCAAAAATTTAGATTTCGAGATATATGAGCTTTAATGAACAATTACTTTTTTACTGAAACATTCCTCCTCATACTCCTAACAATCGACATTTTTTTTAATCTCATCAGCCTCTCTCTTCCTTTTAAGTCTTTTTTTCTTTCCTAATTTCCTTTGTTTTTTGTAAACATGAGTATTTAGTCTTTAACAGCTTCTGTTTGTCGCGGTGCTCCATTTCCTGCACCGTGTAATCACCAGGCTCAATACTAAGTTTACTAAAAAATTCTGGTTTTGATACATTTCCCATATTAAATGATGAAATTGCATCATGTGTACCCAATGATAATACTTCTTTTTGTACAAATATTTTCTTCTATACACGAGACCACATTACGTTGTTTACGCTTTCAATTCAATTTTGTGTACCTCCATGTGAACACTTTTCTAGCAATTATGGATTAAATGCTTTGATTTCCATCATTCATTCAACTTTTAAACAAAAACAATGCAATTTGTTTATATTTTCCGCCATTTAAATGGACGTGGTCCAGTTTCAGTAATTATCTAAACATAGGTTTTAATGGCTTCTAATTACCCTAAAGGTTAAATTGAGGTATTTTTAGAAAGGTTAAAATCTGTACAACTTGAAAATGTAAAAATCTCAAGATTGTCATATTACGAAGATTTTTGGTTTCCAACATGTCTTAAGGCTTTGAAATTAATAATTAAGAAGTCACTGACAAATTTCGTCCGCGCAGAGGATAGAAACCTCTGTCAGAAGAGATGATAAGAGATGGCGGAAATGGGCAATCGCCGACGAATCACAAAGAACCATTGTTAGTAACATATTACTGACAGTGTGGAATATTCCTTGAGACTTGTTGCGTATATCCATCAGGAACGTTGTGCTAAGAAGGGATAGCGTAATCTGAGAATATAAGTCATATTGAATGCATTCGAATTCCTCACCGGAAAAGTAAATGTAGGAATAAAATTTAACATTTTATTGTTACTTTGTGTATTCACTTTTTTCCCTTTTTTTTGTCACACTTTTTGCATTGCACTGCCTCATAAATACCCTTTTCAGTGATTTTTGTAACTAGGTTTATTTCCTGTGGAATCCCTTATTTGTCTCAATACAAATTTTAGTGACATTTCTATTGTTAAATTGATGTACATGTGGTTCTAAATAAAGTAAATTAAAAAAAAAAACACCAATATACTAGACACGGGATCGATAGCTACAATCACATATAGGAAGAAATAAAAAACTAACATTAATTTTTTTTTGAAATCCAAACAAACAAAACCCTTTAATTCAGAATATGTAGAATAAAAAGTACTTACGTATTATCGCAACAATCGCCAACTCTATTAGTAGCTCGCCAAGTTGGTAACCCTGATTTCTTATGCGTCGTACGGGCTGAATTTATAACCATGTGCTTCGTTTCATATAATGTTGTGAATAGACTGCGATAGCACCTAAGTGCTGTGTAATATTAGCACCACACTATAGCAGTTTAAATTACGGTGACATCTCTTGAAATAGTTTACATAGATGAAAAGATGAAATTTCGAAACTGTACATCCCTTTTTTTTCACACCATGCCACTTAAAGTTGCTAAATTTCAGTTTTACTAGAAATACCTTCGTCATTTTTTAAAATGAGCTATTATTGCAATCCGTATACACAACAAAATTGAGTAATTTTTTACTATTTTAATTTGTATCATTTTTTATTCTGCTTTGTAGAGTCTTTTTCAATTTATATCATTAAATTCCAAATTGTGGATTCTATTTTAATTTTTTCCAATATCCAAATACACAACTAAAAGTTTTATTTGCAAAGTTTATTAAGAAATATGAGGGATTATATACACTAGCTTTATATATTATAATTTTTTGAGGTGTTAAAAGGGCACAGGTCATGCTAAATTTGTCGTTATGTAGAGACATATTTGCATTTCCAGTTTTGGTACCCTTTACTGACTTCATTTGGCATAACGATGAATCTGTGAATTTAAATTAGAAATTAATTATAATTCGATTTAGCTTACTGCGTTCATTTTCTCATTTGTGTTTCACCTACGTTTATTTCATCCCTTATGTGTTGTTCTGGAAATAGATGCTAATTTTCCTTACGTTTCTCTAACTGAGAATTTGTAGCAAAGTTTGTTTGAACAAATATAACTACTTAGTTATTAGCTCATTTCGCCGTTTGTGTTTCAAATCCCGGACATTGTACAGTTAATTCAAATAACAACTGGTTAGTTGGTTGGCTGATTGATATTCTCATGGACTATGCTCGAACAAGAAGGACAAAATACTAGGTAATTTACGAGAAAGACTTGACCTAGACAGGTTTCTATATTGATAAGAAGTGGAAAAATAGGGAATGGTATACATGAAAAACGATGGGAAGAAAATATAGATAGGGAATCCCAGTGATCGGTACCAATGTTTATAAAATACTTAAGAATTTATAAAAGACTTAAGTATCTAAAAAAGATCACGTGGAACCGTCAGAGAGAGTTAAATTACGTATTTACTTGAAACGATTAATCTCGAAGGCACGTTAAAAGGAAAATTACTGTATAACTGTGTTGATTACATTTTCGGAGCCTGGCCATCAAAGCCATTACTACATTGTGACTTTACAAATATTTTCAGAGATCCACTCATAAAATATATAGTTTTCTACTTAATAAAGCAGAAAGTACTTTCATGTTTTAATATAAATTTTAAAAATCATTCCTTCGGATTAAAAATTGATGCAATGCATTTGCTCCTTTGGCAATCAAAATGACATCTTTCTCTCTCTCTCATCCAGTTATTTAAAACCCTTGTAACGGGGATTTATCGGAATTACTTCTATTAATCCTCTTGGGATTTCTTTGGGGCCAGAATGGCAATTCTTTCCAACCAACCCAAGAAGACAGCGTAATAGTCAGCAACCTAATAACAGCCGTAATAACAACAACCGTAATAACAGCAACCTAAGAATCATATATATTGGAACGTTATTATTCGCGAGAGCGCTAAGTAAGCTAAGTGAAGTGAGTTAAAGTTCTAGAAAATAGAGTTAGTACACGCTGTGATCCGGTTTAATAGTGCCAGTGCAGATAAGCAAAAGTGGGTTCGAGACCATAAGAGTATTGCCTTAGGAAGAACAAGTCAGATTGAAGGATAAAATTGATGATTTAAGGATCGTAGCTGTTCGCCAAGGAAATAGCGGTAAGCTTGTATGTTTACGCTTTAAGAATAGAGCGGATATTATTAAGTTAGAAATAATCTATAAAGATAGATTCAGTGGTTGATCGCGCTATTTATCAGTAGTACAGTTTGCGTCGTTTCACTCCTGATCATAAGCCTCCTATTCTAGTGTTGTTGTATTGTATATAAATTAAGATCATAATAAACTGATTTTATTATGACAGAGCTTAGTGGTTCATCTTTCATTCTCTCAGACGTAGGTCGCGTAGATGGTGAACAGAGGATATCCCCAACGTTGGGGATATCACACCCTCTTAAAAAAAAGATTGAAAATCAATAGAAAATACCAAAAATTTCTTAAGATGATTTTGTTTCAATAAGTAATAAACAAGTGTTTTGGCTTGTCCTCATATTATTCACATGCCGAGAAATACATCATTATTATATAAATCATTTGCAAATTGCTAATGTGTACATGTGTCCTGCAATCATACAAATATATTTTATTTTGAGGATTTTAGCTTATTATGAAAAATCTATAAATACAAATGATTGGATTATTCTTCATACTCACATATTTAACATTTAATAAAGGTGTATTGGATAAAAAATATATATGAACGAAATAATCTTTCAGCATGCACACGCGCGCACAATAGTTTAGATCAGGGGTAATCAGTTACATACATATGTCAACTAATTCAAGTGGACTGGAAACATATGTTAGCAATTTCACGCCGGCAGCATCATAAGGATAAACAGGGGAGGGGAGCTAAAATGTGGAAAATTGATAAAATATTTTAACTCCTGGTTTGTTTGTTTTTTATTTTTGCTTCAGTGAACGAATTCATATGATTACCAATAATGTAACACACTTCATAAGATATCTTTGTTACCCTTGCGACATTACCTCTGACAAAACTATGTGTTGCTGTTGCGAAGATTATTCAAGAAAGCCTATTTATTGCCTCAAGAAAGAGATTTTGGAGGAACAGTGTCATTGAATGTGTGTAATTACTCTGTTTATTGGTATTTCTTAAATACAACACTTTTGTGACAAATTGAACAATTACCGATTCATATTCATTTTTCACCATGAAATAGTCAACCTCTCAATCGTCTTGAAACGATATATTTTCTTCGAATATATTTTGCTTGCAAGATATGAAATATTGTTAAAAATTAATTCCACCCATATATTTAAAACTGACACTACCACACTGTTGTCTGTCACTACTAACTGTAACCGTTACGGATAAAAAAAAGGATATCAATTCGCATCGTACAGCAAAAAGTAAAATGGATACACACATTTGATTTCTTCACACCAAATTTTTAATATAGTGTTCTTAAATATGTTAATTTTTCAGATTAATAGGCACTGACCGGGCCACTTAAAAAGGCTCGGTGGTCCGCATGCGGCCCGCGGTCCATGGGTTGAATACCGCCGGCTTAGATTCTTTAATAATTACATGAAAGTAGGTTATCTTTTAAGAAATGTTTGATATTTTAGTTACAGAATATCACATCAGTTTAAATTAAGAGTTATTTAACTTCTAATATAGACTTTTTAAATTACAGAATAAATATCGTTGGAGATTTAGAAAGGGGATAGTCTGTATATAACTGCTTAATATTTTTTAAATCTCGAATGAGTTTCGTTCTTCTCCTAATTATGATATCAACAGTTAATATGCTGAATTTCTACTAAATCTGATCATTCGATCTGGAATTATTCAGTAAAAGCTATTGAAAGATCATCTGAAACTGTAACCGTTGTGAAGTAACTGGACTTACTCTAAAAAAATTAAACAATGTATAATTAATCTATACAACTTTGTAAATCACTTTTTTCCACTTTCTCTTTCTGAGATGGGAATGCTAACGCCGTAATTTTCCACCAATTTGCGCTGTGGAGGGCTTTATTTAGTAGCGCATGGTTACTTAACAATACCTAGATACCGCTTTTATAAATATAGCAGCAGCCGTTCCAAAATTGAGAAGGTGACAAGGAACTTTAGTGAGCATACTGTACATATATATATATATATATATATATATATATATATATATATATATATATATATACATATATATATATATATATATATATATATATATATATATATATATATATATATATATATATATACGAGGGTTGGGGCAAAAGTCATGGCAACTATTTTTTTTCTTGAAGATACCAGTCCTGTTGGAAAATGTGATATCTCCAAATGAAAGAACAAGGTGTTAACTATATGTGAGGACAACGAATAGCACTGAAATATCGTAACACACTTATTTATTACGGTAGTATACAGGATAATATAGCCTTCACGGTGCTAAAGAATAAAAGCACAGCACACATTATGTTGATATGACAAACTAGGTCTAAAGACCTTCAATGTAGTCCGAAGCCAATGTCACCATACACTGTCAACGATGTGGAATGCACTGAATAACATCAGCATCCACATTTGCCGCATCATGCGTGAAACAGGTCACCTGTTGGCACACATCATAAGCAATGTCCTCTCGTGTTAAAAATCACCTATTGGTTCCTTGATCTTGGGAATAAGATCAAAGTCACAAGGCGAAATTTCGGAAGAGTACGGTGGGTGATCCAATTTTTCCGCACACTGACCGGTCGTCTCAAACTTTGCTTACCACTGGTTGACAGACGTCCTTGCTAAAACTTTCCTACTAACGAGACGCTACTGTACGGTGTAGTAGGACATTATTCCCAAAAGGGCTTCCACTAATTCACTTGTGTGTGGAATTCCATTTCATTTTTCCTTCATAGAACGGCTATTTTCAAATAAGCGTGCTGTTCAACACGGTTTACTTCCATCTCGCACGCCACTCAACAACTGACTAATTTGACAGCACTCGCTAAGCTACTACCGGCTATCACATAGCCATCTGTTGTTCTGCATACACACTATGCCTGTACAACTTTCATATGATACATTTACTTTTGTGATCCGTTCACATATCTACAAGAAAAAAATAGATGCCGTGACTTATACCCCAACCCTCATATATGTACACTGCTAGCCATCGCAACTGCAACACCCTGAAGGAAGCATGAAAATAACATGAAATTTACAACATACATTTGCGGAGGTGAAATATTCAAATGATTAGAATTTCAGTGCACACACACATCACGCACGCCTGTGGCGCCACCTCAAAACGCTATTTAAGGCTTGGAGATTTCAACGATTTCTAGTTCGGCAATTGTGTTTTTCTTGTGGTTTTTTTCAAAAACGATCAGTTATGTCTCGTAGAAAACGGTGATCCGCCTTTGATCAAGTATCCGAATTCAACAGAGGAAGGATAGTGGTCTACCGAGATTGTGGATTATTTTCAGAGAAATCAGTAGTCGTGTTGGACGAAACCAAACAACTGTAATGGGGATATGTGACCGTTGGATGCAGGAGGGTACAATGGACCGACGTGGTCGATCGCATCCACCTCAGTGCACCATTTCACGTGAGGACTGGTAAATTGTGCGCATGGCAGTGGCGGATCGCTCAGTCACATCACGAACCGTAGTGCAGCACATTGAGTCTATAACAATTCATTCAGTGTCTGCGCGTACCATTTGACGCAATTTACAGCAGAGTGGTTGGTCCGCAAGACGTCCATTGCTTGATCTACCCTTGACGCAGAACCACAGACGTCTCCACCGCCAATGGTGGGATGAAAGAAGGATTTGGGTGGCAGAATGGAATGCAGTTGTGTTTAATGACGAGTCATGCATCTGTCTGCAACACCACGATGCTCAGATTCGAGTCTGGAGACACCGTGGAGAGAGAATTTTGAACAGCTGCGTTATCCACCGCCACACTGCTCCTGCACTGGGTATTCTGGTATGGGGTGGTATTGTATATCACTCTCGACTTCCTCTCGTACGCATTGCCGGTACTTTAAACAGCCTGCACTACATCTCCGAAGTGTTGGAGCCAGTTGTCCTTCCTTACCTTCAAGGCTTGGTCAAAGCCATATTTCAACAAGATAATGCGTGACCACACGTGGCAACATTGTTAAAAGGTTCTTCGTCAATCACATGATTGAATTGCTTTTCTGGTCGGCTTGTTCTCTGGATCCTTCACCGATAGAAAACATGTGGTACTTGGTTGCTCAACGATTGACCCAGATTATACACCCCAGCTGCCACAACAGATCAACTTTGGTAAAGTCTAGAAGCTGCTTGGTGTGCTGTACCCTAAGAACACATCCAAAGTCTCTTTGAATCAATGCCAAGGCGCTTGGCAGTGGTGATCTCCAACAAAGGCGGCTACTCTGGCTACTGATTCTGGCAGGAACCACACTTCCAAGAAGTCTATAAATTTAATCATTTGATACTTGATCAACATGCTATCTACAAAATAAATTTTGTAGTGCTATGTCTTGTCTTTTTGGTGTTGCATTTACGGTGTCCAGCAGTGTATATACATACGATTCAATTCAATATTTCATAGTAATCAGTTAATTGTATATCACATATAAATTTCATTAATTTTGAAGGAAACACACTTTGAACTCGTTAGAAGAAATATTCGGCATATTAGATGTTAAGCTTCGTAAGAGTGTTTATTTGAACCACTGACATATCGACCGCAGTGCTGTACACGCATTAAACGCCTGGAAAAAAGCGAATAGATATTCGGGACTGTCATTAACATTTTTATATACACTCATGTCCATAAATTAAGGATAATTCAGAATCATAAGGAAATTGAACTCTAAAATAAAAATTTCACCTGTAAATTATCACACACATCTGGAAGAAGAATATGTAAATTACAGGAGACCAACAGATGGCGCGGATAGTACGTCACAATGACGAGAGTATAAGAGAGGAGTATATAAGGCATGGTGGCAAAGTAGTAAAATTGTTTACACAAGCGCTTTAAATGCCTTTCAGTGCAATAACCGCATAGTTAGGGAACAAAGGAAGCATTTGGATGATTTTTTAATTGGTAGAATTATCAGACGACTGGAATGTGGACGTACCCAGCGGGAAGTATCCGAGGAACTTCGTATCGCCCAGAGTGTCATATCCAAGCTTTGGCAACGATTCCAAAATGATAGTAATGTGAGTAGATGTTAAAGTACAGGTCGCTCCACAGTTACAACGCCGAATGAGGACCGGTATTTGGCAGTTACTGCCAAAAAACTGACGGAGCACAGCATCAGACCTGTCTCGTCAGCTCTCTTCAGCTACCGGTACGACAGTTTCAGGGCAGACCGTGCACAGACGCTTAGGGCTCATTGGTCTATATGCTCGTAGGCCTGTCAGATGTGTTTCACTTACCGCAACTCACTGTTGCCTGCAATTAACCTGGAGAAGAGAGCATGCATTGTGGACACCACAACAGTGGTCTTGTGTGATGTTTTCTCCGACTAGTCCAGGTTAAGTTTGCAGTCTTATTCTCGCCGGACTTTAAAATGGAGAGCGCCAGGTACCCGTTACCACCAAGAGAACACCATTGAACGACACCGTTACGGTGGTGCAGGATGGCTCGTTTGGGGAGGAATTATTCTTGGTTCCAGAACTGACGTGCATGTCCAGAGAGTAACGATTACAGGCCACATCTATTGGGATGTCATTCTGGAGCAACATGTACGTTTGTTTCGGGGCGCCATGGGTGCTGAATTTCTGTTTATGGATGAAAACGCCCGTCTTCACCATGCAAACATTGTAGACGAATGCTTTCAATCGGAGGATATTACCGTATGGATTGTCCAGCATACTCACCAGAATTGAATCCTATAGATCATGTGTGGGATATGCTTGGCTGACGAATTGCAGCCCGTCAACCCCCTCCCACTTGTCTACCGGAACTTCGGAGGGCTGATGAGTGGTGTAATATTACCCAAGATCAGATTGATAATTTCATACTCAGCTTGCCTAGGCATTGTAAGGCCTGTATTGCATCATCCGGGAGACATACTCCGTATTTACCATCATACTAATCGTGTTATACTGTTTTTTGTAAATAGGGTCTTTTTTGAAATTTGCTCCAGGAAGTAAAAATCGCAATTTTTATAAATTATGTCAAACATATAGCATATTTTTTGCTCTTTACCTTTTGTTTAATAAATAGACTTTACAAATAAGTCAAATTTGTTTTGCTTCTGTCTCTTTCTTTGACTGAACTTCATTAGCCTTAATTTAGGGACATGAGTGTATTTCTATTTTTTGGTTGTGACATGAGAGAGAAAAGCTCGCAGCAAATATTGACACAACTTCTCTTTCTTTTTTTTAAAAAAAATACAACAAAATAATAATGTAATCAAAATTTAAAAATAATTTTCATAATTCCTAATAAAAAATCATTGAATATGTCAGTGTCACACACATGAATTTTCAAGCGTTAGGGGGTTCAGGGTCCTAAGTCCACCTTCTCGTATCATACTCCAATACGCCGCCTAATATATTTCTTTGATTTTGTAGATTGTCAGGAACGAAAACACAGTAAAACAATTATTGAATAAATAACTCAGATTAATTAATTAAATTAATTGTTTCTAGCTAACATTTACTGTAATTACTCCAATCTAAGCCACCATCGATTCTAAGCTGCACCTCAAATTCTCAACATGTTTTCGAGAAAAAATGTTGTCATTGATTCTTAGCCGCACCTCCCTAATTCACTATACCCTTTTAAGAAGAAAAAAATATGTGAAAGCTTAATCAATATCCGATACTTAAGAAATTTAAAAAAATATATTTTTTAATGACAAATAATAAAAGATATATAAATAATTTACTTATTTGGACAGTATTAAAACCTTTCAAACAGTTACATGAACCTGTCATTACTCTAATCGTCAGTATCATACGTTTCGAAAAAGTTTCGTCTCTCTCATTGTCACAGTTGACTTCGGAGTGGGTGCAGGCGTCACCATTTTTCCACACAATCTTGTCTTTTCCGCCAGCCAATGCATTTTTATACATAATTTTTTTTTTTTTAAAAAAAAAAGAACGTATTATAGAAGAATGTAAAATAATTGTTAAAGACTGTTGAACATTTACTAGAAAAAGTTGTATCACTTTGTAATCATCAAAAATTGTATCATCATGGAGGAAACAAATATACGCCATCGACGTATATTTGTTTCATCCGTGTCACATTTTCAGTGACCACTACTTTGCTTCCGTTTTTTTCTGCAACAAAATTGCCTCCCTTTTCATACTTGCATCATAGTGAACTCGTCTTGGTAACCTTACCGATGTCTTTGAAGATTAGGTGATTAACAGAAGTCGTATACAAAAAGAAAAGAAAAAAAAACCAAGCATACACACACAGCATTGCTTAGGATAGACTGAATACTGAAGGTAAACTGCGGAATGGAATAATTCATCGATGCAAGTGGCTTTTTCCTTTTGACATTTGAGAGGAGTGGACATTCAATTTCCACCATCCAACAAACACTTTACCTTCAGTTCTAATCTGCACCAATTTTCAGCAGCATTAAGACTGGAAAAATAGTGCGGTTTATATTTGAATACTTAAATACGGTAATTAAATTTTACATACTATATAAATAAAATTATAATCAATTGAAACAAAAATCAAGGGCTATGGGTGTCCAGTTTCGGTGTACGCCACAGCAATATGGTAAATTGGATCACGTAATATCTATCAAAATGAATATAGAGATGGAAATATATACTAACAAAGCTTATCTATAGGACGAGCATAATTCAAACTTAATGGGCTTTCTTCATTCATGTTATTCATCATTATGCCTATTAGCAAACTGAATTAAATATTGATTCATCGAAGTTCCTCTAAAGGTGCTTTCTGCATCTAATGACAATCTCTTACGCTTTCTAATTCAAACTTTAGGGAAATGAAATCTATTGAATTGGTTCAGACAACAAAGGAGTTGAGTTATTTGTTTTCTCCCACAAAAAACAGGAACAAATTTGGGATTTGTGCACCTCACCCTTCGATATACGTAATGGGATTTTATTCAAAGGGAATAAATCCAGTACAGCGGATGTAAATGACGTAGATATGAATAAAAATATGTACTTTTGACTCCAGAGATAACGAAAAAAAGAAGAAAATATATATATGTTTTTTTTCAAACATTTTGTGTACAAAAACAAATTATTTCTCATAATTTCTTCTTATTATCAAAACCCCACATTAATAAATAAGCAACTATTTAAAAAAAACATTTTGTAAAAGGGAATAAAAATTCAGTTCTCTTCCTTTCCTAGAATGGTTCTCTTTCACTATCCCTACTATTATATAGTTCACCCTCTCCCTATATATATATATATATATATATATATATCGTTAATAAAATACTTTCTATTCATCCATTCAAGCTCAAATACCTTTTTTAAAACTTATAGTGTTCGACACTTGATGTTAATACAAATTTTTTCAAAACATTCATTAATTAAATTAAAAAATGAATAAATAGTAGCAAACTAATATAATAGCCTCATTCCATATACATAAAGGAAAATCTCTCGTTGTGTTCCTGTAACGCAATAAATAGCGCATTGGACATATAATCCAAAGGTTGTGGGTTCGACTCCCACCTGGGATGGCATAATTTCTGAGAATGTTATTTATTTTTATACTATTTTATTAGAATAATTAAATTTAATTAATGAATTAATAAAAACAAACAAAAATAATAATCCGACACCATATATAGAAAGGAAAATGTAAAATTGCAATGAAAGTCGCTTTCTATTTTGTCACTTAATATTATGATTCTATCATATGTATATACATATTTATATTATATGTAATTATTTAATAAAAAGTAACAAAATAAAAAAGTGAGTGTGCTTATGGCCACACGATAGAAGTGATAACTTCAAATTTTATAATGTTATTTCAGGGATTAGTTAGGTGAATAAAACACAAGAGGATATTAGTATTGTCCTATGAAATTATTTATCCATGTCTGTACTCACAAAGTAATATTTTTGTGCTAAATATACAATCATATTTGGGAATTAATTGTTTTCTAAGCAATAAACATAGGTTTATGGTAGCGGAAATAGGTTATAAATCTTTTAAATTAAAATTTTTATTTAAATATATATATATAAAAACTCCGTCAAGTGTTGTTTCGTACATCCGCGTGTTTCATTTGGATCATTTGACATAATTAAATTTTATTTTGATTTAAAAAAAACAACTAAAGGTTTTGATTTGTCTTTTTAAAAATCTACTTTAAAATTTCTACTTAAAATCATAACAATTTGTTCAGAAGACCCGATCCGGTTTTGTGAATTTTGGTTGAAATTTAATAATATTCAATTCTATCCACGAAATAATTTTAAGGAAATATATAGTTAGTATGACAAGTAGTTAATTGGGAAGAGAGGAATCTAGGTCAAAACCTTTAAAAAGGGATTTAATCTCAGAAGATTTATATCACATAATATCTGGCTTATACTAGGTCTTTTGTCATTGTATGGCAGTTTTCTACAAATATATCCGGTGCTGCTGCAAGGAAAGTCTTTTTAATTATATTTTGTTTTCTTGTATTTAATTTATTTAATTTAACTTTTTTTAATATTTGTATACTTAATTTTGTTATTTTAAATTTTTAATTCTTTTAATTTTCTTTTTAGAACTAAAGTATATTTAAGTAATGTGATTAATAGAACAATTTATTCATTGTTATTCAAATTCGCTTAAAAATATATATTTTTATTCTTATAATCACTGCAACATATATATATTGCTAATGATAATTATACTATTTACTTAGTTTTATAAAAATGTGTCCTTTCTCTACATTTTATGAGAAACTCTAGTGTAAAATTTTTCTTTCTCTATGCCTATTTTTTAAAAATATTACGTTTCATTTCCATGCTTTAACTAGGATTAGAATTAATACCGCATTTATTTTAGTAGAAAAAGTTGGCGCGGGGGAGGGCCAATTAGATCGAAGCTAGGAACTTTAATTTTACTGCCTATTGTTGAGGGGGGGGGGTGCAAATAAAACACGTTTTAAAGTGTCGAGGGGAAACGTCCCTCCTTTCCTTTTTAAGGGTGTGATGTGTGATTGAAGCCTAAAAAAGCAGAATTATTGTTACATTCCCGAGCGTGACGTTCAGTCAAGTCTCTGGCAAAACGCGCCAATAGAAGTTATCACTTCAAAAAATTTATTGACCTATATAAGAATTGACTTAAAAGGGGCACGACTAAGGAAATTCATTTAGGGACAAGACATTGTACAATACTAGTACTCCTCTAGGGAGTTGAACCCTCAATGTAATTCCGCTGAATGGGCAGTCAATCCGGAGAAAATAGCCGTTGAAATTCATGCTTAGCTTTTATACTATTAAGTTTTAATTACTTACAGGTGCCCAGCAGCGTAGTTGGTAAAGTAACTGTTTACTACGCGCTCGGCCTCGATTCGAGTCGAGCGATCGTGTTTGTTTTTTTGTTTTGTTTTAATTTTTAAATTCGTTTAATTACTCTTACAATTAAATTTATTTTAAAAAAGGTTGATATATTAAATATTAATGATATTTTAGATAATTCTTTTGTTTTTTAAAAAGTAAAAAAAAATCAAAGTTTATATTTTCATATTAAAATAATAATTTTAATATTAATTTATTATAAATATAATTATTAATAATTAATATTTATTATAAATATAATTATTAATAATTAATAATTAATATAAATATAATTATTAATAATTAATATTTATAATACAATGTATTATAATCAGTGGTTTACGATCGGGGTTTTTTGTTTTATTTTTTAAATTCATTAATTTTTTTTTACATTTGAATAAATTTATTTAAAAAAGACATTAAATATTTTATCTAATTATAAAATAATTAAATTAATAATATGTAATATAAGATACTAGCCGTTACCCACCCGCTTCACTAGGTATTTCACGATGTTGTATAAACATATAATGTTTACACAAATATAAATTATTGATATCTAGTATTGTAACACACGGTTTAATTCGAAGACCGAAATGTAGATGGCGGTACTTATAACGGAAGCATTACCGACCGAAGCTCTGTATTACCGCCAGAGAGAGTTGGGAACTGAACGAGTGAACTTTACTCGTTTTGCTGTCCAATCCTGGACTGTGTATTATATTTAATTTTCCCTTATTTCCTCTAAATGCTTAACCTGTATTGTGTCTAAATGTCTGTCCATTGTAACTGTGTTTTTTTATGTCATTAAAACTATTTTAAATTACCAACTATTTTAATTACGAGATCTTATCCATTATTTTGGTTTACCCAGTAATGATGTAAGAGAACCGTTACAGTATTAAAAATTCGATTGTATTAAAAAAATATATTTATAGCTGTAACTCTCACCTTTTGATATAAAAAGGACATGAACTATAATTTCTAATTTCTGTTATTATCCAAAATAGAAGTAGAAAGATTTTTTGCGCTCACTTAACTTAATAATCAAGTGGATTTTCGCCAAAGCAGCTTTTATTGGATCTCTACTCCATAAAACAAACACACATGTTACATTTCAAGTCTAAATATAATAGAGCAAAAGCGGAATTTTTATCATCAATACGCCCAGCTCCGTAACCCTGTTGAGAGCATTCTTAGCGGATTCCAATTCTACAACAGAAACATGCAGACAAAATTTTATTATTATTGTCCTAGTAGTTCGAAAATGGGAATTTTGTCTCTCAATTGCCCCAATAACTCCCCCTAGAGTTGATTTCCATAATCCATTCTAAGTGGTCACACCTGAAACACCTTTTCAACTAAATACAGGTGCTCAACAAATTTCAAATAAATGGATTAAATTCAAAAACAGGACTTTTGTCTATAACTCTTCTTAACACCTCGCAACCCCACTCCGTTTGGGGTCGGTTTTCACAAACTCTTTCATAGAGGAACTATATTCCATGAAAGGAACAAACCTTCTAACCTTCAAGCAGGTGGGTCTAATAGTTGAAAAACTTAAATATTTATCTATTACGCCCCTTAATCCCCATTAGTGCCCCTTGGGGGTCAATTTTACCCAAACCTATTTTGTAGTGGATCTCTACACCATAAAAGGAATCTGCTTATCGAATTTCTAGACTGTGTACGTCTAATAGTTTTAAAATGGAAATAATTATCTCTAACGCATCTTAAGGCCCCGCAACTTCACTTAGGAAGCGTTTTTCACAAAACCCATCTTATCGCGGATCTCTACGCAATGAATGTAATCTGTTCACTGAGTTTCAAGATTTTACGTCTAAAAGTCTAAAAATAATTTTTATTATATTGATTATAAAATATTTTTGATAAATAATTATTATAATATATTTTATGCATTATTATAATACTTAATATAATATTTTATTTATAATATATTACATTTAATATTAAAAAACTAGTTGTAACAAATTTTTATTTAAATATCATTTAATATTTATTTTATGTGATATATTTTTATAATAAATAATATTTATTAGTAATTGTATTGATATAATATAAATATTTATATAATTGCAGTAGCTCTTTTACTTTTTAAAATACAAAATAGTTATCTAAAATATCATTAAATATTTTATATAACCTTTTCTTAAATAAATTTATTTAATTGAAAAAATAATTAAATGAATTTAAAAAAAAACTGATCACGTGACTCGAACCGAGGCCGACAGCGTACAGAACATTTACTTTACCAACTACGCTGCTGAGCTCCTGTATGCAATTAAAACTTAAGACTAGTCGGTACCCCTTATACCGACAATGTTAAATTGAGCTTTTTTAGGTTCCTGTTTCTCAGAAACTGGTAAATATAAAAAATTCAAATGTTGCCTGTATATTAAAATTAAGACTTTTTTTTAATATTCCGGTTTAAATCTTTCAAATATATTCTTTACTTTTTTCAAAAAAAAATTCAAGGTAAAAGTATCACTATGAAATTTTTGAAAATTGTTACTTTTTCTTACGATAACTGCTTTTCAGCAAAATATTTTTGGAAAATCTCCAAAAAAAGGTCCAGTATATATAGTTACATCCCATTTATATGCAGTAAAATTGCATGTACATTCATTGAGTAGATTCTTAGAAAATGGCACACACAGTTCGAAAACAATCATTTTGAGAAAATTGTACTTTTAATGTAAAAAGGCACTTCATCACAAAAATAATGAATTACAACCTGTATTTGCCCTTCTTTCCTTAACATTACTATCTTCTTAATTTTTTAGCATAAAATAAGAAACAAAAATGTCTTAAAATGTCCAGAAAATACATTATAGTATTTTTCAGTTTTTGTGTAACGATATTTTTTTTTACCATTGGCATCAATTTTCTCAAACTCTGTATCAATCTGGGAAGAATTTTTATCTTTGATCCATTAAAAATATCAAATTTGACGATAAAAGATCATAAATATAATGTAAACATGTATCAATATGTAAAAGTAATCACTTGGAAATGTGTGATTTTACGACATTGTGAAAGGATGAATTATACATTTGTATGTTCACATACAAACACATTTTCTCAAAGTTTCAAAGTACAAAATTTTCTCTAAATTGTTAAAAAGATTTTTAAAAAATTCAAAATAAAAACTGTTTTCACGTTTTCAAACATGAAATTTGTGTATTTTTATGCATGTAACAAACTTCTCACAACGACATAAAGCACTACACATCTGAGTTATTATTAGTCACCTTTTATTGAAAAACCTTTGAATATTAAAGCTTAAAAACTTGTCTGAACAATAAATAAACATTAATATTTGCAGTAAAGTGACATATTTAAAAGATATTGTTTAGTTTTCACAAAAACATGTAACATAAAAATATCCGTACGAATTTTTACAAAAAATTACATTTTTTGGTACGATATATGGACTCTAGTCGAATATTTTGGGTAATTCGCCAAAAAACTCACATGAATATATATATAGTTACATATAAGTAACATGATGAACAAAATCATAAGCATCCATACATTATATTGTGAGAAAAAGATACATTCAGTTTTAAAAACATCATTTTTGAGAAAATTTAATTCATAGTATAAAGTGTGACTGCATCACAAAAATAATAAATTACAACATGTATTTGTCCCATTTTATTAAACCCATTTAGCATCTCTGCAATTTATTTTACTTAAAATAGGAAACAAAAACGTCTTAAATTGGCCAGAATAGCATTCTTCAGTTTTTCCTAACGATATATTTTCTAGTATTATATCAATTTTCTCAAATTCCATATCAATGTTTGAAGAATTTGTATAGATTCTATGTATTATTAATATCAAACTTGAACATAAAGCATCATAAATATAATATGAAAATGTAGCAATATGTTTTTGGTATGGATTTGAGATGGTATATAAATATACCTGATTATATATATACGACACTGCGCAAGGTTTCGTTAAACTTTTGTAAGATTATTACTAGGTCCTGTTCTAGCAGACAGTTTCTAAGTTTTAAACTTCAAAAGTTACTCTAAACTAGGTAAATGATTTCTTTTAAACAGCCAAAACTAACTGTTTCTATATTTTTAAACATGAAATTTATGTATTTTTATGTATGTAAAAGGCGTCTCACAAAGACAATAAACATCACATTTGATGTATCCTCTCTCTCTCTGATATATTTTTCTCAGAAAGTATTAAACATAAAGATTTAAGATTTTTATTGTATATTAACTCAGATATTTTTATTTATACTGAAGTGAAATTCTTTTAAATGTATTAATTAGTTATTTCAAAGAAAAACATTTACAGAGTAGCATTATGAATGTACTGAAAATTGTCATTTTTTGTTGTCATATATGTTTTCTAGTTAAATGTTTTAAGAATATTTCAAAAATGTCACTCCATTTCACAACTAGCCCCTTGTCACTATAAATTCTATGGACCTTGATTCGATGTTACTGTCGATCAAGCGGCATAAGTAACAACAACAATGTTTGGAATAACTTTTTATAGCGCAAGGAATATTTTATTATTCAAACATACGAAAAATACTGACCAACAAGTTGCATAAACTGTGCAGAGTAGCCTTTTTTAAATTAATGAAACTAGGTCTTTGTGGAAACAATGGCTTTTGTGTCAAAATAAATACTAAACTACAAAATTAATGACCCATATATTTTTAAGAGTGTTTTTTTTTGTTTTTTTTTGTTTTTTCGTATTAAAAGTTTATCTGAGGCAAGTAACAGAACATATAAAAAAATAAGAAAAAGTGAAAGCGTGGAATGAGAGAGTTTGCTACAAAAATGTTCTAATAAAACAAACACGGCTTTTTGAAGTAGAAAAAGACAGAGGAGAGTTAATCTAAACGATCCTTTGTGACGCTGTTTGTTCATTTTGTTTCCGGCATGATTTATGGCGAAATAACTGTCACCTCCACGAGGCCAACAATGTTCTGGCTGCAACGAAAAATCTACTTCAGATCGTTCTTCACAAAATGGATGTTACTCTCCGATGATTAATATCATGACGCAAAAAAAGAAAGAAAAAAGAAATTATTAGTAAAAGGTTTGCGAAGTTTTTCTCCTTCAAATTTTATCTATCAATAAAGTTATAAAAACTCCCCATGCTTTCCTTTATAAAATCCGTAATTGTTGCATCTGTTCCCTTTCACACATATGCGTTTTTACGACTCTCAAGCACTCACTCACACGCACATATTTTAAAATAAAGAAAAATGTATATCTGTATAACTCCACTCTTAAAATCTTATGTCCGCGATTTTTCAGAAATATGTATTTTTGTGAAACATTCTGCTATAAGAATACATAGGTACATTCTCTATAATTAATAGAAATTAAAAACAAAATTATGCACTTAAGGTATCGATAAATATAAATTAAATATAAGACAAAATGTTTTAAATTTGTCTTGCTGCTTCTCCAGAATGAGCCTTAAGGTGACCGATAACGTAAGGAACCGCAATTTTGAAGGAAAAAAAAACTCCCACAAAAAATGAATATTTTCGAATACTTTTAGTGTCACCTGAAAGCATCCACCCTAGAGAGAGAGAGAGAGAGAGAGACACACACTTTCTTCAGAGGGGGTACACATTTTCTTCACTGTGGTAGACATCGTTTATGAGAGGAGGTATTTCACTTTTTGGATGTTCTTTTCATGATGATTTTCCACTTCTTGGATTGCCTTTTCGCGTCTGTCTTCCACTACTAGGATCATATGAGAAGGATATTTGGCCAGTTTGAAATTTCAATTTTAAACTCATATCACTGTTACAGGACCGGCTTTCATTTTCTCAAACAGCCATCGCTTCATCATGGATTTACCGGAGACTATATCCTTCCAAATGAAGGAAATTGATCCTATTGTAAATCTAACTTCTCCATACTGTAGGCTACTTCAATCTCTGAATTTTCGAAACCAATATAAATAAATAAATAAATAAATAAAAGCTAATACTATAATTTACATTCCTGCATGAATAAGGATCAATTAAATATTAACTAGTCTATTTCTAAATAATAATTAAATACTTACTTAAAATGTGGAGAAGGGTTTTTCAGACTTTCCTTGCTGTAAAAGTAGAGCTTAGGAAAATGAGGGGTGGCATATTTTTCTCTTCATTGTTGTTTTAATTATGTATCTAGTCATTCTTATGTATCAGCGATACAACACAATCAATGAATAGAATGAATGGTACTTTCATGCATTTATTCCAACTAGATTTAAAAGCTTCAAGTGTTGGTGCTCCGTAATACAGATAAATGAAAACCTTCCTCAGATATTTCCTCAATTGTCTTCACAGAGAGAATCAATTGTAATTTTGCTATATTTATATAGAATTCTAAATTTATTTCTTTTTTAAAAAAATTCAACATTATATCAATCCAGATTTAAGTAATCTCTCTTTAGAGCGAATATCAGTATGCGTATGATTTTGTAACATACACAGTGCGCCGAATACGTTTTAAGCCTTCTCCTAGAGCGCACATTCTAATTGAATCATGAGTGTAAATGAGCAAATGCCATAACGTCCATAATCTGCTAACACACTGTCAACAAGTTTTGCGTATTTAGTTAAGGTACCCGACTAATCTAAAATCAGGATTTTTTTCGAAAGTAGACAATTTTTGTTTTTATTTTATTTTATAGGCCATCTTATTAGCTTAATAAAAATACCAAGATTTTAATTTTCCATTCACTATAAAAAAAAAAAACTACAAGTGCTTTAGTAAAAGCAGATGCCATAGCTTAACACAAGATGTTAAACTTTAAAATGCGTTTTACTCGAAATGTTTTTTTCGAAAAGCTCAAACGGGTGCCAGCGATTACTCAAAATGTTTTGAAAATACTTTGCTCAAAATTTTTGTGTATGTTCTGTATAACAGTAGAAGGGTTTTGGCCTTCTGATTTATCAATCTCTGTTTTATTTCAAAATGTACTGTTCTTTATGTGAAAATAATCACTGTTTTTAAGCAATTTCATATAATCATTCAGGTAAAGTGCCCTAGGTTTTGTAAAAGTTAAAATATCTCTTATTCTGAAGGTCATTTCAAATATGAATATCACATCAAAATTGAAAAATTGTTCATAAAATTTTTGTACACAGTGGGCCGTTTATATAAATTTTTGTACATTTTCACCGGTTTTTTCCCATTTTAATAATAATAATAATAAATTATGTTTTCAATTTTAGGATTTTTCCTTAAAGTATACTAAATAAATATAAAACCCCCCATGTTTCTATTTTTTCAAAAAAAAAAAAGTTGTCACTATTCGGAAACCTTAATTAGCTGAGAGAAGGTGAACGTTCTTCATTGCAGATGTGAATTTTTTTCATGTTGATTCTTTAAGATGGATCAAAGAGCTGTGGTTAAATTTAACGTAAAACTTTGTAAAAGTGCTTCGGAAACATACCAACTCATAATAGAGGATTACGGGGACTGTGGTTTAAGTAGATCAAATGTTTTTGTGTAGTACAAACGTTTTTTAGTAGGAAGATATACGGTAGAAGGTGATAAACACAGTGGAAGATCAATTTCATCTAGGAAACCTGAAATTATTGAGAAAGTACACAATTTCCCAGCAAACCATGTTTGTGAATCACTAAGATTGATGGAAGACTCTTTAAACACGAACAAAGAAGCAATTCGAATCATTCTGCATGCATATTTGGGAAAAACGAAAGTGTGTGTGATTGTTACGCACTCTTTAACCCATAAGCAAAAAACAATGAGAAGTGCACATTGCAAATAAATCATTTCAGCCGCTGAAAACTATCCAAACTTCTTGAAGTCCATTGTAACAGGTGACAAATCCTATTGTTTCCAATATCATTCAGAAACAAAGCGACAAAGTGTGGAATGGAAATCACTAAATTCACCGCAAGTCAAAATAACAAGGAAAGTTCCATTCAAAATCAAAACGATGCTCATTACATTCTCCGATAGTAAGGGTATTGTCCACAAATAATTTGTTCCAATTGGACAAACAGTTACAGGTCATTACTACATAGCTGTTTTACGGCGTTTGATGGCCAAAATTCGTCGCATTCGCCCAGAATATTGGACTGAAGGCAGTTGGTGCTCGTTGCACGACAATACACCCAGTCGCACCTCCCTTATTGTTCGTCAATTTTCGGCAAAAATTAATGTCTGCATGTTGAAACATCCAATGTATTTCCCTGATTTAGCATCCTCTGACTACTCTTTATATATATTCCCAAAGCTAAGTTAGAGGGGTATTATTTTGAAAATATTTCGACAATATACAAGGGACTTCGACGTATGCTTTTCAGGCCATTCCGAAAAGGGATTTACAACAGGGTTTCGATTCATTAATAAATCGCTATAACAAGTGTGTTGAAACCGGAAGGTCTTATTTTGAATAAAAACTCAAAGCTAGAATTAATTTTTTGTTTGCATATCTTTTTCGGGCCCAGTCTTAAAGTTTATTTGACGCACTGTGTACATTTTGAAGAATATTACATCAGTTTTTGTGAAGAAAGATTTTTACGATGGGAAAATCAATTTAAATTAAAACTTATACACGTAACCATAATGAAAAAAATTTAAAATATGTATAACGATTGAAATAATTCTTATTTAACTTCATATTTTGAACATAATGAAGAATTATTTTAAAAATTAGCTAAACCTTACTTTGTTTTGTGATATACGTACATTATATAAGCTAAGACGTCAAATATGTTTAGTTGATCTAAGAGAATAAATATTTTTCCCAGCTGTTTTTATAAGTATAGTTATGAGTCCCCCAAAACAGCTCTTTAGAATTTTTTATACCAATGCTTTTACCATAAAATAATGCGAATCATAATTAACGTTTTTTTTAAACCGTAAGAGTACTTACAGTTATCATATCCGTTTGCAGCTTTTAAGGTGGAAAGTCACTTTGATTTAAAAAATTTTTGAGGATTTCAAACATTATTTAAAGTTTTTTGACATGTTTCGAAGTTTCTTAAAGTAAAGAAAGGGTAATAAATCAATTCTTGTAAGCATACAAAATTCTGACGTCAACATCAATTTATCAGTTTGAAAAATATAAATATTTTTAAACCTAAAAAAAAAATATTTGTAAGCTAAGTGTAAATGGATTTCAATAGAACTTATTTTTCTCAAAAGAAAAAGATAACTGGCAACGCTTTAATGGTACTTTGCAAAGGAAAACGTGTGAATAATGACGTGAGAATTTCTTTTAAAATATTTTACAGGGGAATTTTTAATATACAGGTTGTAGTTGCATTAGATTAATAGGTTCCGAATGGATACAGTAGAGTAGGCAGTATGGGGACGACAAATCAACATAGAACATAAGGTCACAAACACATTTAATTGTTAAAAGTCGCGGTAATACTAGCCGGGAGTACAGTCAGACAAACGCCATGAGTGGTCAAAGGAATTGAGGGATTTGGAGCACCGTGGTTTGATTGAAGAAACCTGCATTTACGCAAATTTCCCACTTCTTCCAGTGTTGCTACAGTTAATACCGGTCACTACGAATCACAAACGTGTGAGTCATATATAATGGTTTAACAGTACATTTTTAGATTGTGGCGCGTAACCACCTCTGTGCTAATTACCTAATGAGATAGACTTCACTCGACGGATCCGTTGCTTGGCCTCAACGTTCCCAAGACCTCAATTCTTTGGATTTATTCTTCTGGGGACACCTGGAATACATTATGTATGAGATAGTGGAGGATCTTACGGCACGGATTGTCGTTACTTCAGCTGACATCCTCTTCACTTCGCATTTGTTTGAACCGGTCCGGCACCCCTTCATCCATCAGTGTTGGTTGTGCTTTGACGAACGTGGCCGCAACTTCGAACAATTACTGTGGCAATTACTTGTAGTTGCATTTTTCACATCGAGCTATGATGCATTGTTTGTTTTGTGAACATGCTTTACGTCTAATAAACGTTATTCATGTATTTTAGTGTCCCTTTTAATCCAACTCAACATCACACACTTCTTAACTGTTTTTGCGAATTACTCCGACTAACCGCTGTTAACATCCCCACGTTATAGTGATTTGTTGTCTCCATGCTACCAACTTTAACCCCTCTGAATATTTCAGCAGAATTTATCTAATAATAATATATAAGAATAATATATAAGGCATAATAATATATCTAATATTTGAATTTATTATGGTAAATCGTGACTGAATTTTATTGCATTCTTCAGTCAGAACCTAAACTTGCCCCAAAGGTCATAAAAAATAATGTACGGAAGCAAAGAGAACTTCAATAATCATTTTAAGGACCTGATGATTATTCTAGAGCAACAAAGCTTTCAGCCTTACACATAATATTTACATGTGTGATTTGTTTTAAAAATCCCATGGACGTGAACATAGTCGTCGATTTGGCCGGGGTTGTCGAGCTGATGGAGTCCAGGTGTCACTAGAGAAACACCATATAGAAGGTCGGTTGGCTGTTAACTCAATCAGGACTCAAACCCTTCACGTTGGCGTGTTGTGGAAGTCAGGTGCCAGTTCAAATATTGTTCTCGTCACTAGACCATGATTTTTAATTCCGAGGTATTTTACAAGCAGTACTTACTTTGCTTGAGAGGGTGATGTTGACAAAAATTAAGTTAAAGTGAATATTAAATTGGAGCTACACGTTCGAGTTAAGGTCATTCAGTGCAATAAGCTATACTAGAAGAATTCAAAAGTTCCCGGACTGAGTCTATAACGTGTAAAATTTTCGCACAACAGCATCTACAATAACATTTCTTTGTTGTTGCATTCTTCTCTTTTTCTAATAAAGGTTGTTCCAAATCACGTAGTCAGTGGCATCCTATGTTGTAGGCGGATACCTTTAGTAGCCGGTGATTGAAAGAAATTGCGTTTGTTGAGCGGATTAAGGAATATTAATTTTTGCGTTCGTTTGGGAAAAGTGCTACGGTGACTTTCGAAATTTTGAAGCATATCTAAGGCTATAAAACTGTATCGCTAATGCAAGCGTTAGAGTGGCATCGGCGATTCAGATAAGGCAGGGAAAGTATCGAAGACGACAAACGCTCTGGACGTCCGCAGACTTTCAACACGGCTGAAAACAACGAAATGGTTTTTGCGGCGGTACGTAAGTACAGGTTTCAAACAATATCACAATCAGCTGTGATATCCTCGGCCACATGCCAATGGATATTGATTAACGATCTTATCATGGGTAGGGTGTGTCAACATATCGTTTCCAGCGCGTTAAACGAAGACAAATCAGTAGATGAAGTTAAAAGCTCTAGAATTAAGTGTAGATGAATTAAAAATGGATTCCAGAAATGTTTTGATGGCAATTATAAGCCATGGCAAAAGTATGTTGTTACTAAATGGTCTTATTTTGAAGGAGGATGTGTTTCAGCAATTTAATTGGTAATATTTTTTAAAAAGTTATGGACTCAATCCAAGAACTTCTGAATCTTACTACATTTTAAGAGCATTGGATCCTTATGCCTTAAGTCTCATTTACATCAAATCAGAGAGCGAAACTATTGTAACCAATCAGCGTCTTTTCACAAGGCAATCAAAGCCTTTGACTGGCCAAATCTTCACTATTCACTGCCTTTAATACGCATAATCCGTGCAATTGCAGCAAGTTAAATCTGTAGAGGCATAAGAACAATCGATGACATAAATTGAAATTTTGGAGAATGGGTTACCGTTTAAGGTATCGTCCTTTTCACTTCAACGAAGTTCAATATGATTTTTTTTTTCTCTCGTGTTACATTGAGAGAGTTAGCTACTGTGTTTCCGATTATTGCCGTTTCTTTCTGAAGATTCAATTCTATGGTGAGTTAAAATATCACTCATTAGGAAAACTCTAATTTCTTTATAAATACAATATAACTCTCAATTTTAAGACTTTAGACGAATATCATGCAAGCTGACTAACTAAAATTTTGCAATTTTACAACACTTAATACAGCAATACGTTTCTTTCTTTTAAAAAAAAGAATAACAAATCTTTGTATGTCCGAAAATGCAATATCTTTCTATGAATGGTCAATTCACATGTAGACATTTTAAAAAAAAGGTGGAAGAGACAATGAATGAATAAGTTATTTTACATTCGTATAATTTTATAACATTTTCTATCACATAAAAGCTCAATTATTGATTCATTTATAAACAGTAAAAAATGTAAACTTTTATAAGTATGCACACATGTAATGTTAAAATATCATTAACTATAGTAAAAATATTCAAGAAGAATGAAAAAATTTTTTTGATTAAAAAAGATGTTTCAAAAAACCGTTATGTTATTTTTAATTAATATTTACATGCAAAAGGACCTAATTAACTCTCGCCGAACATCGAAATGAATAACAATGGCTTTAAAAGAAAACATTTAATTTGTAAATCTAAAGGCAGATTCTTGTAGGTTGAAAACTATTTCAAAGCACTTTCTTAAAATAAAAACAATTCATTTCGAATTCTCCTTCTTTCGCCCCATTTTAGTAAAACTCTTGTTCAATATAATGGTTGGTATTGCAGGTAAATTATTCGCCCTTAAGCCAAAAGAGGATTAGAAAAAAAACTCAAGTCACTCAACTGATTCTTTCCACATCCTTCTTTTACATATGCAGACAATTTCCTTTTCGAATAATTGCATCTGAACAACTGTTCTTTCTCTGAACAATTGGAAAAAAGAATTATTTTTTGGTCCAAGCCATTAAATGTGAGCAAATAGTAAACGATTCTTGAGGGAGTACTATTTGTTATTGTTTAAAAGCAAAAACAAATAATTCTAATTACAATAAAAATCCAAGATATAAGATAATATTTTTTTAACACTTTGTGGTTTTAATTCTGCTTTTTACACATTTAAAATATTTAATTATTCTCTCTGTCTCTCTCTCTTTCAATGTCATTTATACGCTCGATAAATTCTCAAATACTCGTAAAGCTGATAAAATAAGCGGATTTAATGTACGTTAATTAAAGACAGCCTTAACAGGATTTAATTAGAAATTTGATTACTGTTTTTATTTTTCTTTAAAAAGCGTCAAAGAGAAATAAATTAATCGAAAAAAAATAATGTGCGTACAAATGTTTATTTTACCACGATGTATTGAAAAAAAGACAGATGTTTCTTCCTTTGCTTTCTGATGCTAATGTGGGCATTTTATTGAAAAAAAAATAAAATTATACATTTTAACTTTTTTTACATTTAGATGGATGTAAAATGTTTTTTTCTAGCATTAGAAACAATAAATAAACAAGAGGAAGATTGAAACGAATTAGTACTGCTCATTGTTATTTCAGGGATGTAATTCGGAATGCATCCATGCTTGCAAACTCGAAATTAATGATAAATACCACTTGGCTGTGATTTAATTTCATTTGTATCAATTAATTGCTTATTAAGTTGTCTTTCGAATCAATATGGATTTGATATTATTTACGGTTCACTGTGAAGCAACACGAGGGTTATTGGCAGAATGCCCAAAGGCACGGAGCTCACCCAAATAGAGTTTATAGCTAGAAACAAATCACTCGGGAAACAAGCATCCCCACGTCCAGTCTTTATATAAAAAAAAAATCAAAGTTTACATTTCTATCAGCAGAAGACAGTAAAATAACATAATACAAATTTAAAGGTAACTTGCACGATATACATACGTATGCGCAAACATAATAAAAATATACAAAAGAAAAACAATATCGTTAGAAAAAAGAAAATTATTTCAGTTTAGAATGAATGGAAGATTTTCTACTGATAACGAGAGGTTTTTTGCATTTTGATATGGACAGATAAAAATGGAAATCTTTATTAAGAGGACGAGGGGACACATAATGACCAGCATCCACAACAGAACCACAAAGAAAATTGAGAGTAGCTTTAATTTAAAAACGATGTAAATGAAAAACAAATGGGCCATGGTTTGTTAAGAATTGCGTGATGTAACAGAAATAGAGATTGATATCTAAACTGTTTTTGGTATAGGATTCGACTCGCAAGACAGAATTAGAGTTTGACCACCAACTCTTCCAGCCATCAGTTATTTTGGAGGATTTTGATGATATAAGCGTGGATGACTGGGACACTTGCCTCTACTGTAGCGACTTTAGCATAATGATCTCAAATAGCATTTAAAAATTTACAATTAAGAGATTTAATGCAGAAAATATAAAATATGCGGTACACAGAAAGTTTATTCTTTATTAAATTAAGATACGCAGATTTATTGTTAGGACTTTTAAAGAAAGAATGACTGATTAACAATGAGTGTAATTGTTAATTTTAACATTTTTACAATGGCCCATATATAGGACGGAGAAACCGATTTCTGATACCTCCGCTTGGAAAACAGTACTGTAAGGTTTTAATTGGAAAGTATAAGTCCCATAAAATAACGTGGCCGTGGTAGCCGAGTGGTATAGGTATCGGACCGTGGCTTGCCTTGTCACGAGTTCGAGCTCAGTACCACTAAAGACCCTCCGTGTAGGGCAGCGATGCACGTTAAATCTGTCGAGAGCTGAAATGTCTTTCCGTTGGTGTGGTAGTTAGGAGAGGGGGTGCCAGCTCAGGTGTCATCTACGTCACTTGACCATGGTTCAAAATTACGTGGTCCGTCGCCAAAAGCCCTCGTGTAGCTGAACAGTGCGACGTTAAAATTCAATCAATCAACTCATAAAATAACTCTTGATAAAAATGCAAACAGTGAACCTGGTCTCAGTCCCAATTTTGGATCCGCCGGTGTACACCTCCCACTCATTAGGCCCCTTCAATTAATTAAAATTAATAATTATAATAAGAGCTTTCATAGAATGGAGAGAAATAAAAGTTTCAATGGGGGAATGACAATCAATAATATTATTAAGTTCAGGGTTTTGAAACGCACCACGTAATATTGAGCAAGAAGCTTGGAGTAAAACTGAGCTGGTATCTCTCTATGAATACCTACACCACGCCAATGGGTGGGCTTCATATCTTGGCAGGTTAACCATCCGTCAGCCCCCAACACAACGTGCCTTCAGGGGAAACAAGACTCGGATCTGCGACACGTCGACCACGATTTTGTTACCATAAACACTAAGCTGCCGTGGTCACGCCTCGTCTTTCGGAGCTCCATGACTAGATAGAAACAAAAGTGGCCAATAATTTCACATATACATTTTTTCCCTTCACTTTGAAAATACAAACATGGAAGCCCACTTTTCTCTCCTCAGTGTTTTGTACTAGCACATATGAACCTAGCCAAATCACACTGTCACCTGTATGGTGCTCGAAGCTACGGATAATGACATGCGTTCATGTAGCCATTTGCCACGATAAATTTCGTGGACCTCGATCTTATGTTACTGTCGATTAAGTGTCATAAGTAACAACGCAACAACATTTTTTTTTTCTTTCTTCCTGGATACAGTTTATATCTGAATCAAGTGTTAGTCATGTGATTTAATTAGTAGTTTATAAAGGATTATCAAGGACTCAAGCAACCTGTGAAAGCAAGGGTTAATAGGTATATATTACCTTAGAAAAGAAAACAAACAAAAAAGACAAAAAACAAAGGAAAACTATCTTTAAAAAATTACAATTTTTTTTAATAATAATAATAATAAAGATAACCCAATTTATCATAAACTATAAATTTAGACCAATCCCTTGTCCAAATGACACCTCTAACTTAGTTTGAGCGCTATTACCAACCTTATTTTTTTGTTAATTCGCATTTTATATACGTGAAACCCATTTCACAAATAGTAATTTGGTTATAAGCTATTTGCAGCAATCCTCGAAATGTGGGACCCCATTCATGTGACAATGACTGCTCTTAGTAATTCTATTCCACCAAACTTTCACACTTCACAGCATAAAGCGAGTTTGAACCTCACATTTAAAGTTCATTATATACTTTCTACAGAGTGCTTCCCATTTACATTTAAAATTGAAAGACTAAATTAATATAATATATAGGGCACTCATGTTTTAAAATTACACTATAGCATAACTCTAATAAGCTTTTACAGAAATTTATGAAGGTTTTAAAAAAATTAGATTTTTTTTTCAAGTTTTTACTATTTTTTGTGTACAATTAATTCACACAAATATGTGTGTTCTATTTATATGACTGCTACTGTGTATTGAATTAAATGCAATAACAAACATTCCCCCTAGGATACGTACACTTAGATTTGGAAGTGAATTAATAATCGCCACAAATGATGCAATGAAATTGAAGTACATAGCACTTAGGGGGAAAAAAAGCTTCGAAAATGTATAGAGATTAAATATGAATCCTGAAATATTAGAAGGAAAACGACAAATAGGATGAGGGAAATTCGACGAGCCTTATTTTTCGTGATCCGAGTAAATTATATTTTTGGAACTTTTAATATATGTTACCCAGTACTCATTCATTGTACAGCTGAATTTTTAAAATAAAACTCATAAACCTCTCCAACTAGCTAGCATATATTTTCTTAAGGCGAGTATATATTTAACCCTAATACAGGACGATATATATTTATGATAATTTAAGATTTTTTTTTAATGCGGACTAAGCTTTTGGTAATTTTCTAAAAACATTTCAGAGAAATTTCGAAATAATTAATTTTACAATAGTTCATTTAAAAAAGAACACCTAAAAAAAGAAAAAAAATACAATTTCCAAAAATAAGTTGGGACGGCATGAGACGAAATGTACTGAAGAATCATGCGAGGCACTTCGCCTTCCTCCTTTATTAAGGACAAAAAATCGAATGCTCTCCGAATGATAGTGCGGTTACAAAAAAGCTAGTACGAAGTCCACTCGTATTTTAAATGAAGAAGAAATGATTGTTTCATATGCATTTAAAGTTCCATGCTGTTTGAATTGTTGAGTTTCAGGATGTTACAATTATTTTTTTAAAAAAATCACTAATTGAAACATTTTAGTATCATGTTTTAAAAAAAATTTCTTCGAATATTGGTGTAGATTATCTTACATACTCCAAAAAAAATCAGTTTTTATTAATCTAACTGAATTTCTCAAGCAATGAAAGAATTGGGGTTCATTTTTTTCACACTTCGCTTAGGAACTTGATAAAAGAAATTGCTTCAACATAATTTTTCAAAGGCACATCTAGATACACATCTTCATCATTCATAGTTTCAGAATACTGTATGTCATACATCCAACCATTTCCAAATTAGCGCTTTTCCGTCCGTAGGCATGCAAACAAAAGCTTCTATTATAAATAAAAATAAAATAACTAATCCATATAGTGATTCATATAAGCCAACCTGCCAATTTTTTATCCCCGTGGACCTGTCAACGTTTGAGTTTGATAACTTTACCGTGGCATCCAGATTGTTTATAATTTACATTTTTTTGATTTCATAATTTTAATTTAATCGCATTTAAATATGCCTTTGGAATAAAATAGAATTACGTCAAAAATGAATATCAAGTTATTTAACGCAGAATATCTAAAGTGATTCCTATGGAAAGTCGCATAAACCTAAGAGAAATACACCGCAATGAAAAAAAAAGAAAAAAAAATGTAATGTTCCTTGGGCGTCCCGGTACTATTCGATCTAGGGACTGGTATAGGTCAGCGGCCCTGGTGTTGGGAACCACTAATCTAAGCAATTAATATTCACTATTGCGAGCTACAATAATAAGTAAAAGTATACTACATCGCATGATTATTATTTATCGAATAAAATCAAATAGCTTTAATTGGAAAATATAATTATAACAAAACATTATTGTCCACCCAACTGGATCAAATGATGATTCTTGCTTTCCAACAGCAACTTTAATTTAGCATAAAAAGATTTAGACAAATTCCAGCAGCTTTGAGCGGCTAGAACCTCTCCTAGCCAGGAACGGTATAGCAAACTGCACGTCATGCAGATATTGTATTACTCAAACAACTCGAAACAAACAAGAGGTTGCCATCGCATAAAAGATAAATACAGTCGATGGCGTTTTTAAAAGGTATGACAGTAAAGCTAATTATTTTACACAAAATACTCTAAAATAGAAATTGTAAACAATATTAAGAATCCAATAGAAATTGAATACAGTATATAAATGAACATACAAAGCACATTACTAGTGAAAACCAATTTGAATAATAATAATAGTATAAATTTATAATAAAATGGAAGGACCATTTAAATAAAAAAATTGCAGTTATATGCAAAGAAATAGCGTATGTAGATATGAAATAGGTCTACATTTGACTAAACTCTACCATATACAGTTCAGGATTCCAGTTTATACATTTAAAGACGAAAAAATAGTTTAAAACAATTCTAATAGTTAGTTATGTGTTGAACTTCTACCCAATACACACATAAAGTAGACAATACATAAAAAGTAGATTAAAATACGATTTGAATGTGCGCCATAGTATTAACTGGACAACTAACTATAAAACTAACATTAACTTATGCTTAATATACCATATGTAAATCAAACCGCTTGTAAGAATTTAACATAAAAAAGATTAAACAGAAATACCCAAACAATAGCTGTAGTAAAACAAACATTAAAAAATAAAATACACCTAACTAGGATCAAAATATCATTGACAGGGCGACGTCATAAACTGAAAAATAAATATTAGCATTAACTAAATTAAATATCGAAAACAAATAAATCGAATTATTTTTGCTTACGATTCCTGAAAGCGATAAATTAGACTTAGCTCTGATTAAATTATGGCAGCAATGAAAAGACTTTGTTTAAACCCAAAGTGTGTTGCCAAGATCGAAACTTAATTGTCGGAAGAATATTTTTAGAATTCTTAATTTTAAATGGAATTTTAGTTATGATAAAAACAAACACGTTTTGCGGAATTATAATGGTAATGAAAATAAATAACCATCTCAAAAAGCTCTATGAAGAGCATTGCAATATATTCATAGGTAGGCGTATAGTCGTATGGCATCATATGGCGAGAGCTATGAGAATCCACTTAAAATTTAATTTTTTTTAAAATTCTAAACGAATATTTGGAGATATGTCTTCGAGTACACACAATTTCATTATCCATTATTTAAGTCTGTTAGATTTTACACATTTGTATTTTCTTTTTGTTATCTATATTTTACGCACATACACACAAAACTCTCCTTTTTATTAATATCGATTATTAAAGTTTTATGAACAGCGATGCATTCATGGACACATCTTTTCTCTTAAGGCAACAAAGTCCCCTACAAATTTCAAATATAAAAAAATAAGAAAATAAGTTTTTTGCATTTTCTTGTGGCCCATTTCATTGTGAAACTTGCCACCATACATTTCAGATCTGATAACAAGTTAGTTCTTCAGATGTTTGAAGTTTTCTGAGCTTAGGTTTTGATTTCAGTTTAATTTAAATCATTTTTCCACTATTAAATAGAAGTAATTAAAAATATTATGGAGTACTATCAACTCTTCCAGTGTGAAATGTGGTTATTAATTTCAATTTTCATTACTAAAATAATTTCTGCTTTATTATGTTTTGAATTTTTTGAGTTATCATAGTTACTTAATTTAGATCGATTTCAAGGCCAATTTTTGTATTAAAAATAGTTTATACACTCATGGACAAAATAAATTAGCGCATCAAGCAGGATTCGTCAATAGGAAACGAAATATTACATACGTAATGACTACTTTGATATAAGTAAATGATTAAAAAATTAAAGGAAAAATATCATTTATTTCAGAGAAAAAGGCAACAGAACGGAGGATTAGTACCCTGCTGAACCCCCACTAACGCGAATGCACGATGCGATAGGATCGGGGATTGAGGCAAGTTCTGTATAATGTCTTGAGAGATTTCGTTCCATATTTGCTGTAACTTACATCTAGCTCGTTCAAACTCTTGGGATACCCAACTCGCCATCCCAAATGATCACATATATGCTCGATTGGAGACACATCTGGGGATCGGGAAGGCCAATGAACGGTAGTAACAGTGCAGAGACAGTCTTGTGATACTCTAGCCGTGTAAGGCCTAGCATTGTCTTGTTGAAAAAGGGTTCCTGGGAGCCGTTGCATGAGTGGCTACACATGTGTTTGCAGGATGTCATGGACATACCGCTGGGCTGTCATGGTGCCACGGATCAATACTAAGGATGGATGTTTGTTGTGGGCAATGACACCCCATACCATCACACCAGCTGTGGGAGCAGTGTATCGCTGTAAAGCAAAGGCAGGATTGAGGCGTTCTCCACGGGGTCTCTACTCAGGAACACGATTGTAATCTCTGCTGTGATTGAATCTCAATTCGTCGCTAAAGACGACTTGGTTCCATTCCACTGGAGTTCAGTTTTCTCGTGCGCGGCACCAATCTAAAGGATGGCGTCGATGGATGGGCGTCAAGGGCAGCACACATAATGGGCGTCGCGATCCCAAATGTCTTTCGGCCAAGCGCCATCATATGGTTCGAGAAGACACATGGGCCCCTAGTGAAGGTGCTACCTTTGCCTGGATGGCACCGATGAAGAAGTTGCTGTACGCGTGCATTTCATACGATGTGACTGTCTTCTCGACGACGGGTCTGTCGAGGGCGTTCTGAAACTGATCTTCGTGTAAATGACATATCTCGGATCCACTGGTCCCAACACAGCCTCACAACACAATCAGACTAGCCTAATTGATGAGCTATTCGCCTAGCTGACCACCCAGCTTCCATCATGCCGATGATTCTCCTCCTCTCAAACCACGACAGCTGCTCATATTGTCTTCGAAAACGTCTTAATGTTATGTCTACCTCAGCTCTTGCTTTGTACTCAAACAAGCTTTGGTTACGCGTTTTATACTCCGTTAAACCCCCTCTACAATCTATACGTAATACGCAATCACGCTGCATTTCTATTCATTTGTATATTTTCCCGACATGTACCTTCATGCCAAGTTTCGCTACGATCCCGCAATTATTTCTTGGAGTGCTAATTTTTTTGTCCATGAGTGTATAACTTAGAAGCTTTATCATCATTTTTTTACCAGTTGAGAAAATTCCAGGGCCAAAACGTCCTCAAGTTGCTGTGAGAAACAATTTTTCGAAGGGATAAAATACTACTAAAAATGATAAATTTAAAAATGCCTTCAGTTGATACTGCAATAATATTTCCACACGAATACAAGTAATTCAGACTACAAATATTGCAGATGAAACTGAATATTTCCAAAACCGGCGATATTTAGCTTTAATTAGTTACATTATTAATGTGTTCATAAATGTTTTGTGTTTCAAAACTTTTGTGAAAATAGTAGGTTAAGATTATATAAGCTAAATGACCTTTCGTCGTAACAATTGCTATCAATATTATACAAAAATATATTTTGAATTAGAAAAAAAATGTTTTTATTCAAATTCAATTAAAGTAGTGTTTTAATGAAGAAAATACATTGGGAAATAACATATTATAAAAAAATTAGAGCTTACGAGCATTGTAAGCTTTCATTTTATGCCTTTACCAACTTTAAATGCGTTTTTCTCAGACTTTTAATTTTAAAGATGTAATTTTTTTCTAAACCCTAAGGCTCTAGATAGAATCTTGAAGTTTTTTTGTAACTACTCCCAAACGTATGCTCTATAAAAGCATGGATTTAGGTCTGAGATCTCTAGTTATTTTTTTAAAAAAATGCTAAAGTTAATATTTTTAAAATGTCTTGCTTTTTCCAGGTTTAGCTAAAAAAATAATTATTAAAATTAACAAGGGAATTTCTTTTCAAATCCATTCTAACTTTTGCTTACAATAATTCAAGAAACATAAATAACTTAAAATGACTAAAAAAATTTTTAAAAATTGAGCATTTCATAAAAGTTTGAAAAAGCTTCAAAAATTCCTCTATTTTTTAAAATTTGTAAAATAATGGCTGGCTAAAATTTATTTACAGAATCATCTTATGAATATAATCTAAATATAAAACAAATTATGTTTTTTCTGTTGCTTTCTCCAAACAAACTTTTTCAAAAAGGGTACTGTGTAGTCTTAAATTGCATATTTTGAAAAATAAATTGGTGTTAACTCTCAAATTAGTTGAAAATTCTTCTTATAGGTTATATTCCTGCTAACAAGGTTTTTTTAAATTTAATTTCTTTTACTGTAAAATAATTTTTTTATAAATCTCTTCAGATTAAAAAGCGCAGTAACTAAAACTGTTTAGGTTCCGTTTAATATAAATTACGTTAATTACAAAAGCGTGGAATAAAAAAAAAACTAAAAAAATTTTTTCTGATAAGATACTAACAAATAAATATATTTCTTGCAAAATGATTTTATAAGTAGTATGCACACATTATAAGAAAAGAAGAAAAATTAGAACCACATATGCATTCGATCAGCATCTGAAATTTAAGAATTTTTCTCACATATAAAAAGTGTATATAATATTTTTATATATAATAATATATATCACATATAATATTTTTATATGCTACTAAATGTTCCTCAGTACTATAAGAAAAAAATTTATTTATTTTAAATCATTATTCTTTGCGCCCCAGGGGGAAAATATAATTATCCTGAAACAGCACAATATAGAATACATTATTTTCGCAAGCAATGAGAAATTGATTTTAGTTATTTTTCAAAAAACTCATACATCATTCTTAAATTATATATTGTTTTCTTGTCTAAAATATAGCCTTTTATGAAAAATAATAAAACTTTTCTATTGCAATATAGAATTCGTTCACAGTTTAGTATTGTATAACAATCAGATACATTTTGAGAATATGACTTACTCAAAAGAAAAAAAAGAATTATTATTATTGCTCAGATGAAAATAATGAGCTTTTGCCTACAGGTTTCAAAACTCTACATTTTACGACTTTGCGATTGTAATATATCTGTATTACAACATATGGATGTAAAATTTTTAATTTTTATTTTTTTTAAAACACTTGAGTGTGTTAAATCATAAGTTTAATGAAGTAAATAAATTTTAAATTATATATTAATTTGCACCCTGTAAAATTAGGATAATTAATATGTCCGTTATAATAGAAGTTCCAAACGTTTTTGGAAAATTGTGATAATCCTACTTAAAAAAAATTAACCAAATTTTGCTCTTGTAAATTTCAATTATCACTATGAATTTATGATATAATGTTACAACAAATAAGAAATATTTTAACTTGTGTATAATAATTATTCAAAAATGTCACTGAAGTTAATTCATTCATGGAGCAAACTACGGTAAAATCCGGCTTATAACACGCACTGTGAACTCAAAAAATAATAATCAATTTTACGGGTGTGCTTTTGTACGCCTGGTACAAAAATGATAGTTTCAAAAATAAAAAAAAGGAATGAAGCATTTAAAAAAAAGTAGACTTGTGCATGTATGAGTCGTTTTTTTTAAAGTGATGCAAGTCCATTTTATATTATATGGAGGTATTAAATATGGAGGTATTGTTATATTTGTAATTTCATTAACTACGTAAATTTACATTGACAAAACGATGGAAATTTTGAAGAGTTTTGGGGGGAAATGTCCATGTATAGATAAAAAGCTCATTGCAGAGTGCATTCAATGTTATAATAACTAACTTTCTGTTAAAAATTGATTTAAAGCACTATCAAAGAAAAAGATTCAAGTTTTCAAGGATATCGTAATAATGTTATTTAAAAGAAAGACATACCTTATGAACTTAAAGGGTTATTATCTTAAAAGAATTTTTTTTTTCAAAATCGGCAATAATACCTTGAATAAATGTCTTCAAAACATAAGGGCATTTCCCACGTACAGTTCAGGTTCTTTCGTAAAAAAAATGAATGCGTTATGTTATAAACTCAGGAACATTGAAAATAGCGACCCAAGAAGAAAGCATCGGATTGAAATGAAACAGATGAGAGATTCACTCGATCTCAAAAACAAGACAATTAAACAAATACAAGGTGTGCAACGACATAAATACTGGGCAACTTCAATAGCGCGATGGACCACCTCCAGCTGCAATACATGCCGCCACACGGTCCGGCATTGAGTTGATTAGACACCTTATGTTGTCCTGAGGCAGATGAGACCACAAATCTTGAACAGTTAACTCTAAATCATGTACAGAGTAACACGATGTCATCTGCCGTTTTAGCTGATTCCACACGTGATCTACAGGGGACAAATCGGGGGAGCGGGACGGCCATGTAAGAGTCTGAAAATGACGTAGAAAGACTTGGGCAACTCTTGCTATATGCGGACGAGCATTATCTTGCTGGAAAATTGTCCCTGAGAGACCATTTAGGAAAGTTCCTACATGGGGTCGAAGAATATCATCAAAGTAACGTTGGCCCGTTAAAGTTCCACTCATCATAATTAAAGTGGACCGGCTATCATAGGCTATGGCCCCCCAGACCATTACACTAGCTGTGTGGGAAGTGTGACTAAGAACAGAGTGGGGGAATTGTACCGCTCACCAGGGCGCCTCCACACCCGTACACGGTTATCATTTGTCCCCAAACAAACCGGGATTCATCACTAAACACAACCTTTTGCCAATCTGTGACATTCCACATTGATCTGGCTTGGCATCACTGTAGACGCAGTTTCCGATGTTCCGATGTTAAAGGGAGTGCACGGAAAGGGCGCTTGGATTTAAGATTTGCTTCTGCAAGGTGACTGGAAATTGTTTGTGGAGCAATTTCTACGTCTACGTCTGCTCGTATCGTTGAACGAGTCACTGTGGGGGCCACAAGTGCTTGCCTAGTGATTCTTTGATCACCTATCCTCGTGGTGTTTCTGGTCGGTCCAGACCCGGTTTTCCACGCATGGGTACCTTCTCGTGTCCACTGCTCCCATGAATTTCTAACGGCACACTCCGAACGATCCACCTGGCCAGCAACACGGTGCGTCTCAACCAGCCTGTAGTTTTCATCCCGATGATCAAGCCTCTCTCAAACTCACTCGCTTAACTGTGAGAAATGTCTTCTAGCACGTTTACCTGGCATGTTTCGTTTACCAAAGTCTTCCAACAATCGGCGGGTAATCGTCACGTTTATGAATCATCGAAATTGCACTGGCTTATGTAGCACCCTCTTTCTGATTGTAGTGCCACCTCGGTGTGTATGAGCAGGAGTATTGGCACAAAACTTGGATCGTTTGCATATCACATTACGCTATACTTATTTGGAAAGTTTCGCGATTGTACTTAGCTTCCTTCTTGGGTCGCTATTTTCAATGTTCCTGAGTGTATATCGCGAAAATATATAATACTTACAATTTTTTTTTTAAAAAAATCTGCTCTAAAGTATAGATGCGCGTGTTAAATGCCTGATTTTTCGGCACTTAAGAATAGAAGGAGGATTCGACCAATATCTTTTTTTACTTGTCAGTAAAAATGTAAATAAACAAAAAAAAGAGTGTGTGTGCTTATGACCATACGTTAGAAGTGATAACTTCAAATTTTGTAATGTCATTTCAGGGGCTAGTTAGGTGAATAAAAAACAAAGAGATGTTAGTATTGTTCTATAAAATGTATGTCATATGTTATTATGTCATATGTTTGTACTCATAATGTATTATTTTTGTGCGAAATATACAATAATATTTGGGAATTAACTGTATTCTAAGGGGAAAAAAGCAATCGATTTATGGTAGTTGAAATAGGTTATAAATCCTTAGGTTCAAAATTTCATTTAAATATCCATAAAAAAAACTCCGTCAAGCGATGTTCCGTACTTCCTCGTGCTTCATTTGGATCATTTCACATAATTAAACTGAATTCTGATTTTAAAAAATCAACTAAAGGTTTTGATTTGTTTTGTGTGTGTGTGTGTGTGTGAAAAATACTTTTAAATTCCCACTTAAAATCATAGGTAATTTGTTCAGAGGACCCGATATGGCTTTGTGAATTTTTGTTGTAATTTAACAATATTGAATTCTATCCATGAATTAATTTAAGCAAAGTATAGTAAGTCTGGTAGTTGATTGGGAAGAGAGGAATCTTAGTCAAAACCTATAAAAAGGGATTTAATCAGAAGATTTATATCACAAAATCGCTGGCTTATACTAGCTATTTTGTCATTCTATGGGAATTTTGTACAAATATATCCGGGGCTGCTGCAAGGAAAGTCTTCTTAATTTAATTTGTATCTTGTATTTAAATTTTTTAATGTAAATTTTTCTTAATATACCTGTATAAAGTTCTTCAGTAAGCATTTTATGTTTATAATTGCATAATCTATTTTTGAGTACATCCTTAATTGTCCCTTGCTTTTGAAATTTAAAAGAAATATAATAAAATATTCCCCACATAACCACTTGATGCTTAAAATTGTAATTTGTCCATAAAATGCTTGATAAATAATTTTAAACCTACCAATCGTACATTTGTATTGGAAGCATATTGATAGATGGATGTAGGGGTCAATAAAACCAATCCAAAAGTAAAACATCCAAAAAGAAACTCACCTCTAAAGAATTGAAATCGAGAATTCAAAACAAAGCACAATGTCAAGATCAGGCATTCTTCGACATACAGCAGCTCATCGACGTGTAGAATTTTTCCCTTTTGGAATTGCACTGGCGCGAACATCTACTATATTTAGACAGATACAGTTGAGTTTTCACGCTTTCTCGCTGTCACAGACGCGAAAACAGAGTCGGCAATTCGCGCCTCACAATCAGGAAGTTGGAAAAGGCGACATAAATTTATTGCTTTGTGTGAGCTGTATTTCAACTCGAGCTATGATATACGAGGGCTGTTTCTTATGTGCTCGCAAAAGACCTACATGGGAGATGTTTGCAGCGCGCGCATCTGGATTTCGTAATGCAAACTTTCCTAGTGAAATATCTCTCTCCCTTTCCTTGAGATGTAAGCGAATTATTAGAGATGTAACATTTTTTTTTGATGGAAAGCAGTTTGAAAATGGGGTATTTTGATATTTTTTATAGCTTGAAAAGTATTTGAATTTATTACACGTTATATTTACTTAGCGGAATAGATAGAATAAATTTTTCGGTGATAAAAAGAAATGTATGAAAATTTACCCAGTAATCCCTGGAAGGCATTCAAAAGATGTGATTAATATTGAGTATTTATATAACTGAGTTACTTTTTTACAGAATTGACTAAATATAAATTTTTTTCACATATAATATTTCTTTCACACTAAGTCAACAAAAATTGCTTTGGAGGATGCAAATTCGTCTTAAGCCTATAAAAGCAAACGGAGATAATAATTATGTACAGAGAAATACGTTTAAGGAGAAAACGCTTAAGACGAAATAATGATTAACACGAAAAAATATAACGGTCCCGACAAACACTACTTTAAGTTTTCATGCATTTCTTTTCTCTTAACACGAAATGAAAGTTGCTTAACACGAAAAGATTTCCCATCTTGGAAT
>BMAU01012527.1:817500-829985 GCA_019973935.1 Trichonephila clavipes
TTCTGGCTCTGCTGGTAAGATGGAGGTTGACGGAATGTTGAGGATTTTTAATCGATCAGAAAAGCTTCGCAACCTGAAATATTCGAACTACATAGGAGATAACGACACAAAAACATTCAATGTCCTTTCTGAAAACAAGCCATACTGAGATGACCATCTTATTCAGAAAATAGAATGTGTAGGCCATGTGCAAAAGAGAATGGGTACAAGACTTAGGAAGCTTAAATTAGTATATAGTAAAAAGAAATTATCTGATGGTAAAACTACTGGCGGTAAAGGTAGGTTAACTGATAGTTCAATTGATAAACTTGTGCATTACTATGGTAATGCTATTCGATGAAATTCTACTAGTGTAAAGGAAATGCGGAAAGCCATTTGGGCTGTTTGGGGTCATTCTTGCAGCACTGATGATGAACCGATGCACTGGTTTTGTCCTACAAATCCAAATACATGGTGTAAGTATATAATGCCGCAATTAATAATAATTTACAAAATTATAAACACAAACCCTCAGTTGCTAAAGCTGTTCGAGATGTAATTAAGCCTGTATTTGCAGACTTATCTCATCCGGCACTCCTGAAGAAATGTTTAGGAGGTAAGATACAGAATCCTAATGAAAGTTTAAATTTATTAATTTGGAAGTTTTGTCCTAAGACGATTGGTTCTAGTCTTCAGATTGCAGAGATTGCTGCAAATCTAGCAACCAGTGTTTTTAATGATGGAAATAAAATACTTATTACTATTTTAGAGAAATTTGGCTTAAAAATTAACAGAAATGTTTGTGTGTCCCTGGCTGAACGTGATAATCGTCGAATCTTTACGTCAAGACAGAGGCACTTAAAATCCTCTTTTGAAGCTCGCAGAGCCAAGAAAATTAAAAAGAGTAAAGAAATTGAGCTGTTTCAGGAACAGGAAGATATATCTTACAATCCTGGAGCATTTTAGCGTGTAAGTTTTAAGATTTATTTTCTCAAATTCAATTTTAAAACTTTAAAGCCCTTTTTCTCAGTTTGTGTTTTTTTCAATTACGCGCATTGCGTTTCAAAAACGGTCATACTTTGATGTATAAAACTTTACAGAATTATAAATTCTATCATAATCTTCATATCCTAGCTATTTATAGTATTATAAATTTTTAATTTTTTGAAATATTTCAACAAAAATTGAATTTTTTAAAAAAAAAATTAAAAAATGTACTTTTTTATTTTTAAAAATATTATTTTTTATTCTATTTATATAAGAAAGGCCAGCATTTACTAAGGATATATTTGACTTTATAAATCAACTTATTGCTAGTAATTAGAATTATTATTGCAGAAAATATCATGCGCGTCGTAAAACTTACTATTTGTTTCTTACAAAAAATTTCTTATTTTTATGTGCTTATTATTTTTAAAATTATGATTATATTTTAGATATTGTATACTTTTTTGAAACTTTATTCCTTTATAAAAATGTGTAAAAGAATCAAATTATTTCATTTCAATTTCAAAGAATTATTTCTAGTCGAAAATTGTTTGTATTTTGTGCTCTCGAAACATTTTTAACACCCCTGTGACTCTTTAATAATAAGCAACTACACAAAAAATATCTATAGTTCGAGATTACACACTTTTTATTCAACAGTTGAAAAGTAATAAAAATGAATTATTACGCACCAGTTAATTGGAAATTTTATAATGTTGACTAATAGATGTTTGAAAATCATTTTGATTCCTGACTTGAAAGTATTCTTCTTCGACTTTATGACAAGAAGAAAATACCACGTAATTTACATCCTACTGCATGCGGTACCTTTTCACAGTTCCCAAACAATGTAAAGAAAAATAAATCGAAACAGTTTTGATAAGATTTTCATTATATTCAGCATCAGAACCACTGTTCATTGGCTCCGACAAATCAATGATTTCCTTACCTTTAGCTGCACACATAATCAGTCTGTCATCAAATTTTCTATAATCATTAAAATCTTAAAATATCTTCTGCACTGTGGAGTTGGAGGAGATACTAAAGAAGTTTCCTGTTCTATTTAAACTTGCACGATATGTTACTTGTAATTCATCCGAACCTGTAATGTCTAATAACGCTCTGTACCCTTTACCGTCAAAATTGGCTACTTACAAGAAGAATATTTTTTTCTGTTCCAGACAAAAATAATGTTAATTTTTAAAAAAAATCCAGTTTTTTACTTACACAAACTGAAAAAAAATATTCGTATATTGAAGTAATTCGTTAAGTCGGGGTTTAGTATTCGTTAAATAAAGGTTTTACCTTCCTTTTAAACGTGGAAAGAGAAAAATTCTTTAAATCGCGAAATTCGTTAAACAGGAGTTCATAAAATTGGGTTTCAACTATATATTAAACAATTCATGTATATATAAGGAGACCTTGTTCAATTCTATACTAAGATAAAAACATACAAACTACACATAAAAATGCCTAATACTTAGAAATGAAAGACACCAGTCGTTCTCTTATTCTTAATTTTTAAAGGAAATAAGATAAACAAAAGGATACATTACTTACTGTTCAGTTTTCCCAGCAACTTAATTGCGACTTAAGATACTTCAGGAACTTCGTCCTCGTGTATCGTAAGTTCTAATTGACTTGAAATTCGTAATGTATTTTTATATTAAATTTTGCTGTTTATTTATTTCCAATTATTTATTGCCAAACTATGCTGCTTTTGTCTTGAGAATAGACAAAGAAAGGAGAAGAAAATTATTGCTGATATTTTAATATTTTTTCAAAATCCTTAACCAGTTTCAATAATATGAAAGTCAGCTAATCAAAGTTAGAATTAAAAATAGTTACTTACATTAGCTAATTTCAATGTTCTTTATACAAAATAATTTAACATTTAATTGCGTGAACGCGCTTCTATTTCTTCAATTGAAAAGTAGTAGGTTTATTTTTATATGTTAGGGTACGTATCTAAAGAACACTCATGTCCAAAGTTAGGGTCACAAACATTAACTGTGTAAAAACTGATTAACTTATTACTGTTTTGCTACGAAATTTGGCACATAGACATATTACAATTTCAGAAACAAAACAGTAACATAACAATATGGAAAAGATTTTAATTCTGAATTAAGATACAAATCAAATAAAAAAATGTGAAATCATGAATCATATATGAAGCATTTACATGGAGAAAATCCTGTCTATTATGGAGTGTGATCACAGTGATCTGCTATACGTCTCACAGCAAGCTGTCGTACTGTTTATGAGGTTGTTAGTAAGTATTTACAAAAACAATGCCCGTTTTTTCAAAAGCGGGACTTTTAATTTCAAGGAGGTCTTCGGAGGAGAGCTACGTTGAGAAATAGATTTTCTTAGATCATCCCCAACATGTTCAATGAATTGTGATCCGAATATGTAGAAAGTCAATCCATACTGTGTATATACGCTCCTTCATGAGATTCATCAACAGTATGAGTTCAGTCTCGCCACGCATTGTCATCCATAAAAATGTAGCCTGGGCCCACAACACCCAAGAAAACCTCACACAGGCTTCCAGGATCTCATTTCTATAGCGCTGTAAGTTGACAGTACCCATATTGAAAACATACAGTGGTGTACGACTGCTCAACATGCCACCACATACAAGGATTCCTTTGCCACCAAATCTGTCAATTTTTGTTAAGTAGGAGTCTAAGGCATTCGCCCGTGGGTGATGCCTTACTTCTAAGTTATCCTCGTGACCTAGGGGTGTGGGAGTGAATGAAGAACCAGGCATTGCCATAAACTTAATATCTCTTTATTAATATCTTAACTTAAACACTATACGATAATATATACATTTAAACTTAGCGGATCTGAGGTGAAGAAACACACAATACGTATTAACAAATAAGCGCAAGCCTGACCACTCTATTTAACTTTACCGCTTAATTCTATTCTCTATCTATACACAGTTCCTAGTAGTTAATAGAACGATCCTACCTCTATATTTTGGGTGCCAGCAACTCTCTCGAATCCTAAATGACTTTTCTTTATCTCGAGTGGAATGTTATCCACCTTGATTTGAACTCACTGGCACGAATAACTGAACTCTTGGAATTCGGATAACTCCTCTTACTTTAGCTTACGCGCTTAAACACAGACTAGCACAATCATTTCCCAAAAGTCCACCCTGCTTACGCTAAACTTCTGCTATCGAACAGGTTCTTAATTTGCATAATCACGCTTCGCTTCTGTATTTGATTTTAAAGAGCTTGCCTTTTTCGGCCCCAAATAACACAAGAGGACAGTTAATGGAAAGCGCGATTAGCCCGTCATAGGAGTGATGGAAGTGAGCTTCACTTTCTCTCCAGGTGAATATTCAAAGAGAATGACTTTGTCTGGTACATTTCAACTCATCACTGAAATGAACACGCCACCATTCTTGTGGTGTACACGACTGATGTTTTCAGCTCCACAATGTCCAGTCTTGCCTGCTGGATGCAGTCAAAGAAACACACCAGACTGGACGCCGGGCGTAAAGTTCGATCTTTGCATGATGGTTGTAGAGTGCTTGCCCTGGAAATTCTTCTTCCAGACTCAACTGCAAGGTCAAGATCAAGCTTTGGTGCCGTTGTTCACCTATGTCATCTAGCTCTTAATGTCAAATAATTATACTGTACAGATGCCGATGCTCTGCGGCGAATTCGCTGACCTTCCTGATTTCAGTACCTCTTGTTTGGAGTTGATTGAAAAACCGTGAGACTTCTTAAAGACTACTTGTAACTATCACACCACCTCCGCTTGAGATAGGCTGGCTTCAAGCCTGCCAAGGAGCCTGTCGTTCTTCATCTATAGGAATCATCTAAACGAACATGAGAAATCATTCTTACTGAAAACAGACTAATTTGTTTGTTTAAATGCAACAATCACACAACTGGATGCAAAATTCACGTATGCTTGAACGGTTTCAATTCAGTAGTTCTGCAATAACTCTAACGCTAAAGAACATATTTTCCTAAACTGAATGTTGATATTGTACTATCAATTCATCAAAATATATAAAATATAAATTCTAACACTTTTACAGAAGGTAATTTAAAATCATAATGAAAAACATGTTTGTGACCTTAATTTTAGACATGAGTATTGTTAAATGTAAATACACTGTGTCCCCAAAAATATGTGCACCCTCAAGGAAACGAGCTCCTATCATGAAATTTGAAATGTATGTATATTCAAATCATTAGAAATTCTGAAGAATCGATTGTTTTATTAAGATGATATGGTATGAAAAATGCTACAGATCAAAAAGTAATAAATCCACTTTTGGCAGCTATACACGCCGAAAAATAGCATGGCATCGAACCAATGAGTTTACCTTTGAACTCCTGCTAACGATCATGATATAATCCTTACAACTGGGCAGTTAATTCACCAGCATTACGAAAGGACTGCAGTTGACTTTCAATCATGTCCCAAAATTTACTCTATTGGTGAGAGATCTGGACACTTGGCAGAAGAACTTGGATTGACATGAGATTACATCATATCCTTGGAAACATTGTTGGGAGAGTCATGTAGTATGTGAGTGCGTGTTGTCTTGCTGCACCTGGGGGACTTGGTAGCACAGGCAGTATATCTAACGTTAAAACTTCGTCTACATAACTACGCGCCTTTAAAAATGTTCAAGAATGACTAAAGGTTGATTACGTTTCCCAACAAATATCTCCTCACACTGTCTTTCCTCGTGTGATCGTATGCTTCTTGATAACAAATGCCGGGTCAGACTAGTAGGCCTCCATATGGGTACGCGCTGGTTATCAGTATTTATATTGAATCGGGATTAATCGCAGAAGATCTCACGCCTTCAGTCAATCTCACTCAAGCCGCACACCAAAAGCCACGAAAAATATCGACTTTAGCAATAAATTGGGGAAGTGGTAGGTGTCTTAATGGTCACCGGTTCCTTGTACTTGCGTAGGCTAGAATAGTTTCTTTCAAAACCACTGAAATTTTTTAAAGTTGTAAATACTGTTAAATTGATTCAAGTGACATTTTTGGTGAGGACATGGAAATATAATTAGGCGATCATCCTTTGAATTTTGGTTTCCTGTTAGCGTTGACCCGCTTCCCCCAACGGTAAATTATCCATTCTGTGATTCATTGTAACCAACACCATACAATTACCTTATCACTGTAGCCGAGTTAGCGGCTCGCACCTCTGAGGTCTACTACATGCCTCCCCTCAAAGTTCGACAATTCTTCGTACTCTCGGCGGTTTCGTGTCCGAGACATCTCTAGTCAAAATACCGTCAATCCAAGTATCATTTGTTTGAAAAACCCTGTGACACGAGCAATCATGCTTTTAAACTCTCCGATTTGCATGTCTTATATGAGTATAGCGGTCTTATCCTTGTCTATATGACGTAATTTGTATATTACTTACCAGACTGCATTCCTACCAAATTTCGTGATAGTAGCTCTATATATCTTCTAGCTACATATATTTCTTTGGGATATAGTGTATATAGGTTAACAACGTACAATGTAATACCACGGAAGATTTACCACAAGCTTATGTGGATTTATAAAAGACCGAGATAAAAAAAATTAAATTGTATTCATATGTATTTCTCAAATACTAAATTAAAATTATTTACGTATATCATACTTTAGTTTACAGGTTTTTAGAATAGATAAACAATATATAAAAAAACTTTCTATATAGCTTTAGATCTCATTCAAAATTGTATGAATTCATTTTATACTCGTGGAAAGGAATAAGAAGAATCAACTGAATTCTTGTTTAATGCATTAAAATTAAATTTTCATTGCATTTTAATTAAATAGGAAATTACTTATTAGTATATTTTAAATGCAAAAGGTCAATTTTATATATTTTAAGAAGTGTAACAGTTTGTTGTCATTTCAGACTTTCAGTAACTAATGACAGATATTTCTTTTAAACTTTTAATAAATATCGTGAGGTCTGTTTTACAAGGTTTGAGAATAAGAAATTGCATATTTTTTCGTGAAAGAAAATTATTTATTCCTAAAACACATCTTAAGCAACTTGGAATCTTTTAAAACATTCTGTATACCTTAAATACGATAGTCATCAGATAAATGTTCTCAAAGATTGTTTATCGCTAAAATAAATCATACAGCACAAAATATAGTTTGAAAGAAATCATAGAGGATTATAAGTATACTAACAGCCGCCCATCCGGTATAGTGGTTAGTGACTCTGAATGCGGTGCCGTAGGGCCTGCATTCGAATCCTGGAGAAGGTATTGGTGTTTATAAATGTATAGTGCCTTCGCGGCTTTTGGATGCTCTAAATAGCCTTGATCTACAAGACCTCTCGTGAGGTTTGGTTTGGTTTTTTTTTTTTATGGCGCAATGACCATTTTAGATCATAGTGCGCCAAGAGAGACAATAAGAACAGTTAAATAATATTTGCAGACCATAAAGCCTTAGTCGGACATAGTCTATATGCCTTTCTTAAAATCTATAGAATAAAATTATATATGATGAATATATAAAACACTTGATGCTTATGAATTTAAACACAAGCGAGGAATTGATGCTATTGTTTAAAATACTGGATATAGTAAAGAAACCGATGTCTAAGTTGATTTGTATGTGAGTGTGAGTGAGTGAATGTAAGGTATTATGGTGCAAGAGCCAATTTTGGCTATACTGCGCCAAACATTTGTTAAAAAAAAACTTAAAATGTTTTATAAAATATACAAAAATAATGAAAATAGTTTTAAAAAGTTAAAATTTCAAATCACACAAAACCGGTATCAAGTAATTAAAGGAAAGAAAATTTGGTGGGGAGTTCCCCATTAAAAGTCTGACCATATCTTAAATAAAAACATTGCAAAAGACGAATGAAACATGTTAGTTTAAAACAAAGTTATATATATATAGGCAATACATGGTATATAAAATTAGTTTCTACTTTTCCTGAATCGGGTGAGATATAATGCACGCATATATTCGCTAGGATTGTTTAAAAACCATTCTATCATGGCATATTTATCTTCAGGATTTGTCTCTAGTTCCTCCGCTTGCACATCATACATAATCATATCCTCGTCATCTGTGGTTAATTCTGTAGGTCTTGAATTTCTGGGTTTATGTTTAGCCATTTTTATTTCTATTTCTGCTTTTTGTGCTCTTGTGCGTTTTCTTCTTTTTTTAATTCTGTTTTACATTCTGTGGGGCTTTAGATGTATTAGAAAGTTCGCTATTGGGTGTAGTAGTTGCAGAGTCTGATAACGGAACGGATGGTTAAAGTGCGGTAAATTTATTAGAAGTTGTAGGAACAGGACACATTTCAGCTGATGAAGATGAGGTCGAGGTGCTTAGGTTATTGTCAGGAACAGCAGCAGCAGCAGCAGAAATAGGTCCAGGTAACCGAGATTCAATTTGTGTGGTTAGTTTTATTGAAGATGCGGAAGGCAAGAGGTTTGCCTGAGTAGGGTAGAAGATAATGTGGAAACTGAAAAAATTGAAGACGCTGCATTTGGCTGAGGTATGGATGAGAGAGGTTTAATTAATTATAAAGGTGGGCACATGATTTTAGTAATATTTTCATCTGTTTGTGTTGTTCTGGTAGCAATTAAGGGTTTGGTAACTTGGGCGTAAGTTTGGGATAACTGCGGGGCAATTAATTTTCGGGCTTCAAGGTATGATATATTTCTATTAGTTTTAATGGTTTGAATTTCCTTTTTCAGTTTTCCATTTAGGACAAAGTTTTGAGTCGGAGGAATGAGGCTGAGAACAATTGACGCATTTCTGCTCCAGACTGCAATCTGTGGAAGCATGTCCAACAGATGTACATCTAGAGTACGTCAATTGCCCACGGCAGGAAGTTTGTGAATGTCCAAACCTCTGGCATTTGAAACACCGCAGAGGTTTCGGAATGTACGGACGGATTTTGCCGTTCAAGTAACCTGCTTTTATTGTAGACGGAAGTTTAGGGCTATTGAATGTTAGTATTAAATGTTTTGTAGGAATAATTGTATTATCTTTTTTTATAGTAATTCTTGTGAGCTGAATCACACCATGATCAGAGAACCCATCAAGGATTTCTGCTTCAGGAGTGCTTAACATGTCAGGTTCAGAAATGACACCGCGGGAAGTATTAAGTGATTTGTGAGGACTTATTGTTAATGGAGAATCGAGAAAAGATGTGGCAAGAGTAAAAGCTACTTTGTTTGGAAAGCAGAGACTGTTTCAATTAATAAATCTCTGGATCTTAAACGTTTTACTGACTTAGGTTCGCCACCTATTCCAATTAGTGCTTTGTGAATAGCAAATGGCGACTTTTTACTAATGTCATTATTTGGCAGGGATACAATTAAAAATCTTGCATTTCTAGCAATATCGTCGACGTTGAAGTTGTGTCAAACAAGGCCTTTACCCGGAGTTCAACAAGGCAGGTAATGTGCCGGTCATCTGGCAAAAACCAGGCATGGCGCTTACCTGGAGTACACCCAGAATATAATACTACAGCATGAGGGCGAGGATCCAACGGGTAAACCCGACACCCCTTATCTGCAGCACTAACCTTACAGCAGTGTCTCTACGGGGACACCGAAGAGAGGTTCCAATAGCCAATTGACAGGAGCGGGCTCACTCCTGCCACCTGACTACAGCGTGGGCCAAAGGTATTCCCAGGACACCATTTTCCTCCGTGCGGGACGCCGCACACGACAAACATGCGGTTTGGCTAACCAGCGGTGTTAATCGAAAATAAATAAAGCAACACAATTAAAATATTTAAAGAAATATACGATAAATAAACTAAATTAACGCAATACAAAAAATAAACCAAAATATATTAATAAAAAATAGCAAGTTTCTTAGTAAAAAAAACTAAATTTGAACAATGTTCATTTTGTAATATGGGTCTGTGGTCTGGACGGGAAAAGAAGAAAATGAGAAATGGGATGACAAGAGGGCCGAAAATAGAGGAGGATCACTAGGGTACCCCGGGTTCGTGAAGCCCGTATTTACTAAAGATAGTAAACCCTTCGGGAAAAGGAAAAGATCACTAAGGCACCTCGGGAGCGTGAAACCCGTACTCACCTAAAGAAGGTGAGTCCCCTGAGGGGATGATTTGAATGTGAACAATCACAGAGTATGTGTTTCACCAATAGCGAGACATTACATTTCTGACAATAGGGTGGTGGTTCACCCAACAGAAGATGCCTATGCGTTAGGCGGGTTTGTCTTATCACAGCCTATTCAATATCACCGGCTCACGGTGGTTGCTTGATGATGGCACAGTTGGAGCAAGAGCGGGCATGACGCTATGCAACTTATTTTTAGTTTGTTGGTCCCAGTTTGATTGCCATACACTTTGCAGTTTCAGCGTGAAGAAAGCTTTCAGGTCAGAGTGGGGAATAGGAAACCTTTCTGAAGAGCCTGTCGCTGATCGCGCAGCTGTATCAGCCAGTTAATTTCCAGTTATTCCGGCTAGGATCCAATAAAATTTGATATATTTCTTCTTAAGATGATTAGCAGTTACAAGGATAGAATGAGACGATGAATGTAAAAGAGACAATGCTTTGAATGACAGGGCCTCCGGCTAGGTATCCATTGGGATGGAACCGAGAAAAATACTACTGTCACCTGCACGGTGCTAAAAGCTGAAACTAACGACCGGCGTAAGAATCTAGCCCTTAGCCACGATGAATTTCGGGGCCTTGATCTGATGTTACTGTCGATCAAGTGGCATAAGTTACAACAACAAGTATACTGACAACGTTGGAAACAACTATTTTGTAGAAGCGTATAAACTAATACTCTGTTGATAAATAGAATCACTTTAGTAAAATAAACATATAAATTTATTTTCGAAATATTATTACCAAAAGAATTCTTTATAGGCAAATTTAAAAAAACAGGAAGGAAAAATTTACATTTTTTTAAATCTCTCCTCTTATGGAAAATGCTTCTATAATATTATTTAATGTGTAGCTAAGACTCTGTGGAGCTTGAACTAGGATATCTGAAAATATTCGCATTATTTTCAGATTTACGATCTCATAAACCCTTCTTTTGTTACTTTTCTTTATGACGTATTAAAATTTGAATTCATACACTTCAGAGTTATGCATTTCTAAACTCCTTGTATAGACACTAAATAGGTCATAGCTATCTACTATGCAAGCAAAATATTATTATAAAAGCATTTTTCATAAAAGAATAATGCTTTCGAATTATGTCATTCCTTCTTCATATTATGCTATGCTATATATTTAAATAATTTTTTAATGAAATAATATTCTTAAAACAAATGTATATGCATATTTTAGTTCAAATGCACTAAGTATCTTAAAAATATTCATTTATACGCTGTTTTAAAGCCACGTCTTCATTGTGAGATTCCTTGACTGAATAAATGGCAGAAGATACATGAATATGCAGACAATTCCAAAATTGATCAGTACAGTAAGATTTATTTCAATACTAAAATGTAACACCAGGAGAACTTTGACAGAAAATTGGAGTACATTTTGCAAAATTTGCTATTATTTCAAGTATAGTACATAAAAGTAAATATTTTGGGAAACTAATACAAAATTAAGGCCCAATGATCGAGTAATAGCGTATTGCGCTTTTACACCATAGACCGGGGTTCTACTCTCGGTTTGGGAAAGGTCAACTCACACACACACACAACTCACACACACAGTCTTTCAGCCTCACTTCAGTGGGTCGATAAATGAGTATCCATCTTGCTTGTGGACTAAACATTGGGGGTTTCGCTTCGGACTGAACACCTGATAGGGACATTTTCTCATGCAACTCTGCACCAAAGGTCACGTATACTAAGATGGGCACAGTAGACTTTGGTCCATATGCGCTGTTGCGCCACTGAGTTTACTTTAGTTTAATGAAAAATTATCAAGGGAGGACTGCAAAACACACTTGTGAATGAACTCGAAACTAATAGGCAAATCAATATATATATATATATATTTAAATATATAAAAACAATCACAATTATCAATTGAAAAAATGAAATATATGAATCCTATAATACCAAAACACTTCAGAATATCAATGGCGAATATAAAAGATAATGTTCCATCGTTTTCAAAAAATTAAAAAATTATAAAATAAAATAAAAAAATTATAAAATATCCAAGTGCAATCTCGGACTTAGGACCGATAAGTGGGGTTAAACTAGTTTGATGGCGCCAACCTTCCCCCTATTGCAACTTGGTAAGTTAATTTGAAAATATCCAAATTTCAAAAAAAAAAAAATTAAAAAATTATTTTTTTAATTAAAAATTAAAAAGTTAAAATTAAACCATTATACTTTTAATTAAAAATTAAAAAGTTAAAATTAAACCATTATACTTTAAATTAAAAATTAAAATTAAACCATTATACTTGAAAAATAAAACTATTCGCCATCGCATTCTGAAAGATATTACAATATTAATATATATATATATATATATATATATATATATATATATATATATATATATATATAAATAATATAAATA
>BMAU01012530.1:0-10654 GCA_019973935.1 Trichonephila clavipes
TGCCTGACTAGTGTAAAATCGTCAATTTTGATGAACATGACAAAAAAATTTTATTTGATATTTTTAATATTTGAATTTTCTTCTTTCGAAAAATACCTTACTTTTGCTTGTACTCCAATTATTTACGAAGTTATAGCAGTTTTTATGTCAAGTGAGAACAACAAAAACGAACCGGAAGTTAGAAATCGAAACCGGAAGTACTTTGAATTTGAAAGATTTTTACTCTTTTTGGAATTTTATTAAATTTATTTATAAAATATTAATTTTGGTAACATTAAAACTGAATATGGTGATATTCTTTTAAAAATTATTTAATAGTTTTAGTAAAATTTGGCAACAACTTTACAGGTTTGTTGTCATTTTTCGATTTGCTTATGTTGTAGCTACTCGATTCTTCGCTCCTCGTTTAATTTATTATTTTGATATATTTTTATGAAAAAACTGTCTTTCTTAAGACAAAATATTGATTAATTATGGCTAAATCAAGATCTGGGAGGTCTAAGAAGCGCCGATTTACTGGAAATCGTTATACCATTCGTGCCACAATTAATGAGAATGATGAAACATCTGAGCTCAATTCTACTGAATCCGCTAGTGCCAAAAAGTTGGAATCAAGCCATACAAGTTTGGAAATTTTCTCAGAAAGATTGTTTGAAACTTCAAAGACAATAGAATTGTCAGCTGGACAACTTTGATTTCATTTTTGCCATAGTTTGTTGTCCTGATTGTTATTCTCAGGGCTTGGAACTTATAGAAGACTCTGTCAGTGGATTATGCTCACATATAAACCTAAAGTGCAAAAACTGCTCCTTCTTTAAAGGTTTCCCTACGACAGAGAAGATGAAAGGTTCTTGTCTTATAAACTCTTCAATTGTTTTGGGGCTAAGGATAATCGGGAAAGGATTTTCAGCTGGCAAAATTATGTGCTTTCCTCGGTTTACCTTTCCTGTCAAAACTTGCTTTCCGCAATCAAGAAAGAAAACTGTTGAAAGCAACTGAACGCGTTGCTCAAGAAAACATCAACGCTGCATTGCGTGAAATCAAAGGCTCAAATAGTTTCCACTAAATGTGGAATATCCATTGGATGATATTTCGGCAACGCAGAGGCTACTCATCTTTGAATGGGTGTGTAAGTGCAGCATTTGTTGACACCGGTAAAATTTTAGACATTGAAGTTATGACACAATATTGCCACATATGCGCAAAAGGCAATAGCCAGTCATCGAAACATGTATGTTCAAACTACAAAGGTTCCGCGGGAACATGGAGTGTTGTTGAGCCTACCGTATATCGAGAGATCAAATGTGAGGAATGTACAGTACAATGAATACTACGGAGATGGGGACTCAAAAGGATATGAATCTGTTAAAAACTTTTATGGAATTAATACAGTAACCAAACTCGAGTGTATAGGTCATGTACAGAAACGTGTAGGGGCGGTTACGTCAATTAAAAAAAAAAAACGACGAAAGGTTTGGAGGGAAAATAAATTAACTGATAAATTAATCGACAGAATTCAGAACTATTATGGAATAGCTATTCGAAACAATGTAGGTAATCTACAAAAAAGATGATGAGTAGTGTAATAGCTGCATTTTTTCACTGTGTATCTGAAAAAAGAATTCATTGCATGGACAGTGTCCTGAAGGATCTGAGAGTTGGTGTCGTTACCAAAGGGCAAAAGCAGCTGGGAGTCCCCTCAAAGAAATTGAGCAAGGACTTCCTAATAAAATTATAAACCAAATAAAGCCTACATATCTAAAACTGTGTAATGAAACTTTGTTGAAAAATGTCTTCATGGTAAGACACAGAACTGCAATGAAAGTTATAACAAAATTTTGTGGAATATTGTTCCCAAAAATATATTTATTGGACTGGAAACATTTCCTGTTTTGTGCATTATTAGCTCTAATACTTTATAATTCTGGTTATGCTGGTATATTATCAGTAATTCGAAATTTAAATGGTTCCCTTCCTGAAAGTGTTGCTCAAGAGTTACTTAAATTTGATAAACAACGGATTTCAACATTTTTAAGACATTTTTACCGATTGCGAAATTGTCTCGAAAAAAGAAAGCAGCTAGAAAAACAAAAAGTACTAAGGATGAAAAACAGAAGGCTTAGTATATTCATATGGAGGGTTTTAAAGTACTTCTTGCAGGATTTTTATTCTAATTTATGATAACTTTGTGATAAACAATATTTTTCAAGAGTTTTTTTCGTGAATGTTTACTGGTAAAATAACACAAATATATTTTGTATGATATATTTAACTTCTAAAATAATATGGAATAATATATATTTGTTTTTCTATGTAAAATATTTTTTATTTTTAATGCAATAAGGTTTTTTAAAGTGCTTTTTATACGTCTAATCTGTATTTCGTAAACTGTGTACTTAGACTTTAAGAAAAAGCTTTTGACACTATAAAATTGTTAAAAATATTAAAAAAGATAAAAGTTTGAAGAAAGTATATAATATTCATAATTGCTTTGAAAATGTTTGTTCTTTTGATATATAGAGGTTTTAGGTTTTTTCAGCAGTATAGTTTTTTAAATTTGAATTTTAAATCTTTAAATGCATTTTTTCTCTGAAACAGATTTTTTGATATTTTACAACACGTTAAGCATGATATCTCAAAAAGTTCTGTAGGTAATTGTCTGTAATTTTGTGTAATTGTGCATTGTTATAGTATGTATGCTGTGACGTAGGGATTAAGAAAAACAGCATATTTACCTTTTTATGATTTTTTTCTGTGTGATAAATGTGAAATTTTGAAAAATTTGCATTGCGTGCACTTTTTGACTTCTAGTTCAGTAACAATTTAAAATTTTTCAAAGATATTAGGTCAATTCATTAGTAACTGTTTTTTGAGTAAAATTATGTGGGTTTTTTAAAATATTATGCATTAGAATTTATTTTACTATGTTTAACGTAACGTACAAATAACGTCTAATTTAAACCTAAAATTGGCCATATTTTAAAAAAATACATTGAAAAAAAATTTTTTTGCTGTTTTTATTAGTTTTCAGTTATAATTAAACAAAAAATGAGTTTAAAAATAAATTTTCAGCAAAATTTCAAAAAAATGTCTTCGCAACTAGTCAGGCACCTTAAAAAGTTCTGTGAATTTGTTGTAAATATCCTCCATAACCTCATTTTTTCCCTTCTGTCCTTTGTATGTAATTAATACTTACTTCTTCTCTGTAAGCCCCGTGTGATACCTTGTGGTTCACGGGGGTCTTATAAATGTTTTCAATAGGAATAATAATAATTTTTTATGACTAAATTTGAAATTTTTAACCACTTTAGAAAATACCTTTGCATTCATTGTGATATATGTGAATAACAAAGTTTAAATTTTATTATAAAGAGCTTTTACCGGCCATTATTCTAACTTACTAAAACATCAATTCATTTAATTTTTAAATTATTATTTATTCTAATTTTAAAACAATTATTCATGGATCAATACCTGCATTGTTTCTATTGACAATTAGATTTTTTTTATACTAGTTAAGAACATTATTTCGTTAATAAAAACATTTTTAAGTGATGTCTACAAAAAAATGTGATCTCAAAGAATTCTCAAAAAAATTTCTTACTTTCCTCCCTATCCCTTTATGCATTTTTAGAGGATATATTAGCCCAATAAATGATATTTTTCTTATCTTAGATAGAGCCAAAAATGAAATTTTTCTCATTCGTAAAAAGAATATCTTTGTATGCTGTCTTTCTATTTATTATATCAGGATTTTAAATGAAGCTGAAGAAGGTCTCATGAAGATGTGATGTTGACTACACTCGAGAATACATGACAAACAATAAAGATTTTACAGAGAAAAGATAACAAAATCCGATACTCTAAAGATAATTATGTCAAATGGCAGCCTATACTATTGAAAAACTGCCGTGATTATTCATAAAGTGGAATGTCTTTTTCCGTCATTTTATTGGTTGGAATTATTTCTTAGTTTCTCTTTCAATAATGTCCATAGCAATTATCTATTATAAACTCTTCCATGCATTTCAAATTGTTCGGTATTCTTAACGTTAGGTTAGAAATAAAATATTTTTGCTTTTGTTTTTCTAAGCATTTGAAAGATAGAATTTCTTTAAGAATCACTAAATATCTCTAAAGGGGGCTCACCCACGTGACTGCCTGATTTTCAAGCATTTTTAGGGAACTTTTTTTACCATTAGTAAAAAGATCATTTTTTTTATCATTTATTGATATGTATTTTAAGAGCATGTATATATAATTTTTTAGCAAAAAATATCCAATAGAACGTGAGTTATAGCCATCTGAACACACCCGCCTCAAAAAAAGGACACCCCCTTCCTCCACAATTCTGACAAATTGGCTTATCTAAGATAAAAAAAGATAACGATGTTTTAATTTATAAGTTTCAATGCAAGGGAATGGACTATATTCAAGTGAAAATACCAAACATTGGATATTTCGTAGACCTCTGAAGAAATAGTTTCGAAATTCATGGTAATTTGTTATCATTTTGTTATAAAAAAGAGAAATATTGGGGATTTTTAAATATTATAGTCCATTTGGTTTGTATGTGCTGAGTCTACCCTATAAATTTAAAGTTATTCGGTAGAATGGTTTTTGAGATATGATAGAGGAAAGTTTGAAAAGCACAGTTTTGGTTAACAGTTTGGTTAACCAGACAGTTGGTCCGGTTAAAACTATAAAACCCTTATAGCTCAAGAGCCCACGATTGCCAGACCTTCGTTATATGGTAAAAGCTGAAAGTTTCTCTGTGGATGCCACCAACACAGGTAAGAACGATCATCGAATATGGAGTTGGGATTGCTGTTACTTAGGCAGGTAAAAGATAGTAAAGGTGTATAAAATAGTACCTCAACTTCCATAAAGTGTAAAGCTCATTTTTTTTTATATTTTCTTCGCAATAACATTAGAAGTCACGTCATTCATTGCGGGACACTTAGTATAGTTGCAACCCCTAGCCAGACACATACCTAAACTTTAAAAAAATAACTATACTTTCATTATATTATTAAAGCTGAATTATATATACATATATATATATATATATATATATATATATATATATATATATATATATATATATATATATATATATATATATATATATATATATATATATAAAGGGTGTTTTTTTAGAGGTATAGAACTTTAAATTGCAATAAAACAACGACGTATTATTCGATTGACATGAACTTTTTTTTTATTCGAAAGATAATCTTGTGGCATTACATATTAAATATGATTTCTGGCATATGACTGCCATGGTTGGCTCGGATGTAGTCCAATCTGGACGTCCAATTTTCGATGATTTTTTCCATTTGTGGCCGTATATCGGCAATAACACGGCGAATGTTGTCTTCCAAATGGTCAAGCGTTTGTGGCTTATCCGCATAAATCAATGACTTTACATAGCCCCACAGAAAATAGTCTAGAGGTGTTAAATCACAAGATCTTGGAGGCCAATAATTACATACCTGATTGAGTTTTGAGTGAATCAACGACATAACTTGGTAGTTGATCCCCTTCAAACCATTTAAAGAGGTATTTATCATTTTTCCAATATCCAGCCGTTATTGTCTGGTTGATATGTGGCTGGATTTTTCAGATGAGCATTATTCCAAATGGTACATATATAGTTTGCTCGCAGATACTGCTGCAATAGCTCGCTTTTGCAAGTTGGTAGATTTCTAGCGTCAAATTTTCGCAAATTCTTTCGGTCAAAATCTTCGTTTACATAAAAGACTGTATATGAGTCGATGAACATTTGAAGTTGAGCGGCATCAATATCAATTACGTTACTGGCATTGTATACATTGCATGTAAATCTCTGAATAATATTAAAGACGTTTTGTTGTTCATGTGTATTTTCAATTAATTCGCTCGTGCCGAAGTTCTTGAAAGCTTCCTGGTACTCTGGAAATTCTTTTAATGTTTTGTAAGGTTTTAATTTTCTTTTTCGGAAGAACGCAGGGTTAAAATCCCATTTTGTGATGGCATGATATCCAGGTAATCTCTGACAAATTAACTGTCCCAACTCTGTGAGTATTTTGGTCAGGTTCACATATCTTAAATTATTTCTAGTACCCGTAACCATCTAAACAACCGAATAATTTTAAGGTGATACATGTTACCAAGCATTATAGCAGCAATATCAGTGTCAATACTTCTGATTACTATTTCTGCCAGATAGTTGATGTATGGTACATTATCTTTGTATCTGCTTCCTCATATGTTCGACATGAAAACTCTTCATCTACTCTTGAGACAACTTTGTTGGATTCATTAACAGTGAAACAATGACATTTTCTGAAATTTATGTATATAATTTTATTGCCAATAAATGACACCACTTCATTGGTATCCTAATGTGAAATAAAAAAAATCAACCAGAGGTTCTATAAAATTTAAAATTTTCTGCTCTTTTCCGAAGTCAATTGATCGAATTTGCTCAGGCACAGTTACGGTGTACTCTAATTCCGCAGATTCTAACCGCTGGGATTGCACGTAATATTTGATCGGTGGTGTAAGGTATTGATCAAAGATCACGTCAATTATCGATGCCTTTAAATGAGTGATCATTTGCAACAATTTTTTGAAATCTTTTCAAATGTTTTTAGAACATTTTTGAATGTATGCAATAGGAGAAAGCCATCATTTATTAGAACATCAATATGATGTGGTTGCTCATGCTGGACCTCTTTTTCTAGGCATTTCATCAAAACAGATTTATTGGTCTTACAAAAAGTGCCATACAAATGGCACATGGACAATGGTACTGAGGTAATTGGGTAAGGCAACTTCTTTGAAATGTCTACATTGTAATCCATAGAGATACCCAGCATGTGTCCAAATAATTCTCTTTGGATTTTAATTTCTTGAATTTTACCACCTACTTTAACTTTCCTCTTTTTCTCATAATCTTTGGAGAAGTTGACAATGGATATTTCCTTTATAGATTTTTCAAATCTGTTTATATCTGATAACCATCCGAAAAAATCTTTTTAGGTTGATAATACCTTGTTTTAAATATTTAGAAAGAATGCCTCTACTTGTGGTGATACGGCTTTTCCAGATGAAATATTTATCAGTTGGTCTTTGGGCACTTCTGAGCTGAAAGGATTAATAAATAGATTGAAGGTCGCGATAAATTGTCTCAATTGTTTGGTATTTTTCCGGATATTATGGAGATTTAAATCTTCTGAAGCATCTTGATGAGTTTGCAGTCCTAGTCTAGATAAACTTGATTTATAATCATAGACCTAACATCATGATTACAAGTCCACCGTTGACGTACCGAAATTGAATTCGTGAAGTGCATAACACTTGTGTGAGCTTTCTATCAGCGTCTGCATTTATAGTTTGCTCTAATACCAGGTCAATCGGTTGTCTAGAAAATTGTTTAGTGGTCCATTTGATACCAAAACAACCTTGTTTAAATCATTCGTATAAGTCAGGATGGGTTTCTGCAATTTTCACCAAATTCTCATAATAGTTTACGGTCCACCTTGCAGAATTTTTTTGGTAGCATATAAAAACATATACTTGTAATTTTAGGCAATGTCGACATGAAAAGTTCAAAATCCCCAGTGCGAATGCTCCGTGACAGGTCCAGTTAATGATGTATAAGATTGATGTAAATCAAGTAAAATTGTGAAGTTTTACCATGCTCACCACTGAGACATCGCTGTTTGAAAATATTGCAATTATTAATCAATTCTTTCAGATCTTCATTTTCAATATGAAATAACAATATTTCCCAGTTTTGTAGTATTTTCACTTCCTCTATCATATCATCTGTTAATGTTGTATTATCCTGCTGCAAAAATGATTTAAAATTTAGAACTTCCAGTCCCAGGTTCAGTCAACGGGACCCGTTATTGTAACGAGATTCTTCTTCCATATGTGCGTCTTTTTAGAGACGCTATGGATCTGCAGTTCCTTTTCATGGACGACAATGCACCATGTCATCGCACAGTAGCTGCCAAACAGCTCTTAGAGAGTGAGGATATTAAACGTATGGATTGACTGGCATGATCTCCGGATCTCAATCCCATCGAGCATGTATGGGATTTTCTAGGCAGACGCTTGGCAGCTCGTACCTTACCTCCAGTATCGATTCGGGAGCTTCGATTGGAGCTGAAAGACGAATGGGCAGCAATGCCTCAACAACTCATTGACACCCTCATTCCCAGCATGGGCAGACGCTGTGAAACCTGCCTAGCAGTCAGGGGAGATCATATCCCCTACTAAAGACAGGATGTTTCTTGCTGGACACCTATCACAGGGATGTTTCGGCCTTCAGTCACATTGTGCTCCATGCTACTTTCTCAATCAAGCTTATTTTTATCCCTCTGATTTCTCTTTTAGTAAGTGTTGCTTACATTACACATGTCCTTACGTATTGGGGATCTTACGGTATTAAATGTGTTGATTTAGAAAGCTTTTGTACAAAGTTACATTGAAAAAGCCGTCTCGTCCTTTTAATTTTTGCACACCAGTGTATATATATATGCATATATATTTATATATATATAATATATATATACATATATATATAATATATATATATATACATATATATATAATATATATATATATACATATATATGTATATATATTTATGTATATATATATATATATATTATATATATATATATAAATATGCATATATATTTATTTATATATATATATATATATATATATATATATATATATATATATATATATGTATATATATTTTTTTAAATATATAAAACAATCACAATTATCAATTTAAAAAATGAAATATATCAATCTTATAATACTAAAACACTTCAGATAAATATTGAAAAAAATATCAATGGCGAATATAAAAGATAATATTCTATCGTGTTAAAACAAAATTAAAAATTATAATATAAAATAAAAATTTATAAAATATCCAAGTGTAATCTCGGACTTAGGACCGATAAGTGGGGTTAAACTAGTTTGATGGCGCCAACCTTCTCCCTATAGCAATTTGGTAATTAATTGAAAAATATCCAAATTTCAAAAAAAATTAAAAATTAAAAATTAAAAAGTTAAAATTAAAACCATTATACTTTAAATTAAAAAAGTTAAAATTAAACCATTATACTTGAAAATAAACTATTCGCCATCGCATTCTGAAAGATATTACAATATTAAAATATTAAAATTTAAAAACAATTTAGTGCATAATATAAGTGAACCATTAAACGCCCAAGATGATGCACCCATCTTTAAAATAGTTGTATAGGTAGAAAAAGTAAATATTTGAGATCCGAAAGTTCAAATTAAAAAATATTTGAGATCCGTAAGTTCAAATTAAAAAATATCTAAAATCAAAATTTCAAACTAAAAATCCGGAAAGTTCAAACTAGAAAATCCGAAAGTTCAAACTAAAAATCCGAAAGTTCAAACTAAAAATCCGAAAGTTCAAACTAAAAATCCGAAAGTTCAAACTAAAAATCCGAAAGTTCAAACTAAAAATCCGAAAGTTCAAGCTAAAAAAATCTGAAAGTTCAAGCTAAAAATCTGAAAGTTCAAGCCAAAAAGTCCGAAAGTTCAAGCCAAAAATCCGAAAAAGTTCGAACTAAAAATTCGAAAGTTCAAACTAAACAATTCGAAAGTTCAAACTAAAAATTCGAAAGTTCAAACAAAAAAAACGAAAGTTCAAACTAAAAATCCGAAAGTTCAAACCAAAAATCCGAAAGTTCAAACTAAAAAATTCGAAAGTCCAAACTAAAAATTTCTAAAAACCGAATGTTCAAATTAAAAACACAGTATATTCACAAATGACTAGAGTAAATCATTAAAAACTCACTAAAGAGATCCCATCAAGAATACGATCCATATCTTATAGCACGACTTTTCATATTTAATATATGAATTACCACTTCAAATTTTGCTCATAATATCTAACCATGTCAATCCAAACGATTCTTGATCCAACACTAGAGTTTGACCACTTGGCATTAGATGCAAACCAGACCGCATGTAAAAAACTTACTTGATTGGTCATAAGCCTTTTTTGGTCATAAATGTGTGATTGGACATAAATGTTTAATTGGTCATAAATAATTTTAAAGTGTAGTCGTGTAAATATTGGTCTAAGTGTGTGTATTAAAATGTATCCTGTAAGTGGAATGCACAAATTCTTCACAGCTGGACCACTAACAAGCTGACTTTGTGGACCTAATGTTGTGTGGTGAATTTGTGCATTTACGAGTTTAAAAATATTTTTAAGAAATATTTCTGATCTATATATTTTCTCAGGAAGTTGATGGGATAATCATTTTGTATGCAATATAATATAAATTTCTGGATATTTTTGAATTTATCAATATTGTGCGTAGTTAAATTATTATTTCTCATCAGAAAATTTAAAATTATATTTCTAAATACTGATATATGTATACAACTATTCAAGTTTGGTACCTTTATGACATTGAATTTAAAAGCTTCTTTTTTTATCATATATATTGCTATATAATTTGTTGTCAATAATAGTTAAATCTAAATCTAAAAATATATATATATTTGTATATATATATATATGTATATGTGTATTTATTTATATTTTATATATTTATGTATGTATATATATATATTTATATTTATATTTATATAT
>BMAU01012531.1:0-15920 GCA_019973935.1 Trichonephila clavipes
AAAAGCTATGTGAATTTGTTGTAAATATCCTCCATAACCCTCATTTTTTCTCTCTCTTCTCTCCTGTCCTTTGTATGTATCAATACTTACTGCCTCTGTGAGCCCCGTGTGATACCCTTTGTGGTTCACTGGGGGCCTTATAAATAAATATGTTTTCTTCAATAAGCTGTCACAATAATAATTTTTATGACTAAATTTGGAAATTTTGACTCACCCCTTGAAAATACCTTTGCATTCATTAGTGACTAATATGTGAATAACAGGAGTTTCAATTTTATTATAAAGAGCTTCACCGGCCATTATTCTTAACTTACTAATATCATCAGCCATTTAATTTTTAAGTATTATTTGTTCTCAATTTTTAAAACAAAGCTTCCTCATTCACGGATCCAATACCTGCATTGATTCTGATTGGCACTATATTTTTTATACTAGTTAAAGAACAAATAAAGCTTCGTTACTACAAAAACATTCTTTAAGTGATGTCTACAAAAAACTGTGATCTCAAAGAATTTCTCAAAAAATTCTTATCCTCCTCCCTATCCCTTTATGCATTTTTTTTTAGATGGTTAGCCTAATAAATGATATTTTTCTTATCTTAGATAGCCAAAATGACAGCTATTCGTAAAAGAATATCTGTATGCCGTCTTCTATTTATTTATATCAGGATCTAAATGAAGCTGAAGGCAAGGTTCCTGCTGAAGATGTGATGTTGACTACACCTCGAGAATAATGCTTACAAACAATAAAGATTTTACAGAGAAGCATAACAATATCCGATAATTTCCGGAAAGATAAATATGTCAGATGGCAGCCTATACCAGTGAAAAAACTGCCGATCTATAAGTGGAATATCATTTCCGTCATTTTATTGGTTGGAATTACTTCTTGTTTCTCTTCAATAATGTCCATAGCAATTATCTATTATAAACTCTTCCATGCATTTCAAATTGTTCGGTATTCTTAACGTTAGGTTAGAAATAAAAATATTTTTGTTTTTTGTTTTTCTAAGCATTTGAAAGATAGAATTTCTTTTAAGAATCGCCTTTCATTCTCTAAAGGGCTCACACCATGTGACTGCCTGATTTTCAAGCATTTTTAGGGAACTTTTTTACCACTAGTAAAAGATCATTTTTCATCATTTATTGATATGTATTTTAAGAGCATGTATATAAATTTTTAGCAAAATATCCAATAGAACGTGAGTTATAGCCCTTGAACACCCGCCTCAAAAAAAAGGTGACACCCCTTCCCTCCACAATTCCAACAAATGGCTTTTCATTCTTAAGACAAAAGATAACGATGTTTTAATTTGTAAGTTTTAATGCAAGTGAATGGACTATATTCAAGTGAAATACAAACACGGGATTTTTCGTAGACCCTGAAGAAATAGTTTCGAATTTCACGGTATCTTCGTTATCATTTTGTTATAAAAAAAAAGAGAAATATTGGGGATTTTGAAAATATCATAGTCCATTTGGTTTGTATGTATGTGCGAGTCTACCTGATAAATTTAAAGTTATTCGGTAGAACTGGTTTCTGAATATGATAGAGGAAAGCTTGAAAAGCACAGTTTGGAGCTTGACAGTTTGCTAACCAGACAGGGTCAGGTTAAAACTATAAAACCCTTTATAGCTCAAAGCTCACGAACACCAGACCTTCGTTATTTTGTAAAAGCTGAAAGTTTCTGGTGGATGCCACCAACACAGGTAAGAACGATCATCGAATATGGAGTTGGGATTGCTGTTATCTTAGGCAGGTAAAAGATAGTAAGAGGTGTATAAAATAGTACCTCAACTTCCATAAAGTGTAAACAGCCTTATTTTTATATTTTCTTCGCAATAACATTAGAATTCATGTCATTCATTGCGGGACACTTAGTATGGTTGCAACCCCTAGCCAGACACATACCTAAACTTTAAAAAAATAATTATACTTTCATTATATTATTAAAGTTGAATTCATATATATATATATATAAGGGTGCTTTTTTAGAGGTATAGAACTTTAAATTGCCAATAAAACAACGATGTATTATTCGATTGCACATGAACTTTTTTTTTATTCGAAAGATAATCTTGTGGCATTACATATTAAATATGATTTCCTGGCATATGACTGCCACGTTGGCTCGGATGTGGTCCAATCTGGACGTCCAATTTTCGATGACTTTTTCCAACATTTGTGGCCGTATTTCAGCAATACACATGGCGAATGTTGTCTTCCAAATGGTCAAGCGTTTGTGGCTTATCCGGCATAGACCAATGACTTACATAGCCCCACAGAAAATAATCTAGAGATGTTAAATAACAAGATCTTGGAGGCCAGCAATATCTACATACCTGATTGAGTTTTGAGTGAATCAACGACATAACTTGGTAGTTGATCCCCTTCAAACCATTTAAAGAGGTATTTATCATTTTCCAATACCCAGCCGTTATTGTCTGGTTGATATGTGGCTGGAATATTTTCAGATGAGCATTATTCCAAATGGTACATATATAGTTTGCTCGCAGAAACTGCTGCAATAACTCGCTTTTGCAAGTTGGTAGATTGCTAGCGTCAAATTTTTGCAAGTTCTTTCGGTCAAAAGCTTCGTTTACATAAGAGACGGTATACGAGTGGATGAGCATTTGAAGTCGAGTGGCATCAATATCAATTACATTACCGGCATTGTATACATTGCATGTAAATCTCTGAATAATATTAAAGACGTTTTTGTTGTTCATGTGTATTTTCAATTAATTCGCTCTTGCCGAAGTTCTTGAAAGCTTCCTGGTACTCTGGAAATTCTTTTAATGTTTTGTAAGGTTTTACTTTTCTTTTTCGGAAGAACGTAGGGTTAAAATCCCATTTTGTGATGGTATGATATCCAGGTAATCTCTGACAAATTAACTATCCCAACTCTGAGAGTATTTTGGTCAGGTTCACATATCTTAAATTATTTCTAGTACCCGTAACCATCCAAACAACCGAATCATTTTTAAGGTGATACATGTTACCAAGCATTATAACAGCATTATCAGTGTCAATACTTCTGATTACTATTTCTACCAGATAGTTGATGTATGGACACTATCTTTGTATCTGCTTCCTCATATGCTGGACATGAAAACTCTTCATCAACTCTTGAGACAACTTTGTTGGATTCATTAATAGTGAAACAATGACATTTTCTGAAATTTATGTATATAATTTTTTTGCCAATAATTGACACCACTTCATTGGTATCCTAATGTGAAATAAAAAAATCAACCAGAGCTTCTATAAAATTTAAAATTTTATGCTCTTTTGCGAAGTCAATTGATCGAATTTGCTCAGGCACAGTTACGGTGTACTCTAATTGCGGAGATTCTAACCGCTGGGATTGCACGTAATCTTTGGATCGGTGGTGTAAATTATTGATCAAAGATCACGTCAATTATCGATGTATTTAAATGAGTGATCATTTGCAACAATTTTTTGAAATATTTTCAAATGTTTTTAGAACATTTTCATTGTATGCAATAGGAGAAGGCCATCATTTATTAGAACATCAATATGATGTGGTTGATCATGCTGGACCTCTTTTTCCTAGGCATTTCATCAAAGCAGATTTATTGGTCTTAGAAAAGTGCCATACAAATGACACATGGACAATGGTACTGAGGTAATTAGGTAATACAACTTCTTTGAAATGTCTACATTGTAATCCATAGAGATACCCAGCATGTGTCCAAATAATTATCTTTGGATTTTAATTTCTTGAATTTTTTACCTACTTTAACTTTCCTCTTTTCTCATAATCTTTGGAGCAGTTGTCAATGGATATTTCCTTTATAGATTTTTCAAATCTGTTTATATCTGATAACCATCCGAAAAATCTTTTGTAGGTTGATAATACCCATTGTTCAATATTTAGAAAGAATGCCTCTTACCGGTGGTGATACGGCTTTTCCAGATGAAATATTTATCAGTTTTGGTCTTTAAGACTTCTGAGCTCGAAGGACACAAATAGATTGAAGGTCGCGATAAATTCGTATTGTCTCAATTGTTTGGTATTTTTCCGGATATTATGGAGATTTAAATCTGCTGAAGCATCTTGATGAGTTTGCAGACCTAGTTCTAGATAAACTTGATTTATAATCATGGACCTAACATCATGATTACAAGTCCACTGTTGACGTACCGAAATTGAATTTGTGTTGTGTATAACACTTGTGAGCTTTCTATCAGTGTCTGCATTTATAGTTTGTGCTCTAATACCAGGTCAATCGGTTGTCTAAAAATTGTTTAGTGGTCCATTTGATACCAAAACAACCTTGTTTAAATCATTCGTATAAGTCAGGATGGGTTTCTGCAATTTTCACCAAATTCTCATAATAGTTTACGGTCCACCTTGTAGAATTTTGTTGGTTGCATATAAAAACATATATTTAGCAATTTGCCAATCAATGTCGATATGAAAAATTCAAATCCCCAATTCTGCGAATGCTCCGCGACAGGTCCAGTTAATGATGTATAAGATTGATGTAAATCAAGAAAAATTGTGAAGTTTTACCATGCTCACCACTGAGGATATCGTTGTTTGAAAATATTGCAATTATTAATCCAATTCTTTCAGATCTTCATTTTCAATATAAAATGACAATATTTCCCAGTTTTTGTAGTATTTTCACTTCCTCTATCATATCATCTGTTAATGTTGTATTATCCTGCTTCAAAAATGATTTAAAATTTAGAGCAGTCCCAGGTTCAGTCAACGAGACCCGTTATTGTAACGAGATTCTTCTTCCATATGTGCGTCTTTTAGAGGCGCTATGGGTCTGCAGTTCCTTTTCATGGACGACAATGCACCATGTCACCACACAGTAGCTGCCGAATAGCTCTTAGAGAGAGTGAGGATATTAAACGTATGGATTGGCGGGCACAATCTCGGATCTCAATCCCATCGAGCATGTAGGGGATTTTCTAGGCAGACGCTTGGCAGCTGTGCCTTACCACCAGTATCGATTCCGGGAGCTTCGATTCGCGCTGCAAGATGATGGCAGCAATGCCTCAACAACTCATTGACACCCCCATTCCCAGCATGGGCAGATGCCGTGAGACCTGCCTAGCAGTCAGGGAGATCATATCCTCTACTAAAGACAGGATGTTTTTTGCTGGACACCCATCACAGGCATGTTTCGGCCTTCAGTCGCATTGCGCTCCATGCTACTTTCTTTTTCAATCAAGCTTCTTTTTATCCCTCTGATTTCTCTTTTAGTAGGTGTTGCTTACGTACACATGTCCTTACGCGTATTGGGGGATCTTACTCTATTAAATGTGTTGATTTGAAAGCTTTTGTACACAGTTATATTGAAAACCATCTCGTCCTTAATTTTTGCACACCAGTGTATATATGTATGCATATATATATATATATATATATATATATATATATATATATATATATATATATATATATATATATATATATATATATATTTATTTATATATATATATATATATATATATATATATATATATATATATATATATATATATAACTTTCTAATTTTTATTTTCTGAAATTTGAAAATTTTCCAATTAAATTACCAAGTTGCAATAGGGGAAGGTTGAAGCGCCATTAAACTAGTTTAACCCCACTCATCGGTCCTAAGTCCGAGATTGCACTTGGATATTTTTATAAATTTTTATTTTATTTTATACTTTTTTTAATCTTTGTTTGAAAATGATGGAACATTATCTTTTATATTCGCCATTGATATTCTTGAAGTGTTTTGGTATTTTGGGATTCCATATATTTCAATTTTTAAATTGATAATTGTGATTGTTTTTTATATATTTAAATATTTTCATTCATATGATGGGCTGCTTTGCGCCTGCATGTGTATGAATTTACTTGTGTATAATGTGCTTAATGATTCGAATATAAATTTTAAGACCAAAAATATATAGTTGATTTTGATTTCTTAATAGAAACAGAATTTTAGCTATTGATAATATATTTTGTTTACATCTGATTACTTTTTAACCATTGTGTAAGTTTCTTTGAATTTTTATTATGTTGTTTGTTCCTTTTTCAATGTTCGTTTTTAAAATATATTTTAATGGTATTTCAATGTTTATTTTCTTATATACATATATATAAAATATATGCTGCCTCTGAGTCATGTGCTGTTGAGGGTAGTCATGAAGATCGATTTTAACATTTATTTTGATTCATGTGTTTGACATGAATATTCATATGTTAATCTCATGGTGTGTGAATTATTTTCTGAGACATGAGGGTTTAGTTCTGAGTAAGTGGATAAGGAGAATATAAAGTAATTTTAAGGGAATTTATATATATATGTATATATATATATATATGTATATATATATATATATATTAACTCAAACACATATGATATTAAAGAGTTTATATATTTTTTAAAGCACTGGCGACTTGGCTTTCAATTTTGATTGTCATTGCTCGGTGGTACAATATGATGGTGTTTGTGCTATCGTCAATCAATTACCATTAGAGAGAGAGAATGATATTTTTGGTTATGATTGGAATATGATAAAATGAGACAATTACACTAAGTGTGATTTGGAGGAATATAGAAGGCGCAGACAATATGAGACAAGCATGCAAAAAAAAATTATAAATAATATAAAAAATAAAAAAACGTTAGCTTCTTGTTCGTTGGTTATTCGAGAAAATTTACGAAATTAGGAATACATGATAATGAAAACATTAAAGATATAAAACGCGTATTATTTGGAATACTGGTTTTGTAGGAAATATACTATGATGTATCGAAGTGGAGAAATTATGTAATCGAAATGTAATTATTTTAAATATGACGAAACATTTGATAATAAGTATCATAGTGATCTTCAGATCATTTTAAAGTGAGATTTAGAAAATGTGGGGATAAAAGATGCAAAAACCTGCCCCATGATGCAACATGAACAGAATAATGAAGGGAATCAGAGAATTCAAGCTCTGTAAAACATTCAACTGCGCTTTATATGTTGACATGTGGTGTTTGCGGCGTTTAATACCATAGGTCCAAACATCAGGAGCTATGAACCTTGCGGATCACCCAACATAGATCCGACATTGGAAAAATACATCATCTCAAAATATAGGAAGAATCAGAAATACAACATTTTTAATAAACATGGCTTTCGTGAAGATGTTGCGTCTAATATTATTAAAATTGTTCCAAATAAGATAAATAGACTATGGTATGAAAACGTTTACATTGGTATTTAATGCTATGTATCCTTACGGATTGAATGTAATATGGAATAAGAATTTAATACAGGCAGTGAAACAAAATGATAAAGAATCTATTTATAATAGTAGAAATAATAGTTTCAAGATTAAAGGAGAGTTGGCAAGGGTGGGCGCAAAAGAGAAAATAGAGATATGAGGCCAGTTAAAACAGAAGTAAATACTTTATTACAAGACTTTGAGAATAGTTTTAGTGTTGGAAAATAAAAGTATTTTTTATTTGGACTTAAAAAACAGGAAATAATAATAGTTTTAAATTTATTAAAAAGTATTAGATTAAAAGGATATAAATCATGGATCACACTTGGTAATGGATTATGCAAATATATTACACAAATGAGATTAAAAATAAAAATAGACTCACAAGGAGGTTTATAATATGGAGCTTAGTGCACTTTTGCTCTTACGCATGGGACCAAGTCACATGATGGGATACAGTTTTTCTACAGAAATATTTGTAGGAAACACATGGATTTATTTCACGATGAAAAATGTTGTTAATAAAACGAGAGAGCGTTCAAAAAGTATAATAAAAAGAAATTAGTAGATCCAATTTTCAACTATAATAGTATTAGGAGTGGTGGATAAAAGAAATCATTTGTTTGCAATGAATACAAGAATTGCGTAGACGAACATCATTGGGCGCGTAATAACTGGCAACTTTAGAAATTGTACGGGATCACGAAGTGCCCAAGAGGAGTATGAGCAAAGGTACTGGTTATCAAGTCCGGCTATTTCAAGCAGCGGTTACAAGGTGAGAAAGCAACTATCAGAAGATATTGGCTTAGAGAAATTTATTCTAAATGTTGCAATTAAATATAATTTACCTACTCAGGCTTTTAAAGAATATGGTTTTCATGTCCTCAAGGACTTAGCTAATGAATTTTTAATTTTAGAACAAAGGTGAAGGTGGTATATAGAAAAATTAAGGGGACCAATAGAAAGCTTGCAAAAAACTTTCACTTTGTGACTGTTTATGTGGGCAAAGTACCAGGAAATTATGCAATTATATGTAAATATTATTACATAGTAAATTAATAAATGATCATATACAAAATAATAATGCATATGATGTAAGTGGAGAATTTATGTATGAAAGAAATTAACAACAGATTATTGGCATTTGGTAAACAATTAAATATTTCTAGCAGTAAGAGTATATATCCCCATATATTTCTGACTCCCTAAATTTCATAAGAATCAATCAAATTCCGCAGTGTAACAAATGGGTTCAATACTTATATATCAAAATCGGGAAGAATTTTCACAGACCATATTACAAGATACAATAGACAAATTTAAGGATAACTTCTATTATAAAAAGCAGCCATGATGTAATAAAGAAAGTTGATCCAACAAGAGGTATTTTCTGTGAATGGGTTCTGTTTCGAAGATTTATTTAACTCCATTAAAAAATAGAAGATATAATTTAGGTACTTTCAGATGCACCTATGAGAAATATGCTCTGATTAGTCACATTAGTTCTAGAAAAAGTTCAATACAACTTGTTCAGATTCTCTGTTATACGTGAGAACTCCCATTTTTTTTTTTTTTTTTATAACAAACTTTACAAACAAAACCAAAGGATTGCCTCAGGTGGTGGCCGGCCAGTAATAGTCTGTCCTCAACATTAACCAGTATTTACACCATTATGAAATAGTTCGAAGAAAGGAACCCTCTTGCACTCTTGTTAAGATACATAGATGATTTACATTGTTATAGGTCATGATAGAGAATTTAAAACCTAACATTAATTTTTATCCGGAATACCTAAAAATTAATACAGACGAATTCTTAACTCAAACAAAGTTGAATTTTTGGATTTGGATTTAACTATTATTGACAACAAATTATATAGCAATATATATGATAAAGGGAAGCATTTAAATTCAATGTCATAAGATACCAAGCTTCAATGGTTGTGCTTCATCTTTATCTGTATTTAGAAATATAATTTTAAATTTCTGTTGTGAAATAATAGTTCAGCTACGCACCGTATTGTTAGATTCAAAAATATCCAGAGATTTATATTATTGTGCATACAAAACCCCAATGATTATCCCATCAACTTCCTGAGAAAATATATAGATCGTGAAATATTTCTTAAAAATATTTTTAAAACTCAAATGCACAAATCCACCACACAACATTAGGGTCTACAAAGTCAGTCTGTTAGTGGTCCAGCTGTGAAGAATTTGTGCATTCCACACACAGGATACATATTTTAATATACATTTTAACATACACACACACTTAGAAATGAATATTTACACGACTACATCTTTAAAATTATTTATTACCAATTGGGCATTTATGTCCAATCACACATTTATGACCAATCAATCTCAAGCAAGTTTTTTACATGTGGTCTGGTTTGCATCTAATGCCAAGTGGTCAAACTCTAGTAAGTTGATCAAGAATCCTTTTGGATTGAAATGGCATTGGTTAGATGGTTATGAGCAAAATATGAAGTGGTAATTGATATATTAAATATGAAAAGTCGTGCTATAAGAAATGGATCGTATTCTTTGATGGGATACTCTTTTGGTGAGTTTTTAATGATTTACTCTATTCATTTCCAGAATATACTGTGTTTTTAATGTGAACATTCGGTTTTTAGAAATTTTTAGTTTGAACTTTCGATTTTTAGTTTGAACTTTCGATTGAACTTCGATTTTTTAGCTTGAACTTTCAGGATTTTTTAGACTTGAACTTTCAGATTTTTAGCTTGAACTTTCGTGATTTTTTTACGTTTTTAGCTTGAACTTTCAGATTTTTTAGTTTGAACTTTCGGATTTTTTAGTTTGAACTTTCCAGATTTTTAGATTGAATTTCAGATTTTTAGATTGAACTTCTCAGATTTTATGGTTTATTTAGGAATCTCAGATTTTAACTTGAACTTCAGATTTTCTTGAACTTTCAGATTTAATTGAACTTTCTTTTAACTTGAACTTAGATTTTTAACTTGAACTTTCAGATTTAACTTGAACTTTCAGTTTAACTTTTCAGATTTTTAGCGAACTTTCAGATTTTTAGCACGAACTTTCGGATCTCAAATATTTTTTGATTTGAACTCCCCGGATCTCAGAATATCATTTTCTCTACCTTTTACAACTATTTTAAAGATGGGTGCATCATCTTGGAAGTTTGAGGGGGTTCACTTATATTATGCACTAAATTAGCCTTAAATTTTAAATATTGTTTCCTTTTAAATTCCAATATCGTAGTATCCGTATCTTCAGAATGGCGTTTAATAGTTTTATTTTTCAAGTATAATGATTTATTTTTAACTTTTTAATTTAAAGTATAATGGTTTAATTTTAACTTTCTTTAATTTTTTTAGTTTTTTAAATTTTTTCTGAAATTTGATAATTTTCCGATTCAATTCACCAAGTTGCAATGGGGGAAGCGTTGGCGCCATCAAACTGTTTAACCCCATCTATCGGTCTCTAAAAGCTCCGGGAGATTGCACTTGGATATTTTTATAAATTTCTTGCCTTTATTTTTATACCTTTTTACACTTTGTTTGAAAACGATGGAACATTATCTTTTATAATTCGCCATTGATATTCTGAAGTGTTTTGGTATTTTGAGGATTCATATATTTCAATTTTTCCATTGATATAATTGTGATTGTCTTTATATATTTAAATATATATATATATATATATATATATATATATATATATATGTATAGATACATAGTTATTTATATTTATTTACATATATATATATATATTTAAATATGAAACAATCACAATTATCAGTTGTAAGAATTGATAACATATGAATCTTATAATACTAAATCCCATTTCAAAATATCATTGGCGAGATATAAAAAGATAATATTCCATCGTTTTCAAACAAAGTTAAAAACTTATAAAATAGGACAAAACTTTATAAAAATGTCCAAGTGCAATCTCGGTGCTCAGACCGATAAGGGGTTAAACTAGTTTGCTGGCGCCAACTTTCCCCATTGCAACTCTGGTAAGGTTGATTGAATAGTATGGAGATTTCGAATGTGTGTGAGGTTGAAAATTAACCAGTTAAAATTAAAACCATAATACTTTTGAAAAATTAAATAGTTAAATTTAAAACCATTTATGCTTGAAAAATTAAACTATTCGCCGTCGCGTTCTGAACGATATTATTACAATATAGTATTAAGGAATTAAAACAATTTAGTGCATAATATAAGTGAACCATCAAACGCCCAAGATGATGCACCCATCTTAAAAATAGTTGTATAGGTAGAAAAAATAAAATATTTGAGATCCGGAGTTTAAATCAAAAAAAAATATTTGAGATCCGAAAGTTCTTCAAATTACAATCAAAAGTTCAAACTAAAAACTGAAAGTTCAAACTAAAAATTGAAAGTTCAAGCTAAAAAAATCTGAAAGTTCAAGCTAAAAATCTGAAAGTTCAAGCTAAAAATCTGAAAGTTCAAGCTACAAAATCTGAAAGTTCAAGCTAAAAATCTGAAAGTTCAAGCTAAAAAACTGAAAGTTCAAGCTAAAAATCTGAAAGTTCAAACTAAAAATCTGAAAGTTCAAACCAAAAATCTGAAAGTTCAAACTAAAAAATCTGAAAGTTCAAACTAAAATCTGAAAGTTCAAACTAAAATCCGAAAGTTCAAACTAAAAATTCCGAAAGTTCAAACTAAAAATTCGAAAGTTCAAACTAAAAATTTCTAAAAACCGAATGTTCAAATTAAAAACACAGTATATTCACAAATGAATAGAGTAAATCATTAAAAACTCACCAAAGAGTATCCCATCAAGAATACGATCCATATCTTATAGCACGACTTTTCATATTTAATATATCAATTACCACTTCATATTTTGCTCATAACATCTAACCAATGCCATGTCAATCCAAACGATTCTTGATCAACACTAGAGTTTGACCACTTGGCATTAGATGCAAACCAGAACGCATGTAAAAAACTTGCTTGATTAGTTGCCAAGCCTTTGATTGGTCATAAATGTGTGGAGATTGGACATAAATGTTTAATTGGTCATAAATAATTTTAAAGTGTAGTCGTGTAAATATTGGTTTAAGTGTGTATTAAATGTATCTATAAGTGGAATGCTTTCCCCAAATTCTTCACAGCTGGACCACTAACAAGCTGACTTTTGTGGACCTAATGTTGTGTGGTGGATTTGTGCATTTTTACGAGTTTAAAAATATTTTTAGAAATATTTCTGATCTATATATTTTCTCAGGAAGTTGATGGTATAATCTTTTTGTATGCAACATAATATAAATTTCTGGATATTTTGAATTTATCAATATTGTGCGCAGTTAAATTATTATTTCTCATCAGAAAATTTAAAATTATATTTTCTAAATGCACGATATATGTATACAACTATTCAAGTTTGGTATCTTTATGACATTGAATTTAAATGCTTCCCTTTTATCATATATATTGCTATATAATTTGTTGTCAATAGTTAAAATCTAAAATATATATATATATATATATATATATATATATATATATATATATATATATATATATATATATTTTAATAGGTCTGATACAAGGAAATTTGATTTACCCAACAAAAACCAGGCTAAGATTGAGATAAGGACACTTTCATAAACATGGATTCAATAACATAACAGCATATACTTAGAATAGTGCCAAATATTAAACAAAGATCATGGTTCGAAAACTTTTTATAGATTCATTTAGATCATATTATCACCACTTATGGTTTGAATGTTATATGGAAAGGTGAAAGTGTCTTATTAACTTTTAAACAAAAATCCGAGAATTCATTATATCTTCCGAATTTTTAATAAATTTATTGATAATAGTAATAATATTCGTTTAGCGAGAATTTCAAAGAAAGCTAAACGCAGAGAAAAAGTTACTGAGACATGTCAACCCTCAAAAGAATTCTATGTTAGAATTAGCTGCTAAATTTATTGACAACTACAACACAGGTAATTAAATCGTTTATGTTTGGCTTGAATAAAACTGAAATTAAAAAGTATGACAGATATTTTAAGCAGATATAAATTTCGAGATTCTCATGGTATGCAAATGATTCGAGACCTTAATAACTATTTAGTACAAAATGAATATTAAAATTAGATGCAGAGTGAAAGTACTCTACAGAATATTATGCATTATTATTTATGAATAAATCCTTTAACAAAATTAATTTTTCAAGTATATTTCAAAATATCAATCCGTTTTCTATTAAAAATATTATTATTAAAAAGGCTTTCAAATACAAGCCCAACAGAAATTTGGTAGATTTATATTTAATTATAATCAAATCTCTCAGGCTCTAAGTTCTGAATCATGTAGATGCAATCTATATCGAGACTATATTGATGATTATCATCATCAGCACGTTGTCGCAGAGGCCTTAGCATCGTGAAAAAATGATTTGTTAAGAAATTTTTAAGGAAAAGGTACCGGTTTTAGACTGATGATCACCAAAAAATAAATCTAACGTTATCAAACAAATCATAAAGATTTAGATAAATTCTACCTTAAAGTAAGCAGTGTTATTCCCGGAAAGCCAGTGAAGCATTCAATCAATTTAGATCTTATGTAGCAACAGGGGAAATTCGGGAATTAGATTTTTACTGTTGAAAATGAAATTATGTATAAAGATCTTAAATGATCAATAGTAAATATCCAAAATGACTTCGTTATTACATATGTTGATAAGGTCTCTGCTAATTATGCCATAATTTGTAAATATTTTTAGAGTAAAATATTAAATGCCCACATTTTAAATAATAATTCATTTCAAAAATCAATTCACAATTATAAGAGAAGGTCAATAATCGTCTTTAGCTTTGAACAAAGACTGAATATTCATCTAAATAATATTAAATATCCAAGTATTTTTAACACCAAGAATTTCATAAAGCCCTATAAAATTCCGTAGTATCACTAATGGATTCAATACATATATCACGATATCTGGGAGAGATCTTGCAATCTCTTCTTCAAAATCTAATTGATAATTTACAAAACACGGCAATTATTAAAAATAGCTTAGAATTGCTGGAGTTACTAAGAGATATGTTGATTTTTCTATGCATGGTTTTGATTTCGGGGACCTTTTTGTAATATAGATATTGACGATATGATTAAAGGTTCTTCAGTTAATTTATGATAAATATGAATTATATATACTTCAATGAAAAAGAAAAAATTTGATATTTCATTGGCAACCTCGTTTTTAAGAGAAAATTTCATTACATTTTGAGTCATAATCTTTATAAACAGCAGATCAAAGGATTACCTCAGGATGGTTCAATGCTGAGTAATTGTTTTGCGAGCCTATATTTACATTTTTTTGAAATATATCATGTTGTAAATGATTCTTACTTAATTTATCGTTATATAGATGATATAATAATTTTTGGTAAAAATAGTTGAATACAAGCCAAATATTACGTTCTACCCTGATTATCTCAAGCTCCTTAAAACTAACTTCAACTCTAATAGAGGTTGCAATTCTTGGATTTAGACTTGCATCTTATTAACAATATTGTGTAGTCAGTAACATTTTTTGACAAAAAGAGATTCGTTTAAGTTCCATATAATTAAAATTCCCGTATAGAACAGTAAGTTTCATATATCAATTTACAGAAATATCATTTTGAATTTTTTATTTAGAAATGATAGCCCAACTACCCACAAAATAGATAAATAATACAATAATATAAAACAAATTTTCAATGTTTGTTTGGATCATGAATACCCTTTTAATTTCTTGAGATCTTATATTACATCCCACAAAAATACGGTAACCGTCTTGCTACTTCGAATTCAGAATCCACCACACAACAATGGGTTTTCAAAGTCAGCATGTTGAGTGGTCTTGCTTTGTGTGAAGATTATATCCCGTAACACTCATAATCACAGTTTACATTTTTTCCACACACATCTTAAACATCTTACATTGTTGACAACCAACCAAATTAGAACCTAGCAAATTTACATTTTTGACAATCAACCAATTCAAATTTTACCATATTTGATTGTCGTCATTTTATACTTGTCTTTGCTGGCTTGTTTAAAAGTCAGCTCAAAAGATGTGTTTATGCTTTTCGAATTTTTTAACTTGGTGAATAATTGATTTCATTAATGACAAGATGCTTGCTTCTCTTCGTAAAAACTTTGTGAGTAAAGAAATTTTGTTAAATTATTTTTTGAAAGATACTTTTCTTATGTAATTTTTCTAGTATTTTTCTACTTTTCTTACATAATTATTTTGTGATTTTTCTGCATTAAGAGTTTGGGAGAGTTTGTTACGTAATAGTAGTGATTGGTTTTATCATGCTTTCGAGTTATACTTTCTCTGAAGTTTTGTTTATTTTATTTTATTTGGTTTTCCTACCGAGTTGCAAAGGGGGAAGTTTGTGCCTTCAAACTAGTTTAACCCCACTTATTCGGTCCTAAGTCCGAAATTGCTTTCTGACTCGCTAGGTTCTTCTTTTTGTAGTTCTTTTATTTCTCTATAATTTTGTTCTTCATGTTCAGCTTTTATATTTTTATTACGCTATTTCTTGTTATGTTCTTTTTCATTATTTCTTGTTTTTGATAAATAATACATGTTTCTTTTATATATATATATATATATATATATATATATATATATATATATAT
>BMAU01012535.1:0-11413 GCA_019973935.1 Trichonephila clavipes
GTTGCTGTACGTTTTGGCTAAAATAACTGCACAAAAAATATTCCAAAATTTCATGAATTCTTACATATGACAACTGATTCGTGGAAATACTACAAAAATTTTTTATGCGGTGATAGAGACTGCATAAAAAGTTGCATTTATAAAATACGCTAATTATTTACGAATTTTATATAAGAATAATTCCATAACAAAGAAATAATTAAATGTTACTCCTGAAACAGTTTAAAAACATCTAGTTTCTCATCGTACAGACGGGAGAAGTTTTCAAAATGCAATACACATTCATTGCTACGCCATCGTAATCCAAGGCCATGTGATGAATAAGTTCAAAATCGCTTTCGTCACATGAAGACCACTCATATTTGATTTATACACTGGCAGCATGAAGTAATAGATATATTTTGTAACGAAGGTGGTGGTCAGTTGCTTGTAAATGTCACGATAACCAGATACATGATTGAAGATTTTTTTGAAATTTTATAATTTCTTAATTGGTATCTATATTACGAAATATTTTTCCTATTGGTTAGAAAGTTGGATCCCTGCATATTTTAACCGCCTCAAAGAATCCGGGTTATTCTTGTTCGTCTTCATATTTTATCAAATTATTGATAATGTCACTGTTTCGTCTTCAATCAAGCGCGGGCTGCTGCAGCGTTGAGAGAAAGCAACGAACGCGCATTATCGGGAGAATGTTCATAACAAATGAACAGAGCGTCTCGATCTGTCTATACGCACATTTCAGTGGCGTAAAGTACACCTTCGCATCACGTTGGGGGGTCAGGACCCTAGGGGCCCAATGCCTGACTAACGCTAAATACGTATTTACCTCAATTCTCAAAATATTAAAAGCTAAACCTTACTTTCGGGGGCTAATATCCTTCGTTTCACCACTGGTAAATAGATAGAAAAACATTACAGAGGCACCAAAGCCATTGAAATTAATATATCGCATAAAAATTAATGCACAAAAACAGTTTGTACCGTATTATAATGTTACCTGAATGTTCCATTCATTATATGCAATCGGAGTTTTAGTGTATAAATCTTTCATCGTGTTCAATACCAATGTTTTCATTTAAGAATTGCGTGTGTTATGCAGTAATTACCACAAAAATAATTAACTTTCATCAAAACCATACTTCATCAGTTAGAAAATATTTTTTCGGGTTTGTAAAAGAAATCCTTTTAACAAGTAACATAACAAAAATTAAGTCAAGTCCCAATTTAGGTTAACAAGCAAAATTTTATTTTATTTTATTTTTATTAAATAATTAGAAATAATATAAATATGTATACACATATTACAGTACTACAATATTAATATGGCAAAAAAGAAAAGCGATTTTCCTTTCTATATATGGTGTTGTTTTGTTTGTTAATATCTATTGATTGAGTTTTAAATAATGAATTATATATAATAAATTAAAAAAACTGGCGTTAATATCAAGCGTCATCCACTACAAGTTTAAAAAATGTATTTGAACTTTGAAGGGATGAAAAAAAAGTATTTTATTAACGATTGAAAATTGAACAAGTATATAAAATATATATATATATATATATATATATATATATATATATATAGGGAAAAAGTGTAAACTATTAGTAGGAATTGAAAAGCAAATATAATATATTATTCTACTAAAAGTTTTAATTGTTTTTATATTTTAATTTATTAAAACTGACGGTGGCCTCATAAAAGATATTGGAAAAAAAAGAAAAATGACATGAACATAATTTCAATCTACGTTTAATTAAAATATGAAACGCAAAATTTAAATTAAGAAATTTCAAAAGAGACGATGTTGAAAACTAAATTTTAATCAGTCAAGGATTTGGGCTAGCAAAGACAGAGCACGACAAAAAAACAATTTTAATCGTAATTAGTATTGCTATTAATAAATAATTTTAGTTTTGCAAAAATAATGTTGTCAGCGTGTTTTTATTATGTTGTGTTAAAAAAAAATAGTTCCTGTTAATCACAAGGAAATAATGACAATATTATTTTTAGAAAACTTTCATTATGTGAAAACATAATGACTCTTTGAATTAATGGAAAAATAGGAAAACTTTAAAAAGAGTTCGAATAATTGTTTTTCTTTTGTTTTTATTTAATTTTCTTTTAGAATACATACACCCATATGCGTGTTACATTTTTGTGATAAGGCATTTTTTAAATTAAAAATAGTAATATAAATAAAGTAATAAACTCTGCTCACACACAATTTATAATATGTGTTCCATGTTCTAAATATTTACTTTTATTTACATTACACACAATGTTAGCATTGGGTTGTATTTCAAAAAGCAATAAAATATTTTGATTAAGATTCAATAAAAAGAATAATTTGTTTTTTGTGCTTTGGGGTAAATTCTTTAAATTATACATATGTAATATACTGGAAGCTATTACCCACTCCTCGCTTCGCTGAGAACTTCATGATGTAATCGGATACCGTAAAGCTATTGATAGATAAGTCTTCCTATTGCTTTCTATTTTGAGCACTCTCCCTCGATTTAAAACGAAGTTTAATTCCAAAACTGATGTCTAGTTTTTGCGTCACCACCAACCCTCTTAGAGTCGATTTTTGCGGTACCTTCTTTTAGGATCTCTACTACCAACAAAAGGAACATGCTTACTGAATTTTAATTGATTTGGTCTAAAGTAGGATACTCTACTTGGTGACCCATCGTGTCTTAAGTGGCCCGGTCATGGCCCATTGCTCTGAGAAATTCAAATATTTATTAAAAGTTTGGTGGGACATTTTTTGTTAAAAAACCATACACATCAATTTTGCTTTTTGCTGTCGATGTCGTATATTTATACAGTAGAATCTGTTATGCGATTTCTTTGTACGATTTTATTTTTGTGCGATTTTTATGCTATATTTTTTATTCTGTGTATAAATGCAATGGTTTTGTCTAATTGTAATGTAATGATTGCTATCCATTTAATAGTGTCGTAAAGGGAGAATGTTGGAACCCCGAAAGTCGCCTTTAATATTTTATAAATTGGGTAAATACGTATTTAGCGAAAGTTAGGCTTTGGTCCCCTCTAGAGTCCCTCAGCCCCCGCCCCCTTGTGATGGGGGTGTACGTTACGCCAATGAAATATAGACACTTCAAGACGCTCTGTTCTTTGTTATAAATAGTCTCCTGACAATGCGCATTCAGTTGCTTTCTCAACGCCCCAGCAGCCCGCGCTTGATTGAAGACGAAACTTTCAATGACAGTGTCATTATCAATAATTTGATAATTTTAAAGATAGACAAAAAGCCGGATTCCTTAAGAGCGGATAAAAATATGCAACGATTCAGTTTTCCAACTAATTGCAAAATATTTTCTTTAAATATATACGTTAAGAAAGGGAGTATAAAATTCTAAAAAGTTTCAATTATGTATATCTGGTTATCGCGCGTGACATTTACAAACTGATCACTACGTCCTTCTCGTGACAAAACTTCTCTTATTTTATGTTGCTAAATAAAATCAATTAAAATTGCCCCTTCAAGTGACGAAAGCGATTTTGAAATTATTCATCATAGGACTTTGAATTAGGATGAGTAGCGATGAATCGTGTATGTGCATTTTAAAGACTTATCAGTGTATACAACGAGAAACTATATGTTTTTAAAATGTTTCCATGTGTAATATTTAATTATTTATTTTGTTATGGAAGTGCCTTTACATGAATTTCTTAAATAATTCGCATATATAAATGCCTTTTTTATGCGGTCCCTATCCCCCGCATAAAAAAGCTTTTGAAGTATTGCTCACGAATTAGTTTGGTAGTTATGTAAAATTTAAGAAATTTTTAAATATATTTTGTGCATTTATTTCTATGCGGTCCCTATTTACCACACACAAAAAACAGGTTCAACTGAGTGCATATATATATATATATATATATATATATATACATACATATAAATAAAAATGAAATGTCTGTTTGTAATTTGAAATTAACACAGCTTTTACTAAATGCATTTAAAAGTATATACGGTACTTATATGAAAAAATCAATTTTAAAAAATTTTTGTCTATTTGTCTGTCTGTCTTTCTGTCTGTCGTTTGTTCCGGCTAATCCCCGAAACGGCAGGACCAATTTTGACGAAACGTTCACTGGCAGATAGCTAATGCTATAAGAAATAACTTAAACCACTTTAATTATAGAAAAAATTAGGGTTACGTGAAAATAAAAATTGAAACCCAATGAAATGGTGAAAATAACAGTTCTAATTGGGATTATTTATTTCAATAGATTATTTTTCTCTTGAAATGCATTATTTTATTTTTATTCAATACCGATTGTTTTATTTTGCGAGCCTTCTGTCTCAACGTTTCTAGTAGTTATATCATACTTTTGTTTGATTAGGTTAATAACACTCGCGATATTTCCCGTTCATGCCTGATCTTAATGATTTTAAGTCCTCACACCATCGACAGTTTCAAAGGCCCATGCATCCCTCTTTCCCTGCTTGCAGATGCTACCCCTTCCGTTCTTAATTCAAATTGTTTTGTTACATTTTCACTGTTTTCTAATAATTAGGAAATCAATGTTAAACGTCGTTAGGTTTTCTTTATGAAAATAGTTCAGTTTCTTTACTTGAAATCGATAAATTCTTATAGGTTATTTTATTTAGTTAACATGCAGGTAGTTGTTTCTAAAAATAAATATTTTTAACTACGTTTTAGGTGAAAAAAAAATTGCATTCTTACACCCTTTTAGCAATACCAAAAAAAGAAAATCAAATCTTTCTAATCTATACAAATAAATAGAATTAAAAGGTGTTTGTAATTTGAAATTAACAGCTTTACTAAATGTATTTTAAAGTATATATTATACTTTATAAAAATCAAGTTTTTTAAATTTTTGTCTGTCTATCTGTCTGTTTGTTCGGCTAATTCTGAAACAGCTGTGACCGAATTTGACGAAAATTTCACCGGCAGATAGCTGATGTTACAAAAAGAGAAACTTAGACTACTTATCTTAGAAAATACAGAGTTTCGCGAAAACAAAAATTAAAACCAATAAAAAAAAAATTAACATCTGATTCAAATAGGATTATTTATTATTTTTTTAATACTCAAAAAGACATTTAAAAGCATTTCTTCATGGAACAAACGCGATGACTTTTCATTTTAACGAAAATAATTTATTCTTACTGACTCACTTTTAATTCTGTAAGAACAAACGATTCTTTTTCGTTGCTATGCCAACCAGAGTTGATATAAATCATAAGAACAGAAAAAGGCTAATTCTAAAAACTATGAGCAATATAAGGGATTAATTAAAAATAAAACCATATATTAGATTAGTTGTTATTTAAATGTTTGTGTCATTTCAAGCCAAACCAGTTTATGTGAGAGTAAATTTATCGCTTGAGAATTGCCGGTCAGTATTTTGTAAGTTTTACGTCTTTTTTGATCATGGAGAAAAGAGTACTTTTATAAATTAAAACCATCTGCATGGCCCGGCGTTGCACGGCATTCTCTACTTTTTATAAATTTTATGTTTCCTTCACAAAATCAGCACTTAACCTCATTAAAAACTCCTTTATCCTTCAGTCTGTATTGTTTAATTTTTCAATTCACCCGTGCGAAGAACGGGTATACCAGCTAGTATATAAATATATATATGAATAGTGAATATGGACACATGGTGAGAGTTTAGCGACCATTTTATGAGTGACCTAATTTTTAACTATATTTTATATCTCGCAAGCGAAAAAAATATTGAAGAAAAATAAGTCGTTTCAAGACGATTGGGAAGTTTACTATTTTAAAGTGAAAAACAAGCATGCATCAGTAATTGTTTGATTTGTCCCGAAAACGTTGTATTAAAAATACCAATACACAGGGCTCGCGTTTATGGCACACTTTCCCTCAAAGATCTTTCAAGAGGTGATAAGTAGACTTTCTGAATAATCTTTACAGCAGCAAAAAGAGTTGTGTCAGTGGTAATGTCACAAAAGTTACAAAGGCCACATATGAAATTTGCTATATTATTGGTAATCATATAAAACCGTTTACTGATGCAGAAAATTGTCAAGGAGTGATTCTTAAAGGCTTCCTATTACGAAAATTGAGTGATAATTTTTTAAAAAAATAAAAAATAATTATGACAAAAGCAAACTAGGAGTTTTAATATTTTCATTATTTTCGGCATTTTAAATTTTCTTTGTTATCTTGGTTTTAAAGCATTTCTCTCCCTCCATAAAGCCCCTCATGTTGCGACCCGCGAGAAATAGCCATCATATAAAACGCGGATCGCGTAAAATAGCTTAAATATGCATGTGGTCCGGCAGGAAAAAAGGTTCAGCACCCTCGTCTATAGGCAGAAAAGCGGAATTTTTTTATGTGCAAAAATGGCCAGGTCTCCCAAGCCTTAGCACTCATTTCCGTACAGTCCATTGCTGGCAGATTTATTCAACAAAAGAAATATGCTTACCAAATTTCAAGTCATTAGACTAATAGTTTGAAAATAGAGATACTAGTCTATAATGTCCCTTAATATGTCACAAACTCCCAAGGGGAGCAATTTCAAAAACCCTTTTTGTAGTGGATCTCTATTAAAGTAACATGCATAACGAATTTCAAATCTGCATGTCAGACGATATTTTTGTGCCAATTTTCGTCCCATCTGAGGGTGAAAGATTGTCCGAACAAAACGTCAATGCTCAAACGTCAGGCGCACATTGAAATATTACTCGACGATTTTTCTTCTTCGGCAAAATGAAAATCCAATTTATTTTCTTCTTTTTTTCGCTCGCACTTTCTTATGGGTGGGAATAGAAAGGGAGCATTATTCTTATTAAAATATTATACGCCGTTAAAATACTATACACCATGACTGATGCGTTTGACGAAATTGAAGCCGCCATCTTGTTCATGACGTAGGTACCGAAAAACTTCATTGGCTGGATTTTCAAGCAATGTTTATTTAGAAACAACTTTTGAGCTCACTAGCAAAAAGTTGTTTGAAAGGAATTGCTATGGCAAAGGAGTAAGAATTGCATGAATTGGACGAAAAATTATTTGTAACGTGTTTGTGTGGATACGGCCTTTATAGTTCAAACACGGGAATGTTGGCCAATAACTCCCTTAACCTTGTAACTCCCTCTGTAGGTCAATTTTCACAAAACCAGCTATGAGCGCATCTCTGCTTCATAAAAGAAACATGCCCTCCAAGTATAAAGTGTGTAGCTGTAGTAATTCCTGAGATATCGCGATGAGTGAATGAGTGCTTTTCTCCTTTATATAATATAGATATAATAGGTCACATAAAATGCATTATATTGCCAGAATTGTGGCTCTTTAAGAATGATCTGGATTTTCCAGATCAAGCTTTTTGCTACTTTTATAAATTTCTACACTCTTACGGAAAGAACATAATATGTGAATGAAATTGATAAAATAAAGCAAATTGAAGTAGAGAGAGTAGCACGAATAATTGAAAGGCTCTAAAAAAGTCTACAATGCAGCGAACTTTTTTTCATCACGTTTTAAGCGATATTAAAAATTTTAAACATGGTTCTGTGATCGAAAATTAATACAAATATTTATTTATTAAAATCGAATTAAAAACAACGAAAGAATGTTGCCAAAAAATACTACAATGTATAACATGTTTCATAAATGGAAGCAATGGCGAAGCTAACACTAAAATTTTTCATGGTTTAAATAAATATATAATGTTATTTAAATTATATAAAAACTCGATTTTTACGCAAGTCTTAAGAAGTGGAAGGTGAATAATTTCTGAACTTTATCCAGAAACAAAAACTCATTAGCAAGAAAACTTTCTTTTATCCTTGATCATATATTTATATACATGCTTATATATATTACACTCAGCAACATTGAAATTATTGATCCAAGAAGGAAATCTCTTTGCAAAAATAAGTACAGCGTAATGTGATATGCAAATGATCCAGTTTTGTGCCAATACGCATGCTCATAGATGCCGATGTGGCGCTACATCGGGAAGGGGGTGCAGTATATAAGCCAGCGCAAATTGAAGATTCATAAACGGGACGATTACCTGCCGATTTTAGGAAGACTTTTGCAAGCAAACATGCCAGGTAAACGCTAGAAAATTTATCACAGCTAAGCGGAAAGTTTGAGAGAGGCCTGATCAATGGGATGAAAAACTACAGGCTGGCCGACGAAGCCGTGTTTCTGGCAAGGTGGATCGTTTGAGTGTGCCGTTAGAAATTGTTGGAATTAGGGGACACAATGACCACGCGGTGGAAAACCGGGTCTGAGCGACCAGGAAGCACTCTTCACGAGGAGAGAGGATCGAAGGATCGTGCGGCAGCACTTGTGGAGCCTACAGTGACTCGTTCAACGATATGAGCAGACGTAGGCGTAGCAATTGTTCAACAAAAAATTTCAGACACCTTGCAGAAGCAAATCTTTAAATCCAAGCGCCCCTTCCGTGCACTCCCTTTAACACCGAAAACGGCAACTGCGTCTACAGTGGTGCCAAGCCAGATCAATGTGGAATGTCACAGATTGGCAAAATGTTGTGTCTAGTGATGAATCCCCGGTTTGTTTTGGGGACAGATGATAAATCGTACGGATGTGGAGGCAACCCTGGTGAGCGGTACAATTTCCACACTGTTCTACGTCACACTGCCCGCACAGCTGGTAATGGTCTGGGGGCCATAGCCTATGATAGCCGGTCCACTTGCATCAGATGCGTGGAATCTTAACGAGCCAACGTTACGTTGATGATATTCTTCTACCCCATGTAGGACCCTTTCCTAAATGGTCTAAAAGGGGCAATTTTTCAGCAAGATAATGCTCGTCGGCATACAGCAAGAGTTGCTCAAGATTTCTTACGTGATTTTCAAACTCTTCCATGGCCGGCCGCTCCCTCCGATTTGTCCCCTGTAGAGCACGTGGGATCAGCTAAAACGGTAGATGCCATCGTGTTACTCCTGTGCATGATTTAGAGTTGGCTGTTCAAGATTTGTGGATCCATCTGCCTCAGAAACAACATAAGGTGTCCAATCAACTCAATGCTGGAGCGTGTTATAGCATGTATTGCAGCAGGAGGTGGTCCAACGCGCCATTGAAGTTGCCCAGTATTTGTGTCGTTGCACACTCTGTATTCGTCATTTAATTGTCTTGTTTTTAAGATCAAGTGAGTCTCTCATCTGTGTCATTATGTATTAAATTTCATTTTCAACTGATGCTTTCTTCTGGGTCGCTACTTTCAATGTTCCTGAGTGTATATATCTATATCTATATATATATATATATATATATATATATATATATATATATATATATATATATATATATATATATTAATCCTTCTAACTTTTTTCAGAGGAATTCTCTCAGCATTATAAACAGAAAGGATGGAAGTTGAATAGCCTTTTAGGACTGGCTAGCAAAATTTATGTAAATTCTAAATGTTGTCCTCTGTCAGCGATATTTATAAAACTGCAGCATCTCTCTCTCTTCGTCTCCGTCTTTTCAAATTTCTAAAAATTCTTTGTGTTACGTTTAATTTTGAATTTTTGATTATCAACTAGACAGTAGAACGGTTTATTAAAAAATCCCTCTTCATCTATATATATAATACTAAATAGCTAATATTCTAAAATGAAGCAAAAAGAAAAATTGAAGCACAGCTGCATGGATATAGGTCAGATATAAGTTAGGCTCAACATGTTACCTGCCAGATCCTAGGACTTAACAACTGCTAGCTGCTGAAGATTAATATACAGTCTAGTTGAAAATTAGAGTTAAAGGATACTGAATATCGTCAGATTAATACACTTACTCGGGAATGTGGGATAACTATTTCAAAATACAAGTAGTTAATTATATGTACTTAAGTAACTTTAACATACTTTAGCCATTATATTATTTAGAGTAATATTATATGTTAATGTTCTGAAATTTGACATAAACGACGCTATAAATCCAATTCTTCGATCGCGAATCTGGACAATAATATACACACATATATTGGTAAATTAACAAAAATGAAATGTTTTAAACATAATTAAACTTTTTAAACACTTTCTTCGTTTCGTTTTGTAGTTAACTTCATTATTATGTGTTTCTGAAACAAAAGCAATAATTTTTGTTAATACAGAAGGTCTTTCAATCTTTATGGAAACGATTTTGATACTTCATTATATGTCTATAAATTCCGTATTTTTGTGGCGATTTTCTTCTACTTATTACCATAATTCTTGAAAATAGCTGTAGCTGTAATTTTCAATGACATCAAACTTTTCCTTAGCACTATCACGCCACATTTATACTCTTCCTCTTGAACCGTTTTCCAAATTTCGGTTAGTGTTTTGGATGAAGTTTTCTTAAGACTCGTTTTAATAAACCAGAAAACACAAAAGTCCATTGAAAGAAGCGTCAAGTGGTTTTTACATATATTTCATGAAATGGGATACTCTTAACTCCTATTTTTGATTATTTCTTTTGCTGAGAATAAGCGCAATTCATCTGAATGGGTAACTAGTGGTTTTGTCCACATGAAGGCTCAAATGTATCAAAGTTCTTTTTACATAAGGCTGATATTTTTTCTTCAAGAGTTGGATCTAAAATATTCTTGCTGACAATAGACAGTATCAATTTTGGCTTTACTTGAGACTTTTTTTAATTCTACTCTATTATGTCACACTCTCTCTATATTTATGTATTTATTTATTTTGTTCAAATTTTCAATCGTTAATAAAATACATTTAAAAGCGCAGAAATAAGTTGAAATTTTATAGAGCACGATTACTTTTGGATGGCAATACAGTTATTTTATTATAATTAATAAAAATAAATAATTAACACTAATTATTTAAAGAATTTCAAAACCATGAATGTTGGTATCGATTTTATGTTGACTTAGCGATTATGTAGCTACGTTTGTCGAAAACTTGAAAAGTTTTTCTCTACATTTTAAAGCGCTTATTTGAGCTGAAATGTCCTATACACTATTGTTTGGAGTGGCAATACGATAATTTGATTATAATTAAACAAAATTAACTGAAACTATTTATTTTAAAGAATTACAGATACAGCCACGTTGGCTTCAGTTTTAGCGACTTGGGCCAAAACATTAAAAGACTTTTTGTCACGTTTAAAAGCATTAATTTGAACTGAGAATTTTATATGCCCGATTGTTTCGGATCGCAATATGATTCTTTAATGATAATTAATAAAATGAATTACCCCTTAATGTTGTGATTCTGTCATATGTATATACATATTTATATTAATTGTAATTGTTTAATAAGAAAGTAGCCAAAATAGAATTTTTCTTCGTTGATCTAAGTAGGCATTGACTTAATTTTTTATATTACTTGTTTTTTTTTTAATTTTTAATTTTCATTGTAACAAAATTCTGCAACAATCATGGAGATCCCTTTGGGGAGCT
>BMAU01012537.1:0-11562 GCA_019973935.1 Trichonephila clavipes
ATTTTCAGGTGCCAACGCCGAAGGCGTTTATACCTAGTATGAGAAGAAAAGGGAAATCCATGATGAAATAATAAAAATCAACAACCCCTCAAAAGGAGGGGGGGGGAATGAACGAGATGCCTACTACGCCAACCGAACGAGCTGGGTTAACACCCAGAAACAGGTTGGTGACGTAGTGGCATGAATGAAGGGAAGGACCAGGAAGAAAATCCATCGTCAAAAGATGTACATGGAGGGGGAGGTGACAGCCAGAACTGACCCTATTTCGATTTGCAGTAGAGCATTTGATGTTGTAGATGTTTGAAATTAATGTGTATTTGTTGAGTTACGGCGGTTTGAGCGGTAGCTGCCATTTTGCTGTGGCATAGGCATATTTCAATTTAGGATGTGGATAAGTGAACATTGTTTGTGCTCGAATTATTGATTGTCGTGATTTTCAATAGATCTGAAAACATTCCTAGCTAACTTAGTAATGTAACTAGAAATCGGCTCCATGTGTAGGTCGTAGTGAATAACATCATTTCTAACGTACCAAGGCGCGTTAGTGATGAGTCGAGTAATTTGTTTTGGATAACTTGGATTTTTTTCATGTGGGTGGCAGCCGCTGCTCCCCAGACAGGAGAAGCGTATGTTATAATTGGGGCGCAGAACTTGCTTGTATAGAATGACTTTGTTTTCAAGGGAAAGTGGAGAATTCCTCCCTACAAGGAGATAGCTAAAATGAATTCTCCCCAGTAAATTTTTTCTGAGAGACAGTCGATATGCTTTTTTTGTAAGTTAAGCGGCTATCCATGTGTAGACCCAAGTAACGAACTACCGAGACCCACTGTATGTTGTCTTCAAAAGAGTGAGTTGAAAAGGGGGATCAATAACTCCCCATTTTCTGAATATAATTGCTTGAGACTTGTCAACATTAATTGCAATTCTCCATTGTGTGAGCCAATCTTGTAACTTGTCAAGGAAGTTTTGCATGTTTTTAAGTGTGTATTTGAGCTGGGTACCTTGCGTAAGCATGGCGGAATCATCCGCGAACAGGCAAGTACTGACGGTGGGGTGTTCTGGGAAGTCGTGTGTAAATGTTGTATAAACTGGGGGACAGGGAACTACCCTGGGGGTTCCACTTTGAATAAGTCCATTAGTAGAAAGTGTGTTATTTACACGGACCCTAAAGGACCTGTTGTGTAAATAATTGTGAATAATTTTAATTAAATATCCAGGGAATTTGAGTTTGATGAGTTTGTATGTGAGGCCATCATGCCACATCTTGTCGAATGCTCTCTTAACATCTAAGAAAACACCGACAGTGTAGAATTTGTTAGCGAACCCTTCGTTTATAATATTCGTAACTCGTATAAGTTGGTGTAGCGTTGAATGGCCCTCCCGGAACCCGCATTGTTCCGGGGGAATGCAATCTATGGCTTTGCAGTGTGTTTGAATTCTTTTTAAGATTATTCTTTCGAAAACCTTAGCAGTGGTACTTAATAAAAGAGATCGGCCTATAATTTTGACTAAATTTATGGTCCTGATTTGGCTTAGGCAACATAACTACGTTTGCTTGCTTCCACTGTGTCGGAAAGTGATTTTTAATGAGGCATTGATTGTAGATTTTTGTTAAGTGTGTAATAGCATTTAAAGTTAAGTATTTAAGTGCAATATTTGGAATATGGTCGGGACCGCAGCTTTGCGGTTCTGCAATCTTTTAATAATGCCTCGGACTTCAATAGGGAAGTGAGGGGAGGTGTGAGTGTTGTGAAGTTGTCGAAGTAGTTACAAACTATTTTTCGATCTTGTCGTCACAGTAGGGTTCAACATTTTCCTGAAAAGTGACTTCAAGTGTGTCTTTGAAAGCCTCCGCTTTTTCGAAATCAGAATAAGCCATTCCTCCTGGACCATGGAGAGGGGGAATGACCGTTGCTCTTTTAGTGATTTTCCTATGTAAATTGTACAAGGAATTATCCTGAGGGTTTAAAGTTAAAAGAAGATCTTTCCAGGTCCTGTTTTTATGTGCTTCGATTTCTTTCCTGATCTGTCTAATGAGAGCGTTAACCTCGCGTTTGTATGGTTGATATCTGGTGTTGTTCCAGAGTTTTCTGAATCTATTTTTGCTCTGATAAGCTCTCGTATGTTTTCAGGAAGGCGGAGGTGAGGTGTGTTAATTACCTAGTGGACGTGGAAGCAGAGATCGCATTCGTAATTACGTCGGTGAAATTTTGAACGGCCGTATCCAAATTGTCTATTTGGGGATTTCCCGGAACGTTGTGATAAAGAATCTCTTGAAACTTAATCCAGTTTGTAGATTTAAGAGTTGTAAGAATCGGTGGTAAGATGTTATTTGTTATGAAATCAAAAATCACTGGATTGTGATCACTGCTAAGGGCATTTATAGTGAAAACATCAGTGTGAGCCAAGTTAGCTGCAAAGCCGATGTCAAGAATGTTGTTAGTGTGCCAGGCGTTGAAATGAGTTGGAGTGTCAGGGGCGATAATATCCAATGCGGACGCAAAATTATCGGCCAATGTGATCATGTTACCTAAGCCTAATCAAAATCATAACCTTGGTAATAATTATCGTCCTATAAGTTTGCTATGTGCCATGGCTAAAATATATAAGATAATTCTTAATAGGATCAAACAACACTGTGATACAATCAATTATATTCCTCCGGAGCAGTGTGGATTCAGGAACAATCACTCTACCATTCACCAGCTTATTAGAGTCACCAACATAATTATGAAGGCTACACTCTTATAAGTTTTTCACTGTAGGGGTCTTTCTCGATGTCAAACGAGCATTTGATAAGATGTGGCATGATGGGCTCATCTATAAAATGATTAAGTTAAACTTCCCTGAGTATCTAGTTAAAAAATCGTACACAATTTTCTTAAAAACAGGTCGTTCAGAGTCAAAGTTAATTTTGACTTTTCGAACAAGGGCTTTCCAGAGGCAGGATGTCCTCAGGGGGTCTTGTCTCTTGCCCCACTTATACAATATGTACACTTATAATTTTTCCCCATCATCCCAGCATCAGTATCTGCTTATTTGCAGACGACGCTGCGGTCCTCGCCCAAGGAGCGAACTTAAAGTACACTCAATGCACACTACAACGGTACCTCCACACTCTTGAATCTTGGTTGACAGACTGGCGAATAGCAATAAATGTCGACAAAACACAAGCTATTGTTTTTAGAAAACACGGGCGTTTTAAAATTCCTAAAACTTTATACTTATTCGACGAAGATATCGAGTGGGTTAACGTAGTACGTTACCTGGGCCTCTTCTTAGATAGTTCTCTTACCTACAGGCAGCACACCAAATACATTTGTGATAAGTTCTGGACCAAAATCCATCTCAGCATTTCGCTGATTGGAAGGGTCTCCGCTTTCACCTTAGGAATAAAGTTTTGCTTTATAAACAAGTTCTTCACCCAGTGCTAACGTATGCCGCCCCCGTTTGGGGAGCGGCGGCCCCAACCACTATCAAAAAAGTTCAAACTATGCAGAACAAGATTCTTCGTATCATGACAAATGCGCCGTGGTACATCAGAAATAGTGTCTTACACCACGATTTAAAGTTAGACCCTATTGGGGATTACATCACCAAACTCTCACGTAACGTCTTTAGGACTATTGAGAATCATCCAAACCCACTAATTCAAGCACAAACAATTTTCACTATCCCCAATAGCAAACACAAATTTGCCTACAATTCGACAAAGTGGTCTCAACCTTTAAAACCCCGTAGCCAGCTCTCGCCCTCTCCCCTCCTCTAGCACTTTTAGTCAAATTTCTATGCACTCTTGAACTGTGAACCACACTACTTGTTTTTGTTCCAATCCCATTCCTTTTTTTCAGCTCCCCGTCCGCTCTCGCCCGTGTCGTTCGTCGTTCTGGCCAGTTTCTCTGTTCGTTGAGGTGGTTTTTCGGAGCACATAGTCCCGTCGGACTCTAATCTCCTATCCTGGAATTTAGGTGACTGTACAAAATTTACCATTGCCCTTTTTAATAAAGTATTTAGTTATGATTAAAATTTAAGATAAGAAGAATTTGAATATATAAAAATATTATGCGAAAAACATTTAAATGAAAGTTATGATTAAATAAAAAGCTCTTTTTAAGAGCTGGAAATCATTATTCGAAGCGTCCATTAAGTGGGCGGTGCGGTGGCCAATCGGGTTGCAGCAAGAACCAAGATCAGAAAGTGCGGGGAAAACATCAGGAGGTGGGAATATGGGCTGTGGGGTGAAAAGAGAGCAATTTTATTGGCCGAGCCAGGAGTTCAGGTAATGGGGTATAAGGACTTGCAAGAATTAGTAGCCAATCAGAACATTCTGCTTCCTGTCTTGGTAGACTTCACACGCAGTTTTTCTGCCCTAGACTGCGACCCTTTCTCAAAGTCATACCCCAAGCTGGATTTTCTTTATCCAACTCCATCGAGCTAGCGATTTGGATTTTGGTCATTTATTTGCCTGGTTCCTGTTCTAAGGACAATTGTGTCCTTTTCGAGGGTTATTTTAGTTAGTTTTCCGGGGTTTTTTTCGGAGTTTGCGGTGACACGCGGTATGTGTTAGGCTTAGCGCCAACACTGTTCTTGCATAGGTGAACGTGTTCACGTTCTCTATTTCATTTCTTTCAGCTCATAGTTTGGATTACCATGGATGAGACCGCAACCAGGTCAGATGTAGCGTCGAGAAAGGTAAGTGACATGTTCACTACTGATCCCTTTTGTTTTGATGCATTTAGAGCCAATGCTAAATTAGATAATTGTAGTACATGCGCGGAATGTGAAGATTTGTGCGATGCTCTTGAAGACATCCTCGACGCACTTCACAAACCCGACAACAACACGCCTGAGAGACTTAGGGTCATCAACGAAGTCAATGGATAGCATTAAAATGCTCCCGCAAATCCACGAAACTCCAATGTCAGGAGTTCAGGATTACATTAAAGAGATTGAGCGTCTCAATACAGTTAAAGTCCCCACTGCTACCGCCGCTTCTAAAACGGCGAAGCGTAGGAAAAACAAGCGAGCGACTGGTTCTCCTACCCCAGGCAACGTAGGGAAAAAGAAATGCTCGGAGCGTTCGCTCCCCACCCAACACCCCTTCCCCTCCTGTCGAAGGCGAAACGCTTTCGATGGAGGAAGATATTTCATCCGATGACAGCTCGGAAGAAACAGAAATGACGAAGGACGTTTCTCCCGCTGGCGCTTCGCGCTCGGGAATTACCGCTAACGGTAACGCTCCTTCTAGCAAGGATTACGATAGTGACTCATTTACTGAGGTCACGAGGAAAAAACGCATTGCCTCCATCGTTATCGATGCAGGAAAAATGCAACCGGGCTGTTAGAACAGCTAGGGAAACATGTAGGCGCACCACTTGAGGGGCGATTTGAAAACGGAAAACTTCGCGTTTTCCCTAAGTCCATCGTTGAGCATAGAAAGCTCCAAGCTTACATTTCAGATAATATGATGCGGTCCACACATTTTGAGATGTCACACACTCAACAATTAAAATGCGTGATCAGAGGGTTACCCACCGATTTTGATCATACAGAATTGATGCAGGAACTCCGTGGTTTTGGTTTCGATCCCAACCACATCTCCTTGTTGAAAAACAAGAAGACAAATACAAACATGCCACTTTTTCTGGTAACCCTTCCTAAAAACCCTGATAATCAGGGAATTTTCAATATCACAAACATAGGATTTTTTTTTAGAGTACATGCTGAACCTCTAAACAAATCAAACATGCCTCCTCAGTGCTATAGATGCCAGGAGTTCTATCATCACTCTAGGTTTTGCAATCGTGCACCTAGATGCTTGAAATGTTCAGGAGGCCATCTCACCTCCGATTGCAAAAGCCAAACAAAGCCCCAGCTAAATGTGCAAACTGCAGTGGACCGCACCCTGCAAATTTCTCAGGATGCCCCAAAAACCCTAAAAACAACACAAACAACAATAAGAAAAACAACCAATGAAAAACGTCTGGCAGGAGAAACCAGGAGCGCGCGCTCAGAACTCCACACCTCCTCAACAACTGTACTCTGCTGCAGTTAAGAAAAACACGAATCACGACTTTGATGTTTCTCAAGTCATGTCACAAATGTCACAAATGATGACACAGTGGGGACAAATGCTGTCCATCATTCAATCTAAAATTTAAAATTAACATTCAATAATAACGCGAACAGTAACTCTCTCAGGTTTTTTAGCTGGAATGCTAACGGCTTAAAACGATGTATAGATGAATTTAAAGACACTATCATTGACTACAACCCCGACGTAATCGGGATACAAGAAACACTCCTGCGGACCGAGTTAGCATTCCAAACTACACTTGTCACAGAAGTGATCGTACAACACACCGCGGGGGCGGCACTGCCATCTTCGTTAAAAATTCCATTAGGCATCACGCCATCGTCAATACTTCAAACACATTTGAAAATACATCTGTTATTCTACATGTAGGAAACAACACTAAAATCACGGTGGCGTGTATTTACAGACCTCCACACGGCTCCATTAATACTATTGAACTGGACGCAATTCTCAATCACAGCAACAAAGCCTTTCTTTTCGGTGATTTTAATGCGAAACACTCGAGCTGGAACCCAGGCAGGTCTAACACAAATGGTAATATTTTATGCAATTGGGCCGTCGGGTCCGCATTGGATATTATCGCCCCTGACACTCCAACTCATTTCAACGCCTGGCACACTAACAACATTCTTGACATCGGCTTTGCAGCTAACTTGGCTCACACTGATGTTTTCACTATAAATGCCCTTAGCAGTGATCACAATCCAGTGATTTTGATTTCATAACAAATAACATCTTACCACCGATTCTTAGAACTCTTAAATCTACAAACTGGATTAAGTTTCAAGAGATTCTTTATCACAACGTTCCGGAAATCCCCAAATAGACAATTTGGATACGGCCGTTCAAAATTTCACCGACGTAATTACGAATGCGATCTCTGCTTCCACGTCCACTAGGTAATTAACACACCTCACCTCCGCCTTCCTGAAAACATACGAGAGCTTATCAGAGCAAAAATAGATTCAGAAAACTCTGGAACAACACCAGATATCAACCATACAAACGCGAAGTTAACGCTCTCATTAGACAGATCAGGAAAGAAATCGAAGCACATAAAAACAGGACCTGGAAAGATCTTCTTTTAACTTTAAACCCTCAGGATATATATAATTCCTTGTACAATTTACATGGGAAAATCACTAAAAGAGCAACGGTCATTCCCCCTCTCCATGGTCAGGAGGAATGGCTTATTCTGATTTCTGAAAAAGCGGGAGGCTTTCAAAGACACACTTGAAGTCACTTTTCAGGAAAATGTTGAACCCTACTGTGACGACAAGATCGAAGAAGTCGAAAATGTAGTTTGTAACTACTTCGACAACTTCACAACAATCACACCTCCCCTCACTTCCCCTATTGAAGTCCGAGGCATTATTAAAAGATTGCAGAACCGCAAAGCTGCGGGTCCCGACCATATTCCAAATATTGCACTTAAATACTTAACTTTAAATGCTATTACACACTTAACAAAAATCTACAATCAATGCCTCATTAAAAATCACTTTCCGACACAGTGGAAGCAAGCAAACGTAGTTATGTTGCTAAAGCCAAATCAGGACCATAAATTTAGTCAAAATTATAGGCCGATCTCTTTATTAAGTACCACTGCTAAGGTTTTCGAAAGAATAATCTTAAAAAGAATTCAAACACACTGCAAAGCCATAGATTGCATTCCCCCGGAACAATGCGGGTTCCGGGAGGGCCATTCAACGGTACACCAACATACGAGTTACGAATATTATAAACGAAGGGTTCGCTAACAAATTCTACACTGTCGGTGTTTTCTTAGATGTTAAGAGAGCATTCGACAAGATGTGGCATGATGGCCTCACATACAAACTCATCAAACTCAAATTCCCTGGATATTTAATTAAAATTATTCACAATTATTTACACAACAGGTCCTTTGGGGTCCGTGTAAATAACACACTCTACTAATGGACTTATTCAAAGTGGAACCCCCAGGGTAGTTCCCTGTCCCCCAGTTTATACAACATTTACACACACGACTTCCCAGAACACCCCACCGTCAGTACTTGCCTGTTCGCGGATGATTCCGCCATGCTTACGCAAGGTACCCAGCTCAAATACACACTTAAAAACATGCAAAACTTCCTTGACAAGTTACAAGATTGGCTCACACAATGGAGAATTGCAATTAATGTTGACAAGTCTCAAGCAATTATATTCAGAAAATGGGGAGTTATTGATCCCCCTTTTCAACTCACTCTTTTGAAGACAACATACAGTGGGTCTCGGTAGTTCGTTACTTGGGTCTACACATGGATAGCCGCTTAACTTACAAAAAAGCATATCGACTGTCTCTCAGAAAAATTCTGGGGGAGAATTCATTTAGCTATCTCCCTTGTAGGGAGGAATTCTCCACTTTCCCTTGAAAACAAAGTCATTCTATACAAGCAAGTTCTGCGCCCAATTATAACATACGCTTCTCCTGTCTGGGGAGCAGCGGCTGCCACCCACATGAAAAAAATCCAAGTTATCCAAAACAAAATACTCCGACTCATCACTAACGCGCCTTGGTACGTTAGAAATGATATTATTCACTACGACCTACACATGGAGCCGATTTCTAGTTACATTACTAAGTTAGCTAGGAATGTTTTCAGATCTATTGAAAATCACGACAATCCAATAATTCGAGCACAAACAATGTTCACTTATCCACATCCTAAATTGAAATACGCCTATGCCACAGCAAAATGGCAGCTACCGCTCAAACCGCCCGTAACTCAACAAATACACATTAATTTCAAACATCTACAACATCAAATGCTCTACTGCAAATCGAAATAGGGTCAGTTCTGGCTGTCACCTCCCCCTCCATGTACATCTTTTGACGATGGATTTTCTTCCTGGTCCTTCCCTTCATTCATGCCACTACGTCACCAACCTGTTTCTGGGTGTTAACCCAGCTCGTTCGGTGGCGTAGTAGGCATCTCGTTCATTCCCCCTCCTTTTGAGGGGTTGTTGATTTTATTATTTCATCATGGATTTCCTTTTCTTCTCATACTAGGTATAAACGCCTTCGGCGTTGACACCTGAAAATTCTAATTTCCTAAGCCAATCAGAACGAACTGCGATTCAGCAGAGTTGGATCGTAGTAAAATTTCGAAAAATAGATTTAAATAATAGAAAAAAAGAGGATAAAAAAGTTAAAAGTTAATTAAAGTCAGGATCGACCAAGATGTCTCTTGGTCTACGAATGAAGGGATAGGTTGGATAATGAGAGATCTCTTGAATAGATGAGTTTTCATGCCCGTCTATTTTACTGAAAAAATTTACTGCTAGTTTTCTAATAGATTGTCTGATGGTCGGAATTTTTAGAGCTGATCGAATGTCAGCGTTCCTCATGTACCAGTGTGCATCGAGGATTTGTCGTAATATAACATTCTGGGAGCTTTCAATGAGATTGATATTGGATCTTGCTGCATGTGCCCAGATTGGTGAAGCATACGTCAGAAGGGGTTTTAAGATCAGAGTGTAGATAAGCAATTTATTATGTCTGTTTAATTTAGACTTTTTGCCAATAAGGGGAAAAAGATTACTCGTAGCATTTTTAAATTTATTTCTAATGTGTGTAATATGTTTGAACGTGAGGTTTTTGTCAATAATGACACCAAGATATTTGATGTGTAGAGACCAGGGTATTCTTTGGTTTTGGAGCGTGATTTCAGGGGGCGGTCTTTTTTGAGAAAAGGATATTGCTTCAGTTTTCGAGGTATTAATTGCGATTTTCCAAACGGAGAACCAGATTTCATAGTGAGCCAGGTGTTCAAGTGGCAAGTGGCATGTAACTTACAGTGCCTGCCCGGAACGGGCGTACCTCCCTCATCAGAATTTTAGAATTAAGGGCCGGGTAGTGATTTTACTTAAAATTAATTTTTTAAAAGATATAATAAAAATGGGCAGAACAATTCTGCTGGAACGGCGACAGAGGTGAATCTGTCGGCCGAAGAAACAATCGCACCACTTTCCTGCGATCTGATTGGCCGAGGCCGTTCGCTCGCAGAGAAGTGGGCGTGGGAAATGGAATTGGGTCGATCCCGAAAATAAACGACCCGAGCAAAAGGAGATCTTGAATTGAAATTCAAAAGGATCTCATGCAAAAATAGGGGAGAAAACAAATTTTGAATAAAAATTTTAATGAACCAACTTGCACTCTTGCCGGGATAAAGGGGGTGGGGGTAGGACTAAAAGATAGAAAAATGAACATCGGTTTTATAGGAAAAATAATGACGCAATGAAGTCATATATGTGATACAATCATGAGTAATAATTGATAGATGTATATATGGAATGTCAGTTCTCAAAAATATAAGCCCGGTCGTTCGAAGGAACGATTTAATTAATGATTGCTGGACGTGAAACAATTTTTAGAGAGCACTAGATAGTACAGAATCGTGCCTCCATCTGGTGGCCGAAAGGGGAAAGCTGAAGCGTGAACACCGCACAATTGAATCCAATGAGGTCACCCTCTGGATTCTGACCGCGTGTTCGCTGCTGAAAACGTTAATTCTGCGACTCTCGGCGCGGAGCTAGGAATTACTTGCAAAAATGAGAGTATTTAATCTTGAAGTAGGAAGTTTAAGTTAAAAATTAAGTTATTTAAAATTTAAAAATAAGTTCCCAATGATCAATAATTTTAAACCCGAAGCCTTTTGGCTTGGAAATTTATAAAGTCGTGCTCAAGAAGCGCTCTGGGGCGTTTTTGAGACGATGGCACTGCGGGGATCGTATGCGGGCTGGTTTCTAATTAACTCATTGGGAACAGAAGGAAGTTTATCGAAGAACCTTTTAGAAAGGTTCTTTATGTGAGTAAAAAATGGTTTAATTTTTAAATCACGATAAATGACTTCATTGCGTACGAACCAAGGGAGCATTAACGATTTGTCTCAAAAATGAGTTCGTCAGCGTGTGTAGCTTCTTTAAGTGGCACATGCCGGCAGATCCCCAATTTGTGATCTGTACGGCATGACCAGGTCCGGATTATAGATTGATAGAGCAAAACCTTATGCCGGATCGCAAGTTTACTCCTTCGGGGAGATAAGCCGTTTGAGAACGGCATGAACAGCCTGCGCTTTTTTGCGAAGTCTGTTCTATGTGGTGGGCAAAAGTTAATTTTTTGCGTCTAGAAACAACCTAGGTACTTTGCAACACGTACCCAGGGGACGGGGTTGGCCAAAATTTGGACGGGAGTTAAAAACCGACTGGTAGTCGGGGTCTACTCGTAAACATGAGGCAAGCACTTTTACTGGCATTTTACTTTTTTTTTTCAGTCTGTGAGCCAGAGTTCTAGCAAGGATACGTAGTGTTGCAGATTAGAGATCACAACGGAAAATCTCTTATTCTGTGTGATAATTGCAGTATCATCGGCAAACATTGCTAAATGCGATAGATCAGTTTGCGGCATATCATTTACGTACAGAGTAAATAGCAATACGTAA
>BMAU01012539.1:0-10085 GCA_019973935.1 Trichonephila clavipes
GCACAGGACTTGCCAGTATCTGTCATCCAAGCCTATTTCACCAAAGTGCCCGAGTTAGGAGCCGTTTCAGTCGCTAGAGCCGTGCAATACCGGTATTGCAATCCCTAATTGTAGTCAATTTATGTTGTAATATCGTTTTGATTTGCATTGCAACACCAAACGTTAAGCTTTTCATTTTCCATAGTAGATGTTTTCTATAGTTCCGCACGCACACACCCAACGCATGCATGATCTGGCTAGGCGGTGGTTCGCGTTCGCTGTAATTTTTTTTTTCTTCTTTGTGTCCCCAAACTGTTGCACTCTAAGCACATGCATAAGCAGAAAAGCGGCTCTTCTCGGAAGTATATTAATACTTAAAAAATTTGTGCAAATTATAATTTAAGGGTGCGTTTGTATTGTGATCATGATTGAATAAAAGACTGGTGTACTGGAATGCCATCTCGTTGAATCTTGGATATTCTCGAGGTCACACTGTTTATCCTGTTTTCCTTCTACTTGATTCAGATCTGAGATTTTGCTGTCCAAGGCATTCACTCAATGACTCTGACCTCAATAATTTCGTCAACTAGGGATTGCTTAATGAGTGCACGAATATTATCATCCGTTAGAAAAAAATCAGATCTATATGTATCACTGAAATATGCTATATAAGGTTCCAAGATCTGATTCCGATATATCTGGTCAGTCAGACATCCTCTGTCGGAAGAGTGTAGGAGCATACATTCATTGTGATCTTTATTCCTTCCTGTATTATATCTCTTCTACCTAATTAGATACATTTTTGACGCTCCAAGGAAAATTTCGAGATCCTGACCTTTCAGATTTAAAAACATTTAAAACCAAATGCTTCAATAAATCTCAACTCAACAGTAAAAACATTCGCCCATTGGTGTTTTGATGTTCCTGTACCAATTAAAGCAATCCTCTTTTTGATGTGAAGTCAATAAAAACGCATACTCTTCGTTTTGTGACATAATGGCCTTTTGCATACGAGTAAGTCTTCCGTATACTGTTTGCCATGATAAAGTGGCAGATATGAGCCTGAATTTAACTGCCAAGTAACAGATTTTTTGTTATGAAGGACAATTATTGCTTCATATTGATCTTGAAAGAAGCAGTTGCTATATGTTTATGAGCTTGTTGAGTCCTGCTTGCAATAGATTCAGAGTTCTAAAATTTCAATTGCTTATGATCTGCTGTCTATTTCGAAATATTCATACATTTCCTCACAGCTTTTACGACTGCCTGCTTTAAGTTGCCAATAATTCACCATTTAACTGATTCGACTTTTAAACCAAGACAAACAGTTCTGAGTCCCAATACTCTAAAATCAATATATCTAAAATCTATATCAGAAACCGTTTGAACACTTTCAATGAGATCATTCTAATTAAGATTTCCTTTTCACACATTCCTTGAAAGAATGTATTACATAGATTACGCTTTCTTTAGAATACTTTTGATTATGTTAACATATTTGAACATGAGTGTAAATGCATTGCACTCACATGAAATATTATAGTGATTTCACATGAAAGGACCAAGATACCAGGATGTTCAAATAATTAGCATTTCAACGCAATCGAGCGACCCAAGAGAAAGAAATGGCATCTCAAACTCTGTATAAAGTAAGCTTCCATTCGCGTCCCTTATTCGGAGTCTCATTTGAGTTTTGCTTATTTGTAAGAGGATTGTGTAATGCATGGTATAAAAACGAGAAACGGATACCACTTAGCTATATGGTCATGGCCTATTGAAAGATCGATTCATTATTCTGCAATATTGCTATTCACACTGACCAGAACTCAAAAAATGTCATTCGAATATGGAATTGATGGATTCAGAAGAGTCATACTGAATTCCAATCAGATCTCAAAGGCCTTAGCCATTAACACTCAAGAGAACTCACGTGTTGTCATAGGCTTTGCTAAATATTACAGCCACACCAGGACTTTGAATAAGGAAGTGTGCTTTGTTGAAGCATGACAAGCATTTGCACGGACATTGCAATGACGTCTAGAGCAATACTGGCTATCTGCACCGTGACCATTATTAAGATTTCTCGATAATGCAGCATAGAGACGCATGGCGATATGGTGGTCATGCTTAACGGCAAAGCTGAATAGAGGAATGGCACCACGTCGTCTTTTCACGCAAGTTTCGGTTCTGCTTGTAATACCATGATGGACGTGTCCGTGTTTTGAGGCACCGAGGAGAACGAACGGGGCCAAGTTGGATTTGATATCGTCAGAAGGGGCCAATACCCGAATAGGCGGCCATTGGGTACACAACTCGGAAAACTCTCGTTTACATCGTAAGTAATCTGAATAGCCAGCGGTTTATTTCTCAGATCTTAAGGCCGATGACTGTGCCCTATCTTCGAGACGTCATCTACCAACAAGATTACCTCAAACAGCAAGTTGTAGTATCCTGCCCTACCTAAACACAGAAAGTTTTTGACAGTTGCCATGTGCAGCACATTCTTCAGATCTCTCACCTACTGAAAATATCTGGTTATGGGTTGCTGAGAGACTGTGCCGCCATCGCTTTCCATCACTACAATTAACGAAGCATTGCAGAGACTCAATGTAGCATCAGGAGTAGGGAATGCAATACCGGACTGAAAGTTCAATACCGGTATTCGGTATTTTTAGGTCTTAATACCGGGATACCGGTTTTAATACCGGTAGTAGAAATTTTCGAAAAAGAAAGAAAACACTGGAGTTTCTCTTTGTTTTATTTGCTAGTTTTATTAGATAGTGTAAATATCACAAAAAATGTGTGTAACTTATAAATTATAACGGTATATAAAGAATCAAAAAAGTAAAGGGACGTCTATTTTATTTAAAACACAAAAAAAAGTGTAAATACCACTATTCTGTCCGTCGTCTGTGGTTTCCATCTCATCTAAGTAATGAAACCAAACTGAAGTATTATCAACTTATTTTTTATGCTATTTAAAGTTATTCTTATTCATTATTATGGGTTATTATTTATGAGTATATATATAATAAATCTGAAAAATATTTTGAACCTAAAAGTATGATATGCAAATACAATGTGAATAACAAACTCCCCAATTAAAAAATATCGAAATATTACGAACTGTCTTTGCAATTGCAACCTTGAATCCTGAGCGTGTGCAGTATCGCTCTGAGCTGTAATGGGATAGTTTTGGCCCGCCTCCTTGGATTATTTACGTCATATTTTATCCTTTTTTCTTGATTGTACGATGCAACTTTATATTCGCAGTCAAATTAAATTTTCCCGTTAGGGATACATAAAAAAAAACGTATACTATTCTGTTATGATGGTGATCCCTGAACATTTTGTAGAGACAACAAAAAATTCTCGTAAATACCGAAAACAGTATTTAAACTTGTGAATACCGGTATTATAAAATTGTACAAATGGCGCAAAATACCGGTATTCGGTATCCCGGTACTGCAATCCCTAATCAGGAGCGTATCTACCACCGTAACAGCCGTATCAAAGGATACGGGGCCCCCACGCTTCAAGGACCCCAGAATGTATTAGCAAAAGTTGTAAAACGTTGAAAGCCTCAGAAAAGGGTTCTCAACTGGTTTTGATAGAGGGCCCACTCAAGGCTAGCTATGCCAGTGTGTAGCACAGGACTTGCCAGTATCTGTCATCCAAGCCTATTTATACTCAATGCCTGAGTTAAAGCCGTTTCAGTCGTCAAAAGTGACAGCTATGTGTATTAATTTTGGACACTGTATACCCCTAAGTTGCCTACAAGTTCACAATGATATTTTCTTCCTATTATGCTGAATACGTAGAATAAGTAAAGAGGGTTTTTTTAAATTTTTTTCTCCCCTGGTGCGGCAATTTTAAAGGCTAGTTGTAAATACATTTATAAGCAGCTTTACTTCTTTCAGTAAATCTCTACGAAAAATAATGAAATAAATTTTATTTTAATGGAAAATTATTTTATAATATTAAATTAATATTTGGGAGCTTGTGACGGGGCTTTACCGTGTTTTTTCATACTAATCCTCTTGGGGAATCTTTAGGGCCAGCATTGAGTTATTTCAGAGCTAATCCTCTCTAGAAGAAACCGTGATATTCAGATTAGTTAGTGGATATATAGTGGAGGGTTTTGCAATCGCTAGGAAGAAGGAGAAAGGAAGCTGAGGTGCTGAACGCAGTGAGCTGATGGTAAGGATTTAAAACTTGGAAGCATAATTATAGAACGGCTTCAGTAAGTCAAAGAAATTTACGAAAATTAAGATTCATAGGATAACTTTGTTGTAAAGATGAGTGGTTAGGATTCCAGGCGCTTATTTACATAGAATTCAGGAATACGTTACATCACTCCTGTTTGCCTTCCTATAGTAAGACTTGCTTTGTTCAATATATTTGATAATAATAAATTGATTTATTATGATTAGCTTGGGTGATCAATTTTACCTCCCACAAATCTAGGGTCGCGTAGATGGAGAGAAGGTACCCCCAGGTAGGGGGTATCACAAAACCTTTTTGCATGATTTCACGAAAGATAAATAGATGGCACCTTCTGTAAAAAAGTGAGTAGAATTCGTGCGTGAAATATTTACTTTTTATAAATTTCTTTTTTTAAAAATTACGTAATATATTTATATTTTAAAAATATATATAAAAAAAGAAATTAGATGCATAAAACCAAAACTTCTCATAAAAATTGTTGAAATAAGATTAAGAATTAAAAGAATTACGAAAAAAACGTAAGTAGAAACTTGCCAAAAGATTTTTTCTAATCCAAGGCGTTTACAATCCCTAGAGTAACATTATGAAAACCGTTCCGGTAACTTTTATTTTAGAATAGTAAGAAACATTTTTGTCTCTTTTTCACGGCCGACAATGTATCAAAATGTGCCCTTTATTCTATACATTGTACCTGTCTACGTATCAGTATCTGCGCTATTCTGATGCACAGAAAAAGAAACATTATCGGATCAACGCTTCCAGACAAGGCTGGTTTTCTTAGTTTTGCAAAATAGACTATTGATTGCACGATTTCGTATATGTGATATATAGTTACCTCGCTATTTCTTCTCCGAATAACGTCATTCCTGAATACTGAGTAAGGCGTGACCTTATTCATAGTCTGGCACTTGGCTAAAAAAAAAATGCTTAAAGATTTATCATAAATTCTGCTACTAAGAAAGTTGTTTACACAAAGTTACTATTATGCACTGCGAATTTTCGGTGCCATTTTTTCAGAAATTCAAAAGCGGGAAATATTTTGGCAGTAATTCAATTCAACTTTTTAGAATTCTTAGAATTTATTCAATTCTTATAATAATGCCTATATCCTGAATCATTTAGGAAAACAGCAAACGAGTTCCGAATTGTGAAGAAAAAGAAGCATTTCAGCAGTTCGATTTTTATTTATCTTCATTGAATGGAAAACAACAATATCAATAAAAAAACATCAGCTGAAAATAAGAATTACGAGTTATCTAAAACTGCCTTAGTGCTTAACTATAGTAATTTTTGTTCTTCAATCGACACTAAGATATAATAATAAATTATATTTGAAATTTAAAAATTCTGAAATCCTGAATAAAATAACATCGAAATCTTATAAGAATATTTTTTATTGGGCTTATCAGAAATCCTATTAAATAAAAGAATATTTTTTAAAATTATTTTTAACTTAAAAAACTTCACCCGACATTCGCCAGAACGAAAACACGCCGTAAAAACATACGAGAAACACAAAACACTTTTGAATAAACAGAAACTACAGAGAAAAAGAATTATTAAAGGTTAGTCAGACAGAACTGTTCTCTAGCCTTTTTAATACCTATTTTAAAAACTTTCGGTGTACCACTGAACACACTCCAAGATATTTACCGTCCATCATTTGTCAAACCTTTACGGATCAACCTGCCATTTTTTCTAAAGAAACGTTTAATAAGGTATAGACGTGCAACATCAAATAATTTTGACTTGTGATTTTATTGGGAAAGTAATAAAACTAAATATTAACAACTCAAAACCTTTATTTACTACGAAAATTAATTTTGTACTGTATGTAAGTGGTTTAATTGAAATTAAAGTAACACCAGTGTGATTTTTTTGTGGTGCATTAAATGATAAATAACTCGTATTAGATTGTAAGATGTTACTGTTATCAGAATACATGCCGAATTGGAATCCTCTGCCAAACGGTTTCTAAGCACTTAATTCTTTACTCATGGTTCACTTTTTTGACAGAAGGATTAATTTCACAAAATGCCTTTTTACAGAATATTTCTACATACTTTTGTTCCAGAACAAAAACACACACTATTTTGTCTCCTTTACTAATCCTTCCATATTTCGTCCAATAAGTTTGAAATTCTCTGTTACATTTACTATCTTGCACTTTTTGTGTGTGTGTGTGTGTGCTAAACCCGTTAAATAACAGTAAAAGTCTTAGACAAACCTTGCATGATTAACAATTGTAGTCCACGGCTTAAATAAGGCAATACACAACAACAAACGCGTATGCGCGTTTGTTCGTAACACATCATAGTGAATATTTTGAACTAAAATGCAAGCTGTTTTGATTGGAGTGCCCAAATATTGTATCACGTGCCATCAATGGCACGCGTGCTACTGGTTTGCCATCCTGGTATATAATCTAATATCGTGATATTCTATTTATCCATGGCGTTGTAACGTCACTTCTCGAAAACATCAACATCTGGTCGGTTTCTTTGTAGACCCGACACCCACACGTGTAGCTTGCAGGTGCAACTCAACCCCTTTTTGACCCTCCCGAGGAATCTAGCCCGCCGACCGGAAGATGAGGGAGAGATGCTTTGAACTTGCACGGGAGCGGGATGCCAGCGAATCCTCCTCTCTCACAAAATAGTGGACTCTAACAATCTATAATTAATTTTAATAACTTTAATGTATCATTTTGTAAATAATTTTCAATAGTTGTGACGTAAATAAATTCCATATTTTAATTAACCAAAAATACGCTACCGTTATTCTTTCAAACGTTACAGCTTAGAGTTTTGCGGCAGCGCTTTGGGATAAAAAGTTAGCATTCAGAACCCGTGAGAGGAGGAAATTTTGGGTTTTTACGGACGGACCGCAACGCAGGAGAAAAAGAGCATCCTGCTCACACACAAAGAAGATCAAACTGATCTATAGTGTTAACGGCTAGAGAGTGTCCGAAGGGAAAGCGATTTTCGGAAGTCAAAGCTGCAATTGAATTCAGCTTCGGAGGAAAAGAGCGTCCTTGCTCAAAGGGGGATCAAACTGATCTATAGTGTTAACGGCTAGACAGTCCGTAGGAAAGCGATTTCAAAGCAGTGCTGCAATTGAATTCAGCTTCGGAGAAAAGAGCGTCCTGCTCATAGAAGATCAAACTGGTCTATAGTGTTAACGGCGAGAGTGTCCGAAGGAAAAGCGATTTTCGGAAGCCGTAGCCGTGCCACGAGTGAATTCAAGGCTGGTCAAACTGACCCACACTTATTGTTAAGGAGTGAAAGATTCAAGATTGGTCAAAAGGACCATTGTTCACACAGAAGAGTTCAAACCACTAGTGCACATAATTTGCTTCTGACAGCAAGCTGAGTACTTCAAATGGGTGAGTACTGTTATATTTTTTGAGTTGCAAACTGCATATTGTATTAGGAATTTTGGTTAAAGTGTTCTTTAGAAATTTTTAAATACTTAGTGTTTTTTCTTGCATGGGAACAGTGTTTTTTGTTTCTAGAGAATTGTAATTGTATTTCAAGCATTGTGTGCAATTTTAGCTTAAGATTTATTGTGTTTTAAGTCTCTTGAATGATTTTGATTATTTTTAGTGTTAAGTTTTTCTTTGTGTATTTCTGTATGCATGGGACCAGTGTTATTGTATTAATAGAGAATAGTAACAATAGTGCAAAAATTTAGCGTGACATTTATTTGATATTGTTTAAAAATGGCTTTCCTTGGTAAAGGGAAAGCAAGACATGTTGCAACTTGCTGAGAATTAGGAATAAATGCCACTTTAAATATGACTGTCCCTAGCATAAAAATTGCAAATCACTAACAGTGAAGGTTATGAAGAGGAATTTGTTAAAAATCTGTATGAGACAATCATTTTCATTGCTAAAAAAATGAGATTGGAAGAGTTAGAAACTGAAAAATGAGAAAAAGAAATTGAGATTGGAAGAGTTAGAAAGGGCTGAAAAAATAAGATTGGAGGAGTTAGTAAAGGAGCAGGCATTAAAAGAGAAAGAATTACAGCTGAAATTTGATTTAGAAAGGTTTAAAATAGAATCAGGATTTAGGGTAAACGATGAATCAAACGATTCTACAAATGCATGTTCTGTAACCTCTAATTTAAACTTAAAAATTGATCTTAGATTTCGATCCTAAGCAGTCAGATATTAGTTTATACTAGTGATCTTTGAACGCCAGGCTAAAAGGGCGTCAATAGAAAAGAAAGAGTGGGTGGGGCAGTTATTGGGTTTGTTACCCCTAGAGATCGTGCAATTTATTGCTCGCGAACCGGAGGAACAAGCCGAAAATTACGATTATGTAAAGAAATTATTACTTAAAAGATTCAAGTTAAGTCCGGAGGTCTTTCGGCAAAATTTGTCCAACACCAGAAAAATCCGATAGCACCTGGAAGGATTTCACTTTTGAAATTACGAATTATCTAGATGAGTGGCTGATTGGCTTAGAAATAAATACCTTTCAAGATGTTAAAGATCTAATGGTAGGATCAATTAAAAAAACGCGCCAATGCTAGTATGAAAGATCATTTTTTAGATAATTGGGCAAACCTTAAATCAGCTACTCAAATAGCAGAACTTTTTGATAATTATGAGGACGTCCGAAAGGTAAATTGAAACCCATGGATAGGGTGGGGCAGAAATGATAAAAATTTTGACATACTCAGGGGTCAAGGAAAAAGAAAAATAGATTTTGGGAAAACTTCCCCCAGATTAGGAGCTTCTGTTCCGAGAGTACTAGAGAAAGAACTTTTGAAAAACGCGTGATACAAAGATGTTATCATTGCAATATGCCTGGACATATAAAAGCCGTTTGCCCTAAATTAATAAAAACAAAACGACGGAAACTCAATAATATTGAAGGAAAATGAAAACCCGATTTTCTTAATTCATATACAACAAAGGGCTCTGTGAATGGTCACAAGATAGACATTCTTAGAGATACGGGGAGCGACAATAGATTTTAGTATGTGCAAAATACATAAATCCTTCTTTTCTTTCTCTGGTGAAACGTTGGGTAAAACAACCGTTAAGCCCAGAATTAGTTTGTTTACCTTTGGCGGTCGTGGAAATTTCCGAAATTTTGAACGGTGCAAACTAAGGCCGTGGTTTGTGGAAATCACTTAAATCAACACGGTCGATATTTCTGCTTGAAAACAAAACGTCGAGCTAATAAAAGGAAATTTAGGCTATAATTTCCCGCCAGTCGAAATATTGAATGCTGGTCCAAACAAGGTCTCAAGTCAAAGCGGCTAGAGAAGAAAAGGGGAATAGATAGTGGTGATGCTAAAAAAGGGGAAGATGAGGTTATAATTGTTTCTTCGGATGCAGAGGACGAATTTTAATACCTGCACTCCAGAGATATGTTCCGGAATTAAGGCCGCTAAGGGTTACGAAGGAGAAAATTTAATCAATGCTAAAAAATAGCGAGGAGATTAAATCCTTATACGAACAGGGCAGCCAGTCAAGTGCAGGTTACCAATCAGGTTTATTCGCTAGAGAAGGAATTATTGGTCAAAAATCGTGAAGATAAGTTAGGTAACGTGGTGAAGTTAATAGTAGTGCCGGAAGAGTTGCGCGATCCCATTAAATCCTTGTGTCATGAGGGAACATCTGCACACCTGGGAATTACGAAATCCAAAGACAAATTAAACCGATATTTTTACTGGCCGAATTGCTATAGAGATATGGAACAGTTTGTAAAAACTTGCGATCAGTGTCAGAGGGCTGGAAGCCCAATGATAAAAAAGAAAGCTCCACTAAAATTGGTTCCCGTTATTCAGGAGGTTTTTACTAAGCTAAATATTGATGCATGTGGGCCTCTCCCGATCCACATCTAAGAAAGGGAATCGATATCTT
>BMAU01012541.1:0-28073 GCA_019973935.1 Trichonephila clavipes
ATGTTAGAAAAATCTGCTAATTTATCTCAAAATTATGTGTGGTACAAGATATTTTAATATCTTCTACTCAATTCGTAGAATATATTATAAGAGAATATTCTATTCTACACAAAATTCACAGCATGGTCATATCATCTTAAATCTCACCAAACATTTCTGGTTCCAATACATTTATCGAAATAGCTTGTAGATTGATAATGTACTGCGTGGATTTTATATATTTAGGTATTTCAACTACCTTTCCTTTGAATCTTTTTGAAGTGATGACTTCTTATGCCACGTTTTACTGGAGAGTGAACTTGAATGATGCGTCACGCTCGGCTTTGTAACGCTCATTCAGCATTTTTCGTCTTTAGTCGGAAATCATGCTCAAGGCTGTCCCGACATACACCCCCCTAAAAAGATATGTGACCAAAGGAGGGACGTTCCTCCACCCCCACCCTTCGAAATGACATGAAACGCGGTAGTCTGTCTCCCCTCCCCCCACCAATACGCCGTGAAAGTGAAGCTTCTATAATCTCAAATCTTATCTATAGCTTCGATCTAGTACCCCCCGTCACCTTTTTAGCAATGAACAAATAGTTCTATTGATCACATAATTATTTAAATATACTTTGAGACTAAAAAGAAAATTAAAGCAATTAAAAATTTAAAATAAAATTAAGTATACAGGTATTAAGAAAAAGTTACACTAAATAATTTAAATACAAGAAAACGAAATATAATTAAGAAGACTTACCTTGCAGCAGCACCGGATATATTTATACAAAACTCCCAAACAATGACAAAAAAAAGAGCTAGTTTAAGCCAGAGATTAGGTGATATAAATCTTCTGATTAAATCCCTTTTTAAAGATTTTGACCTAGATTCTTCTCTTCCCAATCAACTACCCGTCTTACTATATCTTTGCTTAAATAAATTCACAGATAGAACTGAATATTGTTAAATTACAACTAAAATTCACAAAGCTGGATCGGCACTACTGAATAAATTACTTATGATTTTAAGTGGGGATTTTAATGTAAATTTTTTTTTCAAAAGACGAATCAAAACCTTTAGTTAATTTTTTAAAATCAAAATTCAATTTCATTATGTTAAATGATCCAAATGCAAGCTTGACGGAGTTATTTTTAGATATTTAAATAATTTTGAATCTTAATTATTTATAACCTATTTCAGCTACCATAAACCTATTGTTTCCTTCTTAGAATACAATTAATTCCCAAATGTGATTGTATATTTCGCACAAAAATATTACTTTATGAGTACAGACATACGAAAAAATAATTTTATGACGATACTAATACCCCCTTGTTTTTTATTCACCGAACTGATCCCTGAAACTGCATTACAAAATTTGAAGTTATCACTTCTATCATGTGGTCATAAGCGCACACACATTTTTTATAATTTCAAGTTATGGCTCTATTTTGTTACTGGCTACACTTACACAGTTTTTACCCATAAAATGTTATTTTTAACAAACAAACTGCTTAGTTTCGGAATTGTATTTTCTTGCGTAAACTATTTTTAAAGGGCCCACACTTCTTTTTTTAACTTGGTCTTAACTTAAAAAAATACTTTGTTAAATATTATTAACTGAGCAAAGTTGTTGATATTTGCTCTTTCTTCTAGTTGCTTAGCAAACGCTCCACGTGGAGTATTTTAATATAATGGTTGTTATCTATAGATTTCCAACAATAACTTCTATAGAGCTAGGAATGTTATTTGTTTGTGAGAGAATTTTTCTGATTATATTCTTCCCAGTGTGAGTAATATATATCTACACTTTTTTTCTACAGACAAAACAAATCGATTGTGGATTTTTATCTTTTGCATTAAAAAAGAAAACTTCAATAGGGGCATAAATATTTATCATTAAGTGGAAAATTTTTTGAGTGTTTCTTATTATTAAGCGGTTATTCATGTGAAACACGATGAAAACGAAAAAAAAAAATGTTTTAGTGGAATATAATATATATGTGAATAAAATATTATTAAAAACGTCGTTATTTTGATAAAAAGTTCATAACGAAAACGAAATAATCAGTAATTATTCTAAGATGCAAAAGAACAACTTCTGCTTACAAGTTTTATACAAATACTGAGACAATGGATGAAAAGACCACCAACCAACCAACGAGTACGCGTTTAGCAAACATAGCACCAACACCTTTGTTCAATACATTGTAGCATTTTACGTTCCTATTCGGGATATTTAATTTTTAAAATGCTTTATCAACATTGATGGCTTCATGCCAGATTTAGATAGCATCTTATGACGTAATATACACTATTGACTACCTTTGAAGAGGTCTAAGTGATAATTTTGAACTTCCTTGCCCAATATTTTTTTTATAAGCCATATCATTAATTCATCATATTTATAATACAAAACTCAATTTATTTTATTTCCATACCTCTCAGAAAACACTCTTGATGGTTCTACGTGATCCTGCAGTCACTTGCGTAACAATGCTCTTCAGCGGTTGAAGTGTAGAACCACCCTAACACATCTAACAAGCTTAATATCAGGAATAAACTATCATTTAAGTGCATGCTGTTGAAGAATCTTGTTTAATGTTCTTTCATTCAAAGATTCTCATCTTTTTCCCTTTCAATAAGTTGTGAGCATGCGCCTTAGAGCACTTATGAAATTGAACACCGAAGATACTACCGAAAGCGACCGGTAAAAGAATCTCGCGTTCACGCGATACAGAATCAGTGAAGCAATCATAAGCCTAACATTTAGGCAACTCTTCCACTCTTTCATTACCCTCTTGATCGTGCTACCCCACTTTGTGAACAGCTGGTAAAAAAAAAAATAAGGATGTTCTAGGTTTCAGAAGACGCGTGTTCAATAAGAGATGCATATAAACGACACCAGTTGCAATTTTGACAAATGGATGATTTTACATGTTGCTTGTAGGGTCAAAATTATAAGTTGGTTTTAAATTTCTAACGCTGCTAAGATCATTGCTCCTCGTAGAAGCGTAGAATGCACAGCTCCATATTAGATGAATCCTTGCACAAAACATAAAGCATCGCGAAAGGCAGGGTCCATAAAGATGTTTCATGTAACCAATTGATCAACGAACCCAAAGAAAGATTGAGCTTTAATGTTGTTAATTTGCTATGTCGAGCAGTATAAGCCTTCTTGCTGATCGTAGTTCGTTTTGCTGACTATCAAAATCTGGATAAAACTGGAGTATCATTTCTCTGAGACTTTAATTCTTCAAAGGTTTTATACTCTACGCAACACATCGCGTATTTCATATTGCAAAATGATTTCCAATTCCTTTTAATTATAACTTCATATTGACTATCGAAATGAGAGGTTCTCTCATTCTCGCCTACAGATGTGGGAGGAAGGAAAGAATGACTAACCATATCCAAAAACACTCAATTTATTTATCAACAACACAAGTTCAAGCAATCTTAAATAAGAGATGCGTCCAATCGAAACAATATGTGGATAAATAACGAGGTACGCGAAGTATGAAAAGACTTTAAATACCTATGCACTTACTTCAGGTTCGAATCTCCTTTCTTAGCTATCTAAGCTCTAGTTAATCTTTAGTGATCAATCGTCACTTTAATAATTACAATTAGCAAATATCTGCGTAACTCTTATCAATTTGATTAACATCTGATCCGCTAGAAATCTCTACCCTATCTCTCTCTTCTAGCTTGAAAGCCTAGACTATATAGTAGACATAATTTAAATAATCATGTTTTCTTCTTCAGAGGGTTCGTTAGAAATAAAAGTTTTCAAAGACCAAATATTTCCCAAGAGGACATATTATTTGAAAGGACGCGGATAGAGCCGTCACAAGTGTTTTATCCGTATTCAGTCAGAGTCGATTGATGTGAAGAACCTAGCGTAAACTACACATCTTATGTCTCCATTCAATTGGTGGTTAAATTAAACTGTTCGTTAAACATCGCAATTTGAAGCTACACTAAGGCTTTTAAATACAGAAAATGTACTTTTAAAACATGGATAGTCACCAGGACGACTCGCAAGAAGGCATCCCACTGACATAATTTATTCATCGCGCCTATATGATCAGATTACATTTTTAGAGTGCATCAACCCCTCTACACAAATAGTGTTTTGCAGCACACAGAATTAAAAAAGACAACACCGTTCACGAGTTCATGACAAACATCTATTGGCTGCAGCTGTCAAATTTTTCTATCTTTTAAATGGGGCTATGAATTGGTGTTTACCATTGCAGTCCAGTACATCCCCCGGGACCTGGTAGGGGAGACCGGGGCAAGATGAAGTGTGGGGCAAGATAACGAATGTCTTAATTTTTTCGTTTTTCACTAGGTGGAAAAATCATCCGGACACTACTGGCCGTTCGTTAAACAATAATATAAAGAAACTGAAATCGCCATTTTTGTGTTAGCTATGGAGCGTTGATTGTTTATCGCTGCCACGAGATGACCTTTATGTATGAGTAAATAAGCTCTGCCACACACACACACACACACACACACACACACACACACACACACACACACACACACACACACACACACACACACACACACACACACACACACACACACACACACACACACACACACACACACACACACACACACACACACACACACACACACACACACACACACACACACACACACACACACACACACACACACACACACACACACACACACACACACACACCACACACACACGCACGCACGCACGCACGCACGCACACACACGCACGAACGCACACACACACACACGCACGCACGCACACACACACACGCACGCACGCACGCACACACACACACACGCACGCACGCACGCACACACACACACACACAGAGGGAGATGCAGGCAAGATATATAATTTCTCTTTAATACTTATTAGTAACTTAGTTTCAATATACTACCTATAACACCACGAATAGATGTCAATTAATCGACTTCCTTCAAGGCAATGGAAAGAATATTTTTAAAGAGACAGTCCGGGGCAAGATGACGAGCTTGTCATCTTGCCTTATGTTTCGGAGTTTATTAAACTACCGTGTTTATTCTATTAAATCGTGTAGGCACTTGTTTGTCTGTGTTTGTCCACGCAACCTTGCGCTTCTATCTCCTCTCGGGCTAAGAAACGCATCGGATCGGGGGAGACCAGTGGAAGACACCAAAAGAAAAATCCTATTAGGGTCAAAAAATGAAAAATATCAATATCCTCTACTCTAACAGTGCGGTTTCTTCACGACCAGTACCGTTCGATTAGGTTTAGCTTTGGCAACACTTTTCGAAGTTGCAGGCTATACCCAAAATGGTGGTCTTTCTTAAAATATAGAATAATAGTGGTAATCCTCTCAGACCATGGTAGTAGAAAACCAACGCTTAAACCCTACATAAGAACTAGAACTTATGGCAAATGCTGATTCCGATTCACCGAAGAATCTGTTAGTGTTTTTTTTTATATTTCAAATCATTTCCTTAAGAAACACAATATGAGAGAAAAAAAGAAAAAGCAAAAAAGTGAGCTCAAGCATTCTTACAAGCACACCCATCAAAGAAATGTTAGAACAAACGAATAAGCAGAAGGAAGAACAGAAAAGTTTAATAAAACAGAGAAGATAAGGTCGTGAAGAGAAAAAGGGAGTAAAAAAACTCAAACTAAGTTCCTGTTGGCCTATGTCTATAGAATCCAGGCCAAACAGTCTGAATCCAGCGCTGTAAATGCCATGAGTGGTGGCACGAGGAATGTTCCAAGTATGAAAATGCCACTTTTATTTGTGATAATTGTTAGCTGCACAACTAAACACTTCAACATTACGTTACAACACATTACGCTTAATTTGATACTTTGTAAGATGTAAAAACACAGTTATCATTTGGTAAACCATGTAACATGATCAAAAGATAGAATATGTTCAACCTTATTCACACACACATACATTGTTGTCATCTTGCCCCAGTACTGGGGCAAGATGATAAATTGTTAAGGTTATGAAAAAATAAAACTATCCTTTGATTTTTTCATTTGAAAAATTAAATGGTAATATATTTAATACCACAAAGGACCACTCTAACACTCCATGTAAAATTAATTTTTTGTATCCTTTAAAAATAAATAAATAAACAACAAAAATCGTTAACATAGTCATCTTGCTCAGGTCTTCCCTATCTCTTTTTAGTGTGATCCCCTGTTGAAGGATAACAATCGCCACAAAGTAATTTTGTCACTCAGTTTCCTCTCCAGAGAGAGGCACGTGAGCTCTGACGATGTGAAAATTTTCTAGGAATTTCATTTGAAACTAAGTCAAACAGGCATTCAAAGGATCTTTTATATGCTACATAATCATAAGACATGGAAGCTGTCGATATTTTGCAATATGAAAATTCGACTTAGACCGGGGTTGAACTCGGAAACTTGGCCAAATAACAAATGGGACTTTAGTTACGCAGAGTTAGAAACTTGTCGGTAAGGGGTTAGATTTGGCAGTATGCGGAGTAAGGAAAGTTATTCAAGTCATCACATATTCTGAATGTAATGACTGCTTAGTTATTGTGCATGATGCATTTTCCTCCACTTTCAAAAGAATGGAGTCTTCTTTCAAGGGAATGAAGGATTTACAATATTTTTTGGAGAAGATTTCATATTAATGCAAAGAATTTTGAAATGCATGTTTTAGCTAGTCACGTATCGTTAAAAACATTCCTTTTTTAATTAAGAAAAAATGAATAATTTGAACTGAAGATAAAAATGTTCGCTTTTTATGTTAAACATGCTTATGTTAAAAAACATAAATTTCCGTTTATGTTCTCAAAATTAATGCTGAAACGTCTCAATAAAATTGTTTACATACTAGCACATCGTGTTTTATGTATAATCTTCGTATAAATTTCATGACTTTATATGAAGAATACAATTATTAAATTAAATTGTCGACCGAAATAAAAATGCGTTTATTGCAGCAAATTTGGTTTTCATTACATATTTGTGTCTAAAACTAACGCTGAAGCGACACTATAAAACTGTTTACCAAAAGGCATGGGTTTCTTGCTCGATAATCTACGATTTCATGACGACATTACATTTTTCAAAATTTATTTCAAGATCCAATTATAGACAGAAAAAAATGTTTACAGAAAGGAACAATAAAGAGGATTATGAAGCATTCAATACGATAAAAAATGCAGTTAAATCCTCTTAAAACATGATATTCTCTCTCATTTCTATTCAATAACAGCATAGTGTCCGACAGGGAAAGGTAAGATTGAATTTCGTTTGTTTCAATAGCTTCTTTGAAAGAGTTAGTATGTAAATATTTGTTGACAGATAGAGAGAGAAAAGCTAGCAATTTTTGTGAATAAATAGCTCCTGAAATAATTACTTTACAAAGGTTTGTTAGATTGATCGAAACTTATATGCTTCTTAGAATAATAATGTACTTATGCATATGATTTTAAAATTAGAAACCGAAAATAACGTAATCTGAAATGTTAATGCTGTTTTAGGACTCCCAATTTATTTGACAGGTTAGAAAAACCCTGAGAGAAGGAGCGCAAAAGATGTATACTGTCATAATTTAGTCCAAGACATTCTGCACGGTGGTTTTGATACAACAACAATGATTAAATTTCAAAATGATCGCATGTGACTCTGCTGGAGATTTTAACTATACCACGCCTTTTTACGTTACAAAACTCAGTCTTAGTCACAGTGGCGTAACGGAGAGTATTAGTATTCCACTTCAAAGTCAGGATTTGAGCTCCAAGTCGGATCTTACAAAGGATTAAGAAACCGTAACTTAACAAAGGGCTTAGACCCTTAGAATACGGGCCTCCCACGATGAGAGAGTTGCGGGAGAGTATTTAACGTTACTGGAGGAACAACATTAGATATTCACTGTGTAATAGATGATGTAGACATGTTGAGGCATAATTGTAACCTTGAAAAAACTGTTCTTGGAGCATCGTTCTAAAGAGAGTAGTGAAAACCTTTAACAAGGGGAGGGCACGACTAAGGAAACTCATTTGAGGACGAGACTTAGTGCAATTGTATTGTAGTACTTCATTAAGGTGTTCAACCCTCAACGTATTAGCGCCGAATGGCCAGTCAATTCGGAGAAAATAGGCTTCGAAATTCATACTTAGCTTTTATGCAATTAAATTTTCATTAAAGTCAGAGACGCGGTGGTATAGATGATAGCGAACCTGCTTACTACGCAGCTGGCCGAGGTTCGAGTTATGCGGTCTGGGTTTTTTTTGTTTATTTTATTGAAGTGATAACTTCTATTGGCGCGATTTGCTTCAGAGTGAACTTGAATGAACGTTACGCTCGGGAATGTAACGCTGATTCAGCTCTTTTCGTCTTCAGTCGGACATACTCACCCCTAAAAAGGAAAGGAGGGACGTTTCCCCCCAACACTCTGAAACCGGTAGTTTGTCTCCCCACCAATAAAAGTAAAAGTAAAGTTCCTAGCTTCGATCTATGTGGGGCTGCCCCACCCTCACCTCTTTCTAGGGCAGGGGTGGCCAACCCAAATGATCTCCTGGGCCACTTCGGAGAAGAACTTTACAATTCCGCGGGGCGCATATAAAAATATATATCTTTATATCAGATTTGGATCCATTACAAGGATTTGTTGGAGTGAACATTTAAAACAGACTGATATATTATTATTGTTTTCATTGTTTTTCATGTATACAAACATAGATAGAAAAATAATAATAACGCAATGGTCAAATAATATTTAATTAGTGAGATATCTGTTTCTCAACTCTTTCACTCAGTTTTTGCAAGTCGATCTCAATGCATGTGTAATTGCGTATTTTAATTGTTGTTACAGATTTTCATGAGTTAAGTTTGAGCACAATTTATGTTTGATAAATTTCAATTTAGAAAAAAAAATAGATTTTCAGTAACAGAAGCAGCGTGATAAAATAATAACAGTTATGGGATCTATTTTTTACATAAAATAAATAAATAAATAAAAATAAAATAAAACACTTTTTAAACAAAAAATATTGTACAAAATATTCGAATTTTGGAAAGTTGTAAAGAACCTCACGGGATGGAAAATGATTCAAGGCTGGCCACATGCGGCCTCCAGGCCGCAGGTTGGACACCCTTGTTCTAGGGTATTGTGAATGCGGGATTCTTTCTAATCCTAGTTGAAACATGAAAATGAAATGTATTATTTTTAAAAAATAGGCTTAGAGAAAAAGAAATCCTACACTAAAACTAAACATAAAAATGTAGAAAAAGGACAAATTTTTAAAGAATTAAGTAAATAGTATTATTATCATTAGGAATATTGCAGTGATCTTAAGAATAAAAATCTATTTTTGTAAGAGAATCGGAATAGCAACGAACAAATAGTTGTATTAATCACGTTACTTAAACATACTCTGTCAGTCTAAAAAGGAAATTAAAACAATTAAAATGTAAAATAACAAAATTAAGTATAAAGGTATTAAGAAAAAGATACATTAAATAATTTAAATACAATAAGAGAAAATATAATAAAGAAAATTGACATTGCAACAGCACTCTAGATATACTTGTACAAAACTGCCATACAATGACAAAAAAGCTAGTATATATAAGCGAGATTATATAATATAAATCTTCTGATTAAATCATTCTTAAAGGTTTTGACCTAGATTCCTCTCTTCCCAATCAACTACCAGTCTTACTATTCCTTTGCTTAAACCAATTCATGGATAGAATTGAATATTTTTAAATTTAAACCAAAATTCACAAAGTTGGATCGGGTCTTCTGAACAAATTATCTATGATTTTAAGTGGGAATATTAAAGTAGAATTTTCAAAAGACAAATCAAAACTTTTAGTTGATCTTTTAAAATCAAAATTCAATTTATTATGTCAAATGATCCAAATGAAGCACGAGAAAGTATCGAACAACGCTTGATGGAGTTTCTTTTTTATAGATAATTAAATAAAATTTTGAATCTAAAGGATTTATAACCTATTTCAGCTACCATAAGCCAATTGTTTCCTTCTTAGAATACAGTTCATTCCCAAATATGATTGTATATTTCGCACAAAAATATTACTTTATGAGTACAGACATATGAATAAATAATGTTATTGGACAATACTAACCTTCTTGGTTTTTATTCATAACTAAAACCTGAAATAACATTACAAAATTTGAAGTTTTTACTTTTCTATCTTGTGGTCATAAGCACCCCCCACACTTTTTTTTTATTTTCATTTAATTATTTTCGTAATTAAATAAATTTATTTAAAAATGAGTCATTAAATATTAAATGACATTATAGATAATTATTTTGTAATTTCAAAAGTAAAATAAATACTGTAATTATATAAATATTTATATTATATTTTATTAAAATATATAATTATTATTAAATAATTAAACTTTATTAAACATTAAATGATATTTTTTATAAATTAGTTATAAATAGTTTTATACTATGATATACAATGAATTATAAATAAAATATTATATATAATATTATATTAAAATACATAAAATATATTATTACAATTATTTATAAAAAAATTATTTTATAATTAATAAAGTAAAAATATTATATATCTTATATAACATATTACTAATTTAATTATTTTATAATTAAAAATATTTAATAAGTCATTTTTAAATAAATTTACTTAATTGCAAAAATAATTAAATGAATTGAAAAATGTAACAAAAAAACTGATCGCGAGACTTGAACCTTTGCCGACTGCGCAGTAAACAGGTACGCTATCATCCATGCCATAGCATCTCTGACGTCAATGAAAACTTAATTGTGTGAAAACTAAGTGTAAATTTCGAAGGCTATTTTCTCCGACTGACCATTCGGCTCTAATGCATTGAGCCTTGAACATCCTAATGGAGTACTCGTATTACACTAAGTCTCATCCCTAAATGAATTTCCTTAGTCGTGCCCTCTCTTTGTAAGAACAAATTTATCTCTTTCAAGCGATGAATCACCTAGAATATTAAACCCCCCATTTTTTTAAAATATCAACTCTATATACATGTTGTTTTTTTCTTGCTTATGCTTTTTTTTCTTGACGTTAGAGAATAGTGTTTCTATAATAAACCAACAACTTTCAATCAAGCTATAGGAAATTCTATCAATGTATTTTATAACAGATTTATATCTTTCAGTATATCAGCTGAGAAATCCTGGCAATGATCCGACTTCTTATTCAAGTCCTTGTGCTATCAGTTTTAGCTGTAAGCAGTGTGATTGCCTTCAAAGGATACGATAATGATTTCATAAGTTTTGCTATAAGGGCAGATACGTGTGTGGGTCATTGTAAGTTATTTTTTCTTTCTTTTTTCGGACGGTTGTAATGTATTCCGTTCATGATTATTACGACCCGTGCTTCATCTTCAGTCCGTGTAAAAGTAATGGCATACAAGCTGCTAGGGAATATATTCTTCGCTATCTATCCGCGTCGTTCTCCCAATGCCAAAATTCTCCGCAAGTTGGACGATAGACTCTAAAATACTAGTCGTGTCTACCTAACAAACGATCTCTATGATATTGGAGAGAGGGCGCTCGGTGGTCTTACGCCAGCATAAGATGCAATATTTTAGCGGAAGAAAGAATTCTCCTGAATTGAGTCACGTAAACTGGCCAGCGAGATGAATGCGAGTAACAATACTTTATGCTATTACGGGCGGAGAAACTATACCCATATCGTTATAAAAACCATCAAGGTCTACATTCGAATGACCTTCCGCGAAGCATTCACTTTTTTGAATGATTAGTATAACAAAACAGGAAACCAACATTGTGATTTCATTGTACGTATCATGTAGATCAGGGGTGGGCAGACTTTTCTAGGTTACGGGCTACTTCTTTTTCAAGGTGTTGCGGTCCTTCCAGTGGCATAGGGGTAGTGTGCTAAAAGAAGGTATACAATGCAGTCGGACCTTCATTTTACGAACCTCTAGCTTACGAATTTCTCTATTTAGCGAACTTTTACTTGGAATCAAGAATATTTTAGTATTTTCTTCTCAAAATAACTTCCAAATAACAAAGTACATTATCTGTTTGTCGAAATTTTTTTTATGATTCGATTTTTTTCCTTCGTATTTTTTAAAATATTTCCGAACCTTGGTAAGATGAAAAGATTATACTAGGTCTTAGTGAAGACGGTCACCTCCAAAATGTCTTGGCGGTCCACCTGTCGATCGCGATAGACTTAATGCCCACCCCGGATGTAGATGTATGAAGCGTAATTCGCATGATATTGGATTTTCAACAGTCACAACAGCCTTGTGTTGTAAGACTCCAATTCTCTTGCAATCCGCCTGCAAAGACATCAGGACCGTTGGTCTGTAAATATGCGAGACTGCATATTAGAAAATTGATTGATTGAGTGATATGTTCTCCCTGAATGGGTCACGGGGGATTTGTGATTGGTATTTCTTCGTCACTTGTTAAGCGATGTTCTAGTTGGTATGCCCTTAGCGGCATATAGTTCCAGCGCACTTCAGCTCTCATGTACGTCATTGGCAGGATATCGAATATGCAGGCCGCCAATTTGGACGTGGAGAATGCTGTTTTATGGCCTCTACGATCTTCATATCTAACCCCTTTAGATTTCTTCTCATGGGATAATCTGAAGGAAATGATTTTTCCAGAAACATCTTTTCAGGAATAAACTTCGTTGCTCGTTTTTATGGTACGTGTACATTTGCTACTGGGATGTGTGCAGTTTTCCCATTCCACGACGCTCACATTTAAGCTTCCATATGCGCGAGGGACATTTGAAACATCTTCCTAATTAAAATTATGCAATAACCGATTGATCCAAATGTTTATTTTTCGTAAACCGGATATGAGGTACATTTTCACAACCATTATTCTCGTAAACTATGGGTAGTGGTGGTACAAATCTTTTGGCCCTTTTTATGTATTCAAAGCAAAAATTCTTACTGTGCATACTTTGTCTGGTCTTAATGCGTCACCTCTTGTATACATTTCCTATTTATTATTTCATAGTTGTTCCTGAAAAGTGATTAGTGTACTTTTGAGGCACTGCAAAATGCAAAAAGAGTTTAAGACATTAGGAAACCAAAATTTCAAACCTTTTTCTATAGCTTCTACTCCGACAGAGATTATATAGATTCTATATAAAAACTTTCTACTTCTTAAGATGAGATTTTAAGAGTTTTGGTAGCGACAAAAACTGCTACAAATGCAAATATCCCATTATCGGTATAAAATGCATTGAATTAAATTTGTTGATTCGCTGTTTCGAAACATTCCACTGGAAGTACTAAGTCTACAACAAATATCAGACACTGGAGGACAACAATTGCGTAAATTATTTTATACTGTTGTTTCGTGGAATGTTGGCGAAATTTGTATGAAGTATTGTCCTAGTTTAAACATTTTTGTGTTTGGACATATTTGTCGATCATATTATGATTTGCATGTAGTTAACCTGTTTCTTTTGATTTTTTTATTGACCATTTCTTTAACTAATAATTTGTTTAATTTAATTTTTTAAAAATCACTGCAATGAACTTTTTGTTCTTTATTTTACAGCTGGAGATCAAGAAAAATGTGATAACTATGTGGCTTGTACTAGAAAATTTCCAAAGCAGGTAATGTAAACAAATAGATTTACAATAATTACTAACACTTTCTCGCTCATAATGTATTAAACATAGAATAAAACTTCCTGATTTTCGATTCATAATTAATTTTTTTCTCCTCTCTGAAAGATAATATTTATAATTAAAAATCGTAGTTTTTTAAGTACTTATGATTATAGTAAAACTAACAGTTCTTTTACAGCATGACCATTATGCATTTATGGACCCTTAATTACTATAATTGTACACTTATTTACAACAATCTTACGGTACTTGTTTTTAGTACGACTGAATTTTAACTGAAAAACTCGTCAATCTCTACTGCTCGTTGAGCATAATTTTTGAAAGATTTTCGAAATCGCAAATATTACCAAACTTTTAGAATATTTTTTAATGATAGCCCATTTTTTTAAAATAATCTCTGAACACACACACAGTGAATTTTTGAAAGAATACCTTTTACTGGGATGATTCATTCGAAAAATAATTATCAATTCTGCTACGAAAAACTATAAGGTGACCAACCGTCCTCCTTTAGGGGTGACTGTCTTCCTTTTATAGGTTCCGTCTTTAGTCGAAAAGTGTCCTCCGACTTGCATTCCTTTTCAAACTGAATTCCTTTTCAACTTTTTTTTGAAACTGATCTGTTAATCTCTGTATTCGGAGATGAACCAAATATGTTTCCAATATGTCGAGGAATAGTCTGAAACAAATATCACAGGAAATAACAGTTTTCAATGGTGCTTTTTGACTTCATCACAAGTAAATTGGGCAGATATGGAAAACAGTGTTGATTTTTTTATCGAAAGAAGTGCCTGATATTTTAAAATCGTTGACAATGGTCTATTTGAAGAAATTGGAAGACTGAATGTATATTTAAATTACAATAAATTGAAACAATTGGAAAATCAACATGCTGAAATTGATAAAAGATGGTTGAAATACTTAACCATCTAAAAAAATGAACACATTCCATATGAAAATTTAGTTATTATTTTTGAATTTACGTTGTGTGGACATGGAACTAATGCACCAGTTGAAAGAGTCTTTTCAGTTGTAATTTTTAGACAAGTGAGAAATCAAGATTGAATGTTGATATTTTAGCTGCGGTACTTACAGTAAAGATAAAAGATATTTGTTTGCTCCGAAATTTCCGATATATTAGAAAATAATAGATTGGCAAACAAAAAAATTTATTCATTGAGAAAATACTTGTTTAAATAAATAATAAAAAGGGATGTAAGCATAGTTAGCGTAATTTTGCTTGAATATTTACGTTGTAGCATTTTCTTAACATTTTCATCCTCCTTTTCATTGTAAAAAGATTAGTCACCTTAAGAGCAAACACAAAGATATCCTTACAGAGATCTAGAAATTTACGCTAAAAAACTTAAAACACGTTTAGAGTCCTCCCCTCCCCCGTGATGCATTAAGAAAGCGAAAAGATAAAACCTTTGAATTGACTGTTTGTTTAAATACTTTCTTAGAGTGTGTTTACCACATTATAATCGCAAATTCTAGTTTTTTTTTTTAAAAAAAAGAATGGGAAATGTTAAATGTTTCGTGTAAATTCCATGTTGTATGGATCAATGAGTCTCTGGATATCTCGACTTAAAAAAGGCGGTGAGTGATGAGTTTTAATACATTTTTTTTTAAATCCCCAAAATGCCACTAATTAACACACAGGTTCCAAAGCTGGACAGTATATGAAAAACATGGATCTCTCAGAATTGCAATTCTGCAGCTTTTTGAGTTGGCTCGCTTAGGAGTGAGACAGAAAAAGTAAATCAAATAACTACGTTAATTTAAGTTCAAAAGGTAGTTAAAATAGATAGAATAGGTCTAGCTTTGATGAAACTAAAATAAACAATCCGAGTTAAATCCTAACTTAGTGAAGGTTAGCTAGTTCAGTTAACTATTTTTTTTGGTAAGCGAATGAAAAAAATCGCCAAATTGCTTCATACAGACTATAAATCCGTACGATCACATTATTTCGTCAATTTGGTGATAAATACAGGAGTATATTAAAAATTGGATCCAAATATAAAACTAATTTATATGAAGAAGCTTCTTCCCCTGTCAACAGAATACTACAGCGCAAACGGATGAACGGAATACAACGAAATTTTATATATGGGCTATTCACGAGATGCGCTCACGGAATTTCGAAAAAAAAAAGTTTTAGTTCTAAAATGTCCACCAGAGGGCATCTTTTCGGGAAAAACGGGAAATTTAACGCAATAAACGACCAAAATGGAATACCGAAACAATATTAACAATCCAGAACAAGAATTATGAGTAATAAAATGCAAAACCGGGAAAAGCTGTCAGTTGTATGAGAAAAATGTCGAGATTTGCATGCTTGGGAAGAAGAGGAAAGTTTATGCAAAATATGGGTACACAGACAGAGGTCTCCAAAGTGGTGGTCCGTGAGAAAATTTCGCTGGTCGCCAGAAAAATGTAGAATATACTTATCATGTTAAGTTATGTTTTAAGATACATTAAAATAATTCATCTCATAACAATACGTGAAAAGTTATAAAAACGCTATTTCATAGAGTAACGCCACGGAAAATAAGTCGTACTGCTGTAACTGCATTACTATAAGTGGATATAGATCCGTTAGCAGCGATAATTCAGGATAATGTTTTAAGCATGCTTCTGAAAGAAAGCCTCATCGACTTATCGTGTGACGAAACTCTTAAATTTAAATATCATTTATTCTTATCAAGATCTCAGTTTTGGCTTTCCATAAAAAGTGAATATCTTTTACTTAGTGAACAGGCGATGAAAATTCTGATTCAGTTCTCCACAACTTATTTATGTGAAAAGGTATTTTCGTCTCTCCCAGCTATCAAAACACGGTACCGATCCCAGCTTGAAATAAATACAGTTCTCCGTCTGGCAGCAACAACATTGAATCCAAGTATCCATAATCTTATTTCGAGTAAGCAGGAACATCCATCACACTAGGAATGTATAATGCTTAAATTTTGATATTCTTCAACCATTTTTTAATTGTTTTGTTTTAACAGTTCATTTATTTTGTTCATTTTATTATGGTTTATTAACAAAGCTTTCATAATTTGGTTACAAGAAATAGTTTCATTTTATTATCTAGGTACATTTTATGTGTTATTAGATAACCATTTTTTCATAAATATGTTTAACACTTAAAAAATCCCATTGGTGGACTGCGGAAATTAAATTATGAATTTACTGGTCCGTGAGGTCAAAAAGTTTGGTGACCACTGAGTTAGGGTATAAAATGCTTTCAGACGTTGTCAAGTTTCGATGTTTCCGGCTGTTATAATGACGGTCTCTTTAGCTGAACGTACGTTATTGGTGAAGCTGCTTCACGAAAACAAGAGGAATGCTTCTGCTGCAGTTCATGAATTTCGTCGTAGAAAGAACCTACGGCGTGGATTTATATCTACTAAAGGTATCCACACAATGATTAAGAGATTTGAAGAGATGGTGGAACTAGGAGTTTAACTTAGAAGAGACCGTAAATGTGTTGATGCCATCAAGACAACTGTTGACGCACAGTCACATACATCAGAGTTTGGAGGTTGTAGTGCACTTGGAGTTTCTCGACAGACAAACCATTCTTACAACATCGTCCGGAGAGTCAGAAATATAATGCATTACTTCCCATTCAAGATCTGCCATACGCAGGAGCTGCTTGATAGGGCAGAGTCAAAACGTCTCTCATTCAAAGTCAATTTTCTCAACAGAATGACTATTGATCTGCCATGGCCTTGGAGTATTCTGTGGAGAGACGAGACTCATTTCTACCTCAATGGGACAGTCAACACACAGAATTGCCGCATTTGGACGAAGTTAAATCCACGGATCCCCACTTAAATTCCCCTGCAGTTTCCAAAGGTCACGGTCTGGTGTGGATTCATGGCGACATTCCTCCTTGAGCCATTCTTTTTTGAGGAAATTGGTGAACGTGGGCCTGTCACATGTTCCGTTATGGGCCATCGGTTTTGTTTCTTCCTTACCTTTACTTAATGTGGTTCAATGTCAAGGTGATATGAAACTAGACAATAAATCTTAATATTGTTTCTGTGTTCCGATTTAGTCGTTTATTGTTTAAATTTTATGTTATTCCAGAAAAGGCATTCTCTGGTGCGCATTTTGGAACTAAGAATTTTTTAAAATTACGTGAGTGCATCTCGTGCATAGCCCATCTGCAAAATTTCTTTGCATTCCGTTCACCCGTATGCGCTGTAGAATGTCGTTTATAGGGGAAGTTTAATTATAACCCCCCCTTGGTACATCTTGAACGCTGAAAAAAGACTGTAAAACTAAAAAATCTATCATCAAGTTGTTGGAGGATTAATATCTTAAATATGTTTTATTCCAAAATTTTATTTAAATCTGTCTCAAAAGAAAAAATAAAGGAATACATGTAACAGAAAAAAATACGAGGATAATGAAAACGTATAAAACAATCTTTAAAAAACTACTTGAAGGATATTTTGTCGCATTTTGAGATAGATATGATGACATGTCACAACATTTTCAAAGAATCACTTCAAAATAAAATTTCAAAAATTTAAGGCTAATTTCAAAAAACTCTCTTCGAATTACCATGATTTCAGCTTGACAAATTTCAAGCTTCTTGATGTTGTAACGTCACTTCTCCGAACATCGAGAGTGGTCAGCATCTTTGTTGAACCCGACACCCACACGTGCATCTTGCAGCTGCAGCGCAACCCCTTTTTGACCCCCGAGGAATCTAACCCTGTCGACCGGAAGATGAGAGGAGAGATGCTTTGAACTTGCACGGGAGCGGTGGCCAACGAATCCTCCTCTCACAAAATATTGGACTCTAACAATCTATAATTAAATTTAATAACTTTGTGTATCATTTAGTAAATAATATTCAACGTAGTTGTGACGTAAAAATAAATTCCCATTACGATATTGCAATTGAATGCCAAAAATACGCTACCGTTATTCTTTCAAACGTTACAATGTGCTATAATGTAGACACACATATACTGTCAGAAACACTTTCTCCTTAACTACTATAAATTACTATACTTGAGTGTTTTTTTATTCAGAGGAAACCTAAACTTGTAAATACCCTTTATAGATTTATATTTCCAGCACCAGTGTCGTAACGTAGAATATTAGGGCCACACTGCAAACTGAAGTGTAGGGGTCCAAGCCCAAATACGTATTTAGCATCAGTAATGCTTTGGGCCCCTTAGAATCCCTCCCCCTCCCCCGCAATGCTGGGGTTTCGGAGATGTACGTTACGCTACTGATCAGTACAATTAAATTTATTTTTCTTTTTCACAACATTGTTCATTCAATTATGTTACCTGAACAGTTTGCTCACTGCCAACAACATATACATATGATTGCAGCAATGAATATTTTAAAACAGGAGAGTGCAACTGGCTGCACGCGGACCACATGCGGCCTGCAAAGAGTTTTCTGCTGCCCGTCAAGGCAATCAGAAAAACATACTGGATAGAGGCGAGGAGAAGCTCAGACCTCTCTCTCAGGCACTAGATGTGGAGTGGGGGTAGGGGAGGAAACACTTGACATGATTCAATTTATCAAAAATTTACCACACAATGAACAGACCCAATTTCAACTAATAATAGAAAGAGAATGCCTCAAAGCTAACCACGAAAGTGGAACAACGACGGTAAAACGTGAACGATTAAGAGACTATCAAACCTGATCCTTACTTTAATAAACGATCTAACCTATCATCCGAATTAATCTAATATCAATTCAATCTTAGTGAACAATCGTCACTTTAAAGTTTCCACTTAATAAATCTCAACTCACAATAATTCGATTATACCTTCAATAGCAATCTCACCTGATTCGAGTATATCTTCGCTCCTACTCTCTCTCTCAAACTAGAAAACCTCAACTATATATAATAAGTTAATTTAAATATCATGATTCTCTTCTTCCGAAGGGTTGGTTGTGAATAACACGAATTGATAGCCCAAGGATTCCCCAAGAGGATTAATTGAAGAAACACGTATAGATCCGTCACATGTTCTACACATTTGGATCAGCATATAGTTTTAAGCAAGGCTTTTCTTGCATAAAGATCAATAAGATTAATATTGGTTCAAGTTATCTGACAATTAAACTTGCAGGCTGCGTTGAGATTTTCAACAAGCAATCTCAATCCTGATTTTTAAAAAAATGTGGCAAAGTGTTACATTTGGCTCATTGAACTGATTCTAAAACTAAAATTTCTTACAGCTATAAATGATGTGAAATTAGCGCAATAAGTAAATTGAATAAAATTGCCACTATTCTCTGTAACTGATACTTATTGATTTTTATGCGGTAGTATTCATATATTTTTTGACACACAATAATTTTTAAAAAGGTGAGTTCCACAGGTATCCTCTGCTTACACTATGCTACCCTTGAGCCAAAAGAGTTGTCTCCCTTGGTATGAAACACACAAGAGCACATTAGGAATTTTTTGCCCTCTATAAAGACAATCGAAACAGGCCAGTGCTGATGTGTGCTGTTTTCTTTCAATAATTTGTTGGAAACATCTAACAAAAAGAAAAGTCAGTGGTGTACATATTTTTGCCATAGTTTTCATAAATGAGCAAAGATAATGTTCTTACTAAATCTGCTTTATAAATTTTTGCTTCATTTTTTACCAATGAGACTTTTATATCGGTTCATTACCTTCTCATTTTACATCTAGAAAACATTTTCAGCTCTTTTATCGAATATCACGCAGCCTCTTATTACCATATCCTTTTCATGACTACAGTTATCCTCTACAGAAGTTAGAATTATATAAGTATTTTAAACGACTCACATTATATAGGGTTATCAGAACTGAATGACCCGATTACAAAAGTTAATAATTCCCAGATGAATAAACAGAAAATGATCATTAATATGTCATTATAAAAATGAAATATGAAACATTTTCCGTACGCAATGTTTCTTGACGTAAAGTAAAATTTGTTTTCACAAATGTTCAATGTGTCTTCCTTTAGTCACCCGTATAAAATCATTGCGAACCTAGTCGCCCTGGACTTTTGCCTTTACACAGACATCCAGTTTCCTTGAACTGCTTATACCATCTTCTTATACTCTTAAATGTCGGTGCATTTCTCTGTTACTTTTCCGCGAAATTCGCGTTCAACCGTGATTACTGATAGACTTTTTGTGTGTGTGTGCAAACGAAAGCACACAAAATGCTTCTCCCCGCTGCGACGTCATTTCCACTTCTGTTCACAATTACAACATTGCTGCCACCTATTTTTCAAAAACAATGTTACAAACTCAAAATTTCATATTTTATCTTTACTATGACATAGTAATGATCGTTTTCTGTTTATTTATCTGGGAATTATTAAATTTTTTGTCATCGGGTCATTCATTTCTGATAACCCTGTGTATTTTTCTACATTTTTGAGCTACATATTTTATTTATATATTTCAATAATTTTAATGAGAAAATGAGGAACTACGTTTACATCGATTAATGGTACTGTAATCAACAGTTAATTAATTTAAATATAGTACATTACAAAAATAGTGACGCATCTACTTATGTTTATTTGATCACTTTGATGATGATCAAAAAAGAATGGAGTTTATTGAATGACAAACGTTCTGGTTGAAAATTGAATTTTATAATTAGCTTGTTACTCCTTCTCAGTACCCACAATAATAATGTTTTAACACGTCATAAGGTGAAGAAGATAATCATATAGTTCATTGAAAGAAATGAAAGAAAAATGCACACAAATGCAAAATAAACCCTAAATGTAGAACGAGTTGAAATATATGATTTGTATTATGGGTGGTTCCGTATTAAATGAACAAAAGACACACTCTTCAATACAGCTAACATAGCTTGAATGCAAAATTTCAGAAACACAATTGGGTTTTAAGTAGATTTTTCTTCTTCTGTATTGTAAACCACTTATTGTTGAAAAATGTGAATAGAATATAAATTATCAAACTATGTATAATAATAGTACAAATGGGGAATATCAAAGTATAAAAATTCTATATTTCTTCATTTTAGTAGAAAACGCTGTGCTTCCTACATTAATTACATATAATATTTCAGTTGGAGAAAGAATTCGATTCTTGCATAAGAAGCACCTATCCTAGTGGGACTTTGTACAAATGCACTGAAAACCAAAGCTTGTTCGGATCCCCTGATGAACATATAAAGGTAAGGAATATTATGAAGCTATATTGTTGATTCATTACGTATTAGCCTGTTTTTATCTTACAATGGTTAAATTGGTTTTCTCTGGCGAGTGTGGGTGGTATTTTAGACAAATACGGCAGTAATCCCTCAAAAATTTATTTACAAGATACAGAAAGAATGCTCAAGCGTGGAAGAAGCATTCTATTAAATAAACATTTACGTATGTGGGAGCAAGACTTTATTAAAATAAAAAATATTTTAACATTACTATTCAGTATCAGCATAATAAAATATCGTAGCAAGTTCTTTTTAACAATAATGGTTTCATTAAAGAACAGATTCTATTACAGATTCCTAAAATTTTTTTGCAGTTTTGTAAAATATCAAGAGCAGCTATGCTCTATCAAAATCTTCTTCTGATATTAAGTTGCTTTAATTTTATAGCTTTGATATCAAGTTGCTTTAATTTTATAGCTTTGATATCAAGTTGCTTTCATTTTATAATTGCCTTATTGTGCAGAAATAACTAATGGATATAGAAACTTAAATAGTTAAAAATAATTAAATTGATTCAAACACTCCCTAAATCAGGGATGTCCAACACAAATGACCTGGCGGACCACTTCGGAAAAACATTATAATCCCGCGGGCCGCACATAAAAATATGTATCTTTATATCATATTAGGAAACAAAACAAAAAAACGTTTACTGGAGTAAAAATTTAAAACAGAATGAATTATTATTATTGTTTTCATTGTATGTCATGTATACAGACATAGATAATATAATAATGTTTATATAATATAATAATGCAATGATCCAATATTGTTTAAAATATTACAGTTGCCATTTTCTTGAAAATTGCGATGTTGCTTTTGAACTGATCTTTCGTTACTCATTGTTGAAATTTGATTTTGCTGTCATTCGCAAGCGATTAAGCATACATTGCCCTTTATCTTAACCGTCCTGAATATATTTTTTTAAACTTTACAAAACATCTCTGACTGCCTCTTGCTTTTTGGGCACTCCAAACAGAAAAGGAGGAGGATAAATGAAAGTCGCACACACAAAGAATCATGTACCATCCATAGTAAAGGATACACATAATGGACTTCGGAATTTACTAAAAAAGTAATTTATTATAGTAAAATCAAATGTAAGTGTTTGATAAAATATAAATCTATTTTAATCTAAAGAACATACCTATTATCAAAAAAGGATTTGTAATACATTGTTGAATATATATATATATATATATATATATATATATATATATATATATAAATTTCCCCTCGAATAAATTTCAGGATGAAAAACACTTTAAAAACCTGATATTTAAAAAGTTTTAAAAAAGAGTCAGTAGGCCGCAAACTTACGTACTGGAGGGCCACATGCAGCCAGCGTGTTGGATGCCCATGCTCTAAATAATCAATTTCGTATTTCTTACAAATTCTTAGCGTGACATCGCATACATAACTGCGAAAGGCATCATTCAATGGTTATAAAGTTAATCCTTGGATATATTTTAAAAGTATTTATCATATTGAATTCTAAGCGCCTAAGGAATAATATGTATTTTTTTAGAACCATGTTGAGAAAATCTTTAATAATTAGATTAAGAGAACAGCTAACAGTTACGGTTATAGGTTTTGTGGATATGGAGCGACAAGGCTATTATACCCTAAAAAACTGAAGAAAAATTTACAAAGAAGATATCAAAATATCTCATTTTCTGAACAAAAAAATCTAATTGTTGGGGTCGAAACATGCATTGTCATTCAAACTAAATGTGTATACAAAATTGCAGCTCAATCGGTTGAAGATATCAGCTTCAAAATTGAGTTGCAAGATTCCACCCAAACAAATTACATTGCAAGTTAAATAAAAGCTTGTGTAATAATAAAAAGAAACATGGATCAGTACTTGTTTGATTTGTCACGAAAGTGCAGTATTTAAAAAATACTTATAAACAGGAATTATTTAATGACATTTTTCTTCTTTCAAGAGGTGATAAATAGGCTTTATTGAATATTTTTTGTAACAGTAACAAAATGTTTCGTCAGTGGTAATGTCACAGTAGTAACAAAGACATCCTAAGACGTTTGTTATATTATTGGTAATCATATGAAACCGTTTACTGATGCAAAAATTGTGAAGGAGTGTTTCCTAAATTCTTTTAGTTTAGTTTTAGTGAGAAAAATAAAAAAAAAAAACATAAAAAATAATAATTCAAATAGAAAAAAAAGAAGTAATAATATTTTGATCAATTTTCCATATTTTAAATTTCCAAATGTTATCTTGTCTTAAGAATTTCTCCATTTAATCTCATGTTACGGCCCACGTGAAATAGCTAACATACGAGTATATATGCGGTCAGTAGAAAATGATATACAGAAAATATCACTTTTAGTAATTGATAAAAATGTTCTTTTATGGTTGTTCTATTTAGAATTAAGGATTTTAAATATTTTTTATTATTAGACAGAAAACATTATAAATACGTTCAGTAAATTTTCAGCCAAAGAAAAAATCGATATCTTTAAATTTTGACTAATTTCTGAATATAATACTTTTATTATATAAATATGTTTGCTTTGCAGAAAATTGACCCCTTACAAATCTTCGGGCTTTTATCATCCCAGCAGAGGACACTGCTTACGTATCAGTTTCTCTGAAAAATATTGAATGCTATTTGATACATCGTTTAAAAGAAATTTCAAACAGTTACATAGATAGCATAAACAGAAAATTAGGATCTTACTTTTGATCAAGATTACAATGTTTCTAAAATTATGAACTATATTAAAAATACCCAACAACTACCACAAGTTAATTTTAAATTAATCTCATTTCATTAATTTTTTTATATAATTAATATTAATAAGCAATGCTGATAAATAATTTAATGTAATATCCTCCAGAGCCCAACATAATCCTTTCACACACAAATCTAACTAAACTGAATATATTGTTAAATGCTTACAATAGATGATTGTTTTAAAAAATTAGCCCATAAAAACTTTATGATTAACATACTAGTGCAAGTATTAGAAGCAGGGTGTTCCTGTACTTCAAAACTCAGTATAAAAACTGAAAAAATATTTCCAGCATTCTCTTTTAAAATGTTTCTTGTTGCTTTTCTTACTAAGACACCTGACGTTTGTATTGAATTATGTATAACATAATTGAATAATTTAACTTTTTAAAAAATGTTTTAGTATATATTTTTTTATATTTTTTTAATATTTCCTTTTTAGTTTTACTATGCTTCTGGATGTTACCACGGGTAAGTTTTCAGCTTTGGTACCTACATTGATTTATTTTTGAGAAACTGCTTTTGTCTTTCTTGTAGTTTAAACCATAATCCACATTTTATCCAGATAAAATCATATATCAAAAATTTCTGACTAATTAAAAATCAAATTTTAAACGTTTAAGGAGTTTTGTTTGTTTGTTTGCATGATTCTTGAAAAAAAAGTATACTATGTTTACAATCAACAGAAATTATATGGATATGTAGGAAAACAACTTTGATGATTTAATTACATTAATACATTAATGTAATTAAATCAAACTATTAGTGTAAAACACAAACCTGTTTAACAACGTAAATATAGTTTTCCTTCAGAGGAAATGCTACACACGGGAATATATTATTTTCCAGATTTAGAAAAAGAACACAAGATAGAGGGAGATTAATGATTTATTTGCTTATGATCATTATTTTTAAAAATTTTCTTGCATTTAAAAATTAAAAATCGTAAACTTAATTGAAAGACTAAGCAAAACTATAAGTATAATATTTTAGAATACTATGAAGTATAAAACTGAAAGTAATCGACAAAGAATAACAAGACATGGATCAAGGTTATCATGATTTAGAGAGGGGTAAAAAATAAAGAAATTTTACCTTTGTGTGTGCATTATTCTGAAGGTAACATAGGTGAATTATATCTACGATATATCACACATGAAATTATTATTTTTCTTTTTGTTTTGTTTGTGTACTTGTATTTTTAATACTTGTTTAGATTTCTACCCTTTGCATAGGTTTTTTGTTATTAAATTCATGTCATTTAATGTTTTTTTTATTCTATTTCTTCTAGATTGTTTTTTCTATTGATAAATAAGTTAATTTTTACAGAGAAATTAGCTTATTTTTTACAAATGACCTTTTCAATGTTTTACTGGAAGAGCCAAAATATTTATTATTAGAAGTTAAAGTAAAAGAAATTAGAATCAGAAAAAACAAGTAATATATAAAAAAAATTTAAGTCAATTCCTACTTAGGTCAACAAAGAAAATTTTTGTTTTAGATTTACTTTTTTTTAAATAATTACAATTAATATAAATATAAATATACATATGACAGAATCACAATATTAAGTAGCAAAAATAGAAAGCGATTTCCCTTTCTATATATGGTGTTGGACTATTATATTTTTGTTACTATTTATTAATTCAAGAATCACATTCTCAGAAATTAGGGCCTCCCAGATAGGAATCAGAACCCACGGCCTTTGGATTAGAAGTCCAACACGCTATCCATTGCGCTACACTGACACAATGAACGATTTTCCTCCCTATATATGCTGCTGGACTATTATTTTTGTTTGTTACTATTTATTCATTTTTTAATGTAATTAATAAATTAATATTTGAAGAAACTGTACTTAACGTCAAGTGTCATCTCACACGTTTAAAAAATTGTATTTGAACTTGAGTGGATGATTAAAGTATTTTACTAACGATTGAAAATTTAAACAAGATATATATGTATTGGGAGAGTGTGAATTAATAGTAGGAATTGAATAATTTTTTAGGAAGAGTATGAACTAATAGTAGAATTGAAAAAGAAACGAGAGTGAACGAATAAAAATTTAGATTAGTGAGACTGAATGCTTTTTCGTAGTTGTATTAAAAATCTAACAAGGGGAGGGCATGACTAAAAAAAAATTCATTTGGGGACGAAGTTTTGTGCAATAGTAGTACTCCTTTAGGGTGTTCAACCTCCAATGCAAAAGCGCCGAATAGCCAGTCAATTCAGAAGAAATGGCGCTTCGATATTCATGCTTAGCTTTTATACATTAAATTCTTTAATTATCTCAAGCGACGCAACGATAGCTAGTAGAGTATTTACTTACCCACGCGACCAGTTTTTTTTTGTTTTATTTTTTTTAAAATTAATTTAATTATTTTACAATTACATACATTTATTTAAAAAATAACTTATTAAATAGTAAATGATATTTTGTATTTTAAAAAAGTGAAATAATTATCGCAATTATATAAATACTTGTATTAAGTTTCATAAATATAATTATTAATAATAATATTTATAATTAAAAATATATTATAATAATTATTATATAAAATGTTGTATAATTACTATAAAAACATAACAAATATCTTTATTAGTTTGAGTCCTAGGAGGACCCACTTTTGGTCGCCAATTTTTGTCGCCAAATTTTGAGCGATAAAAGCTACAATATGGGTAACTCTTCCATTTCATCCCTAAAATTTGGATTTTCAAATCACCGAAAAATGGCAACCCTAAAAGAGGGTGAAAGCATGTTTACGCCTTTTCCGGAAAAACAGTCTTTTGGCCCTGACTTCGCTTGAGAAGGTTTGCTCTTCACCGGTTTGTGTTAAGAATGGCTTTCAGAAAGGAAATTACTTGAAAGTGAGGCTACGACAGGTTTCTTTGTGCTCCTGGGCACAAAGGGGCGAGAAAGATACGTTAGAATGGTGTATGAAAGCTAATTTTAATTGCTTCCGATATGAAATGTCTCGAAAGTGTAGAAAAGATATGGGTTTTTGACCAGATATTGGTTCGGCAAGAGCATGAATGCGTTCATTTGTGAATGACTTGAAAGTCAATAAGAATACTGTCACGGACTGGTATATGTTTGTCGTGAAGTATGTATGACCCTTAAGAGTAAGGTAAGTGCCTTTAAAAATTTAAAATTAATTTCGCGTATTTCTTCGATTTTCAACTTTTTGCGAAACGCTCATTTGTCCTTTTTAATGTAAAAACATTTACTGCAACGGTTTTCAGGCGTCCTGACGCAGCCATTCCAGAAACTCCGTTCCTTCATAATTTTTGAACTTTTCGTACCTCCCTACTTTCAGAAACCAACCGTTGCTCTTTTGCCCATTTCGCCTCTGACACATACGGTTTCCAAGAGCTTTTCGTCTTTGACGCCATTTTAAAAACTTGTGTTTTCAATTTGGCGCCATTTGGCGAAAAGATTTGGCGCCAAAACACCAGTGGGTCCT
>BMAU01012550.1:0-35802 GCA_019973935.1 Trichonephila clavipes
CTCCGTAAGTTGGGTGTTTAGTGTCAAAGCGTCGGTTTTTTAAAGATGATCTTTCAATTTAATAAAAACGTTACAGGAATTTCGCAAAACGGAGACCAGATTTAGATTTCTGGTAAAATTTCGAGTTAAATGGGTCACTTTGGTAATTTTCTAGGGTGAAAAAAAAAGTTATTGGCTTGGTCACCGAAACGTCGGTAAGTTGGGTGTCCAGCGTCAAAGCGTCGTTTTTTTAAAGATGATCTTTCAATTTAATAAAAGGTTACAGGAATTTCGCAAAATCGAGACCAGATTTAGATTTCTGGAAAATTTTCGTGTTAAATGGGTCACTTTGGTAAGTTTCTATGGTGGACAAAAAAAAAGTTATTGGCTTGGTCACCGAATCGTCGGTAAGTTGGGTGTCCAGCGTCAAAGCGTCGTTTTTTTAAAGATGATCTTTCAATTTAATAAAAAGTTACAGGAATTTCGCAAAACCGAGACCAGATTTAGATTTCTGGAAAATTCTGTATTTTATGGGTCACTTTGGTAGTTTCTATGGTGGACAAAAAGGTATTGGCTTGGTCACCGAATCCTCGGTAAGTTGGGTGTCAGTGTCAAAGCGTCCGGTTTTTAAAGATGATCTTTCAATTTAAAATAAAAGTTAGAATTTCATAAGAAACGGAGACCAGATTTAGATTTCTGGTAAAATTTCAGGAGTTAAATGTCACTTTGGTAAGTTTCTAGGAGAAAAAGTTATTGGCTTGGTCACCGAATCCTCGGTAAGTTGGGTATCCGTGTCAAAGCGTCGTTTTTTTTTGGTGATCTTTCAATAAATAAAACTTACAGGAATTTCTCAAAACGGAGACCAATTTAGATTTCTGGAAAATTTTCGAGTTAAATGGAGTCACTTTGGTAAGTTTCTGGGAGTGAAAAAAAGAGTATTGGCTTGGTCACGAATCCTCGGTAAGTTGGGTGTCAGTGTCAAAGCGTCGGTTTTTTTTAAAGATGATCTTTCAATTTAAAATAAAGTTACAAGAATTTCGCAAAAACGGATTCCAGATTTAGATTTCTGGAAAATTTTTCGAGTTAAATGGGTCACTTTGTAAGTTTTTCTATGTTGGACAAAAAGTTATTGAGCTTGGTCACCGAATCGACAGTAAGTTAGGTGTCAACCTCAAAAGCGGTGGTTTAAGAAGTTGATCTTTCAATTTAAAATAAAAGTTACAGGAATTTCGCAAAACGGAGACCAGATTTAGATTTCTGGTAAAATTTCGAGTTAAATGTCACTTTGGTAAAAGTTTCTAGGAGTGAAAAAAAGTTATTGGCTTGGTCACCGAAACGTCGGTAAGAAGTTGGGTGTCCAGCGTCAAAGCGTCAGTTTTTTAAAGATGATCTTTCAATTTAATAAAAGGTTACAGGAATTTCACCAAAACCGAGACCAGATTTGAATTTCTGGAAAATTTTCGAGTTAAATGGATCACTTTGAAGGTAAGTTTCTAGAGGTGAAAAAGGTATTGGCTTGGTCACCGAATCCTCCGTAAGTTGGGTGTCCAGTGTCAAAGCGTCGGTTTTTAAAGATGATCTTTCAATTTTAAATAAAACTTACAGGAATTTCGCAAAACGGAGACCAGATTTAGATTTCTGGTAAAATTTCGAGTTAAATGGGTCACTTTGGTAAGTTTCTATGGTGGACAAAAAAAATGTTATTGGCTTGGTCACCGAATCGACGGTAAGTTAGGTGTCCAGCGTCAAAGCGTTGGTTTTTTAAGATGATCTTTCAATTTAAAATAAAAGTTACAGGAATTTCAAAACGGAGACCAGATTTAGATTTCTGGTAAAATTTCGAGTTAAATGGGTCACTTTGGTAAGTTTCTAGGGTGAAAAAAAGTTATTGGCTTGGTCACCGAATCGTCGGTAAGTTGGGTGTCAGCGTCAAAGCGTCGGTTTTTTAAAGATGATCTTTCAATTTAAAATAAAAGTTACAGGAATTTCGCAAAACGGAGACCAGATTTAGATTTCTGGTAAAATTTCGAGTTAAATGTGTGTCACTTTGGTAAGTTTCTAGGGTGAAAAAAAGTATTGGCCAGTGCCGAAACGTCGGTAGAGATTGGGTGTCAGCGTCAAAGCGTCAGTTTTTAAAGATGATCTTTTCAATTTAATAAAAGGTTACAGGAATTTCGCAAAAAACGGAGACCAGATTTAGATTTCTGGAAAATTTTCTGAGTTAAATGGGTCACTTTGGTAAAGTTTCTAGGGTGAAAAAAAGGTATAGCTTGGTCACGAATACTCCGTAAGTTGGGTGTCAGTGTCAAAGCGTCGGTTTTTTTAAAGGTGATCTTTCAATTTTAAATAAAACTTACAGAATTTCGCAAAACGGAGACCAGATTTAGATTTCTGGTAAAATTTCGAGTTAAATTGGTCACTTTGGTAAGTTCTATGGTGGACAAAAAATTATTTACTGGCTTGGTCACCGAATCGGCCGGTAAGTTGGGTGTCAGCAGCGTCAGTTTTTAAAGATGATCTTTTCAATTTAATAAAAAGTTACAGTAATTTCAAAACCCAGACCAGATTTAGATTTCTGGTAAAAGAATTTCGAGTTAAATGGTCACTTTGGTAAGTTTCTATGGTGGACAAAAAAAGTTATTGGCTTGGTCACCGAATCGGCTTAGTAAGTTAGATTGTCCAGCCTCAAAGCGTTGGTTTTGGTGAGTGTCAAAGCGTCGGTTTTTTCAATTTAAAATAAAAGTTACAGGAATTTTCTGGGCAAAACGGAGACAGATTTAGATTTCTGGTAAAATTTTCGAGTTAAATGGGTCACCTTTGGTAATTTTCAGGGTGAAAAAAAAGGTATTGGCTTGGTCACCGAAACGTCGGTAAGGTGGGTGTCCAGGTGTCAAAGCGTCGTTTTTTAAAGATGATCTTTCAATTTAAAATAAAAGTTAGAGGAATTTCAAAATCGAGACCAGATTTAGATTTCTGGTAAATTTTTCGTAGTTAAATGGGTCACTTTGGTAAGTTTCTATGGTGGACAAAAAGTTATTGGCTTGGTCACCTAATCGTCGGTAAATTGGGTGTCCAGCGTGAAAGCGTCGGTTTTTTAAAGATGATCCTTTCAATTTAATAAAGTTACAGGAATTTCGCAAAAACCGAGACCAGATTTGGATTTCTGGAAAATTTTCGAGTTAAATGGGTCACTTTTGTAAGTTCCTAGGTGAAAAAAAGGTATTGGCTTGGTCACCGAATCCTCTGTAAGTTGGGTGTCCAGTGAAAGCGTCTGGTTTTTTAAAAGATGATCTTTTAATTTAAAATAAAAGTTACAGGAATTTCGCAAAAACGGAGACCAGATTTAGATTTCTGGTAAATTTCGAGTTAAATCGGGACACTTTGGTAATTTTCAGGGTGAAAAAGTTATTGGCTTGGTCACCGAATGGACGGTGAGTTAGGTGTCCAGCGTCAAAGCGTTGGTTTTTAAGATGATCTTTCAATTTAAAAAAATTTACAGGAGTTTCGAAACACGGAGACAGATTTAGATTTCTGGTAAAATTTCGAGTTAAATGGGTCACTTTGGTAATTTTCTAGGGTGAAAAAAAAAGTTATTGACTTGGTCACCGAATCGTTGGTAAGTTTGGTGTCCAGCGTCAAAGCGTCGGTTTTTTTTTTAAAGATGATCTTTCAATTTAATAAAGGTTACAAGAATTTCGCAAAACCGACACCCAGATTTAGATTTCTGGAAAATTTTCGTGTTAAATGGGTCACTTTGGTAAGTTTCTATGGTGGACAAAAAAGTTATTGGCTTGGTCACCGAATCGTCGGTATATTGGGTGTCCAGCGTCAGCGTCGGTTTTTTTAAAGATAATCTTTCAATTTTAAAAAGTTACAGGAATTTCGCAAAACCGAGACCAGATTTTAGATTTCTGCTAACATTTCGAGTTAAATGGGTCACATTGGTAAGTTTCTAAGGTGAAAGAAAAAGTTATAGGCTTGGTCACCTGAATCGTCGATAAGTTTGTCCAGTGTCAAAGCGCGGTTTTTTAAAGATGATCTTTCAATTTAGAATAAAAGCTAGAGGAATTTCGCAAAACTAGAGACCAGATTTGATTTCTGGTGTAATTTCGAGTTAAATGGGCTACTTTGTAAGTTTCTATGGTGGACAAAAAGTTATTGGCTTGGTCACCGAATCGACGGTAAGTTGCGTCCAGCCTCAAAGCGTTGGTTTTAAGATGATCTTTCAATTTAAAATAAAAAGTTACAGGAATTTCGCAAAACGGGAGACCAGGATTTAGATTTCTGGCAGGTACTTCGAGTTAAATGTGTCACTTTGGTGTGAGTTTCTAGGTGAAAAAAAAGTTATTGGCTTGGTCACCGAATCGTCGGTAAGTTAGGTGTCCAGCGTCAAAGCGTCGGTTTTTTTAAAGATGATCTTTCAATTTAAAATAAAAGTTACAGGAATTTCGCAAAACCGAGACCAGATTTAGATTTCTGGAAAATTTTCGAGTTAAATGGGTCACTTTGGTAAGTTTCTAGGGTGACAAAAAAAAAGGTATTGGCTTGGTCACCGAATCCTCGGTAAGTTGGGTGTCCAGTGTCAAAGCGTCGGTTTTTTTTTAAAGATGATCTTTCAATTTAAAATAAAAGTTAGAGGAATTTCGCAAAACGGAGACCAGATTTAGATTTCTGGTAAAATTTCGAGTTAAATGGGTCACTTTGGTAAGTTTCTATGGTGGAAAAAAAAAAGTTATTGGCTTGGTCAACGAATCGTCGGTAAGTTGGGTGTCCAGCGTCAAAGCGTCGGTTTTTTTAAAGATGATCTTTCAATTTAAAATAAAACTTACAGGAATTTCGCAAAACGGAGACCAGATTTAGATTTCTGGTAAAATTTTCGAGTTAAATGGGTCACTTTGGTAAGTTTCTAGGGTGAAAAAAAAAAAGGTATTGGCTTGGTCACCGAATCGTCGGTAAGTTGGGTGTCCAGCGTCAAAGCGTCGGTTTTTTTAAAGATGATCTTTCAATTAAAATAAAAGTTACAGGAATTTCGCAAAACCGAGACCAGATTTAGATTTCTGGTAAAATTTCGAGTTAAATGGGTCACTTTGGTAAGTTTCTATGGTGGACAAAAAAAGGTTATTGGCTTGGTCACCGAATCCGGTAAGTTGGGTGTCCAGTGTCAAAGCGTCGGTTTTTTTTAAAGATGATCTTTCAATTTAAAAAAGTTACAGGAATTTCGCAAAAACGGAGACCAGATTTAGATTTCTGGTAAAATTTCGAGTTAAATGGGTCACTTTGGTAAGTTTCTAGGGTGAAAAAAAAAGTTATTGGCTTGGTCACCGAAACGTCGGTAAGTTGGGTGTCCAGCGTCAAAGCGTCGGTTTTTTAAAGATGATCTTTCAATTTAATAAAAAGGTTACAGGAATTTCGCAAAACCGAGACCAGATTTAGATTTCTGGAAAATTTTCGAGTTAAATGGGTCACTTTGGTAAGTTCCTAGGGTGAAAAAAAGGTATTGGCTTGGTCACCGAATCCTCCGTAAGTTGGGTGTCCAGTGTCAAAGCGTCGGTTTTTTTTAAAGATGATCTTTCAATTTAAAAAAAAGTTACAGGAATTTCGCAAAACGGAGACCAGATTTAGATTTCTGGTAAATTTTCGAGTTAAATGGGTCACTTTGGTAAGTTTCTATGGTGGACAAAAAGTTATTGGCTTGGTCACCGAATCGACGGTAAGTTAGGTGTCCAGCCTCAAAGCGTTGGTTTTTTTAAGATGATCTTTCAATTTAAAAAAAAGTTACAGGAATTTCGCAAAACGGAGACCAGATTTAGATTTCTGCAAAAATTTCGAGTTAAATGGGTCACTTTGGTAAGTTTCTATGGTGGAAAAAAAGTTATTGGCTTGGTCACCGAAACGTCGGTAAGTTGGGTGTCCAGCGTCAAAGCGTCGGTTTTTTTTAAAGATGATCTTTCAATTTAATAAAAGTTACAGGAATTTCGCAAAACCGAGACCAGATTTAGATTTCTGGTAAAATTTTTAAATGGGTCACTTTGGTAAGTTTCTAGGGTGAAAAAAAAGGTTATTGGCTTGGTCACCGAATCGTAAGTTGGGTGTCCAGCGTCAAAGCGTCGGTTTTTTTTAAAGATGATCTTTCAATTTAATAATAAAAGGTTACAGGAATTTCGCAAAAACCGAGACCAGATTTAGATTTCTGGTAAAATTTTCGAGTTAAATGGGTCACTTTGGTAAGTTTTGGTAGGGAAAAAAAAAAGTTATTGGCTTGGTCACCGAATCTCGGTAAGTTGGGTGTCCAGTGTCAAAGCGTCGGTTTTTTAAAGATGATCTTTCAATTTAAAAAATAAAAGTTACAGGAATTTCGCAAAACGGAGACCAGATTTAGATTTCTGGTAAAATTTCGAGTTAAATGGGTCACTTTGGTAAGTTTCTAGGGTGAAAAAAAAAAAGTTATTGGCTTGGTCACCGAATCCTCGGTAAGTTGGGTGTCCAGTGTCAAAGCGTCGGTTTTTTTAAAGATGATCTTTCAATTTAATAAAAAGCGTTACAGGAATTTCGCAAAACGGAGACCAGATTTAGATTTCTGGAAAATTTTCGAGTTAAATGGGTCACTTTGGTAAGTTTCTAGGGTGAAAAAGGTTATTGGCTTGGTCACCGAATCGTCGGTAAGTTGGGTGTCCAGCGTCAAAGCGTCGTTTTTTTAAAGATGATCTTTCAATTTAAAAAAAAGTTACAGGAATTTCGCAAAATCGAGACCAGATTTAGATTTCTGGTAAAATTTTTCGATTAAATGGGTCACTTTGGTAAGTTTCTATGGTGGACAAAAAAAGTTATTGGCTTGGTCACCGAATCGTCGGTAAGTTGTGTGTCCAGCGTCAAAGCGTCGGTTTTTTAAAGATGATCTTTCAATTTAAAAAAAGTTACAGGAATTTCGCAAAACGGAGACCAGATTTAGATTTCTGGTAAAATTTCGAGTTAAATGGGACACTTTGGTAATTTTCTAGGGTGAAAAAAAAGTTATTGGCTTGGTCACCGAATCGTCGGTAAGTTGGGTGTCCAGCGTCAAAGCGTCGGTTTTTTAAAGATGATCTTTCAATTTAATAAAAAGGTTACAAGAATTTCGCAAAACCGACACCAGATTTAGATTTCTGGAAAATTTTCGTGTTAAATGGGTCACTTTGGTAAGTTTCTATGGTGGACAAAAAAAAGTTATTGGCTTGGTCACCGAATCGTCGGTAAATTGGTGTCCAGCGTCAAAGCGTCGGTTTTTAAAGATAATCTTTCAATTTAAAAAAAAGGTTACAAGAATTTCGCAAAACCGAGACCAGATTTAGATTTCTGGAAAATTTTCGAGTTAAATGGGTCACATTGGTAAGTTTCTAAGGTGAAAAAAAAAAAGGTATTGGCTTGGTCACCGAATCCTCGGTAAGTTGGGTGTCCAGTGTCAAAGCGTCGGTTTTTTTAAAGATGATCTTTCAATTTAAAATAAAAGTTAGAGAATTTCGCAAAACGGAGACCAGATTTGGATTTCTGGTAAAATTTCGAGTTAAATGGGTCACTTTGGTAAGTTTCTATGGTGGAAAAAAAGTTATTGGCTTGGTCACCGAATCGTCGTAAGTTGGGTGTCCAGCGTCAAAGCGTTGGTTTTTTAAGATGATCTTTCAATTTAAAATAAAAGTTACAGGAATTTCGCAAAACGGAGACCAGATTTAGATTTCTGGTAAAATTTCGAGTTAAATGTGTCACTTTGGTAAGTTTCTAGGTGAAAAAAAAAGTTATTGGCTTGGTCACCGAAACGTCGGTAAGTTGGGTGTCCAGCGTCAAAGCGTCGGTTTTTTTTAAAGATGATCTTTCAATTTAATAAAAAGGTTACAGGAATTTCGCAAAACCGAGACCAGATTTAGATTTCTGGAAAATTTTCGAGTTAAATGGGTCACTTTGGTAAGTTTCTAGGGTGAAAAAAAAAGTTATTGGCTTGGTCACCGAAACGTCGGTAAGTTGGGTGTCCAGCGTCAAAGCGTCGGTTTTTTTTTAAAGATGATCTTTCAATTTAATAAAAAGGTTACAGGAATTTCGCAAAACCGAGACCAGATTTAGATTTCTGGAAAATTTTCGAGTTAAATGGGTCACTTTGGTAAGTTTCTAGGGTGAAAAAAAAGGTATTGGCTTGGTCACCGAATCCTCCGTAAGTTGGGTGTCCAGTGTCAAAGCGTCGGTTTTTTTAAAGATGATCTTTCAATTTAATAAAAGCGTTACAGGAATTTCGCAAAACGGAGACCAGATTTAGATTTCTGGTAAAATTTCGAGTTAAATGGGTCACTTTGGTAAGTTTCTAGGGTGATAAAAAAAAAGTTATTGGCTTGGTCACCGAATCCTCTGTAAGTTGGGTGTCCAGTGTCAAAGCGTCGGTTTTTTTAAAGATGATCTTTCAATTTAAAATAAAAGTTACAGGAATTTCGCAAAACGGAGACCAGATTTAGATTTCTGGTAAAATTTCGAGTTAAATGGGTCACTTTGGTAAGTTTCTAGGGTGAAAAAAAAAGTTATTGGCTTGGTCACCGAAACGTCGGTAAGTTGGGTGTCCAGCGTCAAAGCGTCGGTTTTTTTTTAAAGATGATCTTTCAATTTAATAAAAAGGTTACAGGAATTTCGCAAAACCGAGACCAGATTTAGATTTCTGGAAAATTTTCGAGTTAAATGGGTCACTTTGGTAAGTTTCTAGGGTGAAAAAAAAAGGTATTGGCTTGGTCACCGAATCCTCCGTAAGTTGGGTGTCCAGTGTCAAAGCGTCGGTTTTTTAAAGATGATCTTTCAATTTAAAATAAAACTTACAGGAATTTCGCAAAACGGAGACCAGATTTAGATTTCTGGTAAATTTTCGAGTTAAATGGGTCACTTTGGTAAGTTTCTATGGTGGAAAAAAAAAGTTATTGGCTTGGTCACCGAATCCTCGGTAAGTTGGGTGTCCAGCGTCAAAGCGTCGGTTTTTAAAGATGATCTTTCAATTTAAAATAAAAGTTACAGGAATTTCGCAAAACGGAGACCAGATTTAGATTTCTGGTAAAATTTCGAGTTAAATGGGTCACTTTGGTAAGTTTCTAGGGTGAAAAAAAAAGGTTATTGGCTTGGTCACCGAATCGTCGGTAAGTTGGGTGTCCAGTGTCAAAGCGTCGGTTTTTTAAAGATGATCTTTCAATTTAATAAAAGTTACAGGAATTTCGCAAAACGGAGACCAGATTTAGATTTCTGGTAAAATTTTCGAGTTAATTGGGTCGCTTTGGTAAGTTTCTAGGGTGAAAAAAAAAGTTATTGGCTTGGTCACCGAATCCTCGGTAAGTTGGGTGTCCAGTGTCAAAGCGTCGGTTTTTTTAAAGATGATCTTTCAATTTAAAAAAAAGTTACAGGAATTTCGCAAAACGGAGACCAGATTTAGATTTCTGGTAAAATTTCGAGTTAAATGGGTCACTTTGGTAATTTTCTAGGGTGAAAAAAAAGTTTTTGGCTTGGTCACCGAATCGTCGGTAAGTTGGGTGTCCAGCGTCAAAGCGTTGGTTTTTTTAAAGATGATCTTTCAATTTAATAAAAAAGTTACAGGAATTTCACAAAACGGAGACCAGATTTAGATTTCTGGAAAATTTCGAGTTAAATGGGTCACTTTGGTAAGTTTCTAGGGTGAAAAAAAAAGTTATTGGCTTGGTCACCGAATCCTCCGTAAGTTGGGTGTCCAGTGTCAAAGCGTCGGTTTTTTTAAAGATGATCTTTCAATTTAAAATAAAAGTTACAGGAATTTCGCAAAACGGAGACCAGATTTAGATTTCTGGTAAAATTTCGAGTTAAATGGGTCACTTTGGTAATTTTCTAGGGTGAAAAAAAAGTTATTGGCTTGGTCACCGAATCCTCGGTAAGTTGGGTGTCCAGCGTCAAAGCGTTGGTTTTTTTTTAAAGATGATCTTTCAATTTAAAAAAAAGTTACAGGAATTTCGCAAAACGGAGACCAGATTTAGATTTCTGGTAAAATTTCGAGTTAAATGGGTCACTTTGGTAAGTTTCTAGGGTGAAAAAAAAGTTATTGGCTTGGTCACCGAATCGTCGGTAAGTTGGGTGTCCAGCGTCAAAGCGTCGGTTTTTTTAAAGATGATCTTTCAATTTAAAATAAAAGGTTACAGGAATTTCGCAAAACCGAGACCAGATTTAGATTTCTGGAAAATTTTCGAGTTAAATGGGTCACTTTGGTAAGTTTCTAGGGTGAAAAAAAAGTTATTGGCTTGGTCACCGAATCCTCGGTAAGTTGGGTGTCCAGCGTCAAAGCGTCGGTTTTTTTTAAAGATGATCTTTCAATTTAAAAAAAAGTTACAGGAATTTCGCAAAACGGAGACCAGATTTAGATTTCTGGAAAATTTCGAGTTAAATGGGTCACTTTGGTAATTTTCTAGGGTGAAAAAAAAGTTATTGGCTTGGTCACCGAATCCTCGGTAAGTTGGGTGTCCAGTGTCAAAGCGTCGGTTTTTTTAAAGATGATCTTTCAATTTAAAATAAAAGTTACAGGAATTTCGCAAAACGGAGACCAGATTTAGATTTCTGGTAAAATTTCGAGTTAAATGGGTCACTTTGGTAAGTTTCTAGGGTGAAAAAAAAGTTATTGGCTTGGTCACCGAATCCTCGGTAAGTTGGGTGTCCAGTGTCAAAGCGTCGGTTTTTTTAAAGATGATCTTTCAATTTAAAATAAAAGTTACAGGAATTTCGCAAAACGGAGACCAGATTTAGATTTCTGGTAAAATTTCGAGTTAAACGTCACTTGGTAAGTTTCTAGGGTGAAAAAAAAAGGTATTACTAATACCGAATCCTCGGTAAGTTGGGTGTCCAGTGTCAAAGCGTCGGTTTTTTTAAAGATGATCTTTCAATTTAAAATAAAAGTTAGAGGAATTTCGCAAAACGGAGACCAGATTTAGATTTCCTGGTAAAATTTCGAGTTAAATGGGTCAATTTCTTGGTAAGTTTCTATGGTGGACAAAAAAGTTATTGGCTTGGTCACCGAATCCTCCGGTAAGTTGGGTGTCCAGTGTCAAATCGTTGGTTTTTAAAGATGATCTTTCAATTTAAAAAAAGCGTTACAGGAATTTCGCAAAACGGAGACCAGATTTAGATTTCTGGTAAAACTTCGAGTTAAATGGGTCACTTGGTAAGTTCCTAGGGTGAAAAAAGTTATTGGCTTGGTCACCGAAACGTCGGTAAGTTGGGTGTCCAGTGTCAAAGCGTCGGTTTTTTAAAGATGATCTTTCAAATTAAAATAAAAGGTTAGAGGAATTTCGTAAAAACCGAGACCAGATTTAGATTTCTGGAAAATTTTCGAGTTAAATGGGTCACTTTTGCAAGTTTCTACGGTGGACAAAAAAGGCATTACTTGGTCACCGAATCCTCCGTAAGTTGGGTGTCCAGAGTCAAAGCGTCGGTTTTTTAAAGATGATCTTTCAATTTAAAAATAAAAGTTACAGGAATTTCGCAAAACGGAGACCAGATTTAGATTTCTGGTAAAATTTCGAGTTAAATGGGTCACTTTGGTAATTTTCTAGGGTGAAAAAAGTTATTGGCTTGGTCACCGAAACGTCGGTAAGTTAGGTGTCCAGCGTCAAAGCGTCGGTTTTTTTTAAAGATGATCTTTCAATTTAATAAAAGGTTACAGGAATTTCGCAAAATCGAGACCAGATTTAGATTTCTGAAAATTTTCGTATTTTATGGGTCACTTTGGTAAGTTTCTATGGTGGACAAAAAAAAAAAAAAGTTATTGGCTTGGTCACCTAATCGTCGGTAAATTGGGTGTCCAGCGTGAAAGCGTCGGTTTTTTAAAGATGATCTTTCAATTTAAAAAAGTTACAGGAATTTCGCAAAAAACCGAGACCAGATTTGGATTTCTGAAAATTTTCGAGTTAAATGGGTCACTTTGGTAAGTTCCTAGGGTGAAAAAAAAGGTATTGGCTTGGTCACCGAATCCTCCGTAAGTTGGGTGTCCAGTGTCAAAGCGTCGGTTTTTTAAAGATGATCTTTAATTTAAAATAAAAGTTACAGGAATTTCGCAAAACGGAGACCAGATTTAGATTTCTGGTAAAATTTCGAGTTAAATGGGACACTTTGGTAATTTTCTAGGTGAAAAAAAGTTATTGGCTTGGTCACCGAATGGACGGTGAGTTAGGTGTCCAGCGTCAAAGCGTTGGTTTTTTAAGATGATCTTTCAATTAAAAAAAAAGTTACAGGAGTTTCGAAACACGGAGACCAGATTTAGATTTCTGGTAAAATTTCGAGTTAAATGGGTCACTTTGGTAATTTTCTAGGGTGAAAAAGTTATTGGCTTGGTCACCGAATCGTCGGTAAGTTTGGTGTCCAGCGTCAAAGCGTCGGTTTTTTTAAAGATGATCTTTCAATTTAATAAAAGGTTACAAGAATTTCGCAAAACCGACACCAGATTTAGATTTCGAAAATTTTCGTGTTAAATGGGTCACTTTGGTAAGCTTCTATGGTGGACAAAAAAAAAGTTATTGGCTTGGTCACCGAATCGTCGGTAAATTGGGTGTCCAGCGTCAAAGCGTCGGTTTTTTTAAAGATGATCTTTCAATTTAATAAAAAAGTTACAGGAATTTCGCAAAACCGAGACCAGATTTAGATTTCTGTAAATTTTCGAGTTAAATGGGTCTTTTTGGTAAGTTTCTATGGTGAAAAAAAAAAGGTATTGGCTTGGTCACCGAATCCCTGGTGTTAGGTGTCCAGTGTCAAAGCGTCGGTTTTAAAGATGATCTTTCAATTTAAAATAAAAGTTAGAGGAATTTCTGCAAAACGGAGACCAGATTTAGATTTCTGGTAAAATTTCGAGTTAAATGGGTCACTTTGGTAAGTTTCTATGGTGGAAAAAAGTTATTGGCTTGGTCACCGAATCGACTGTAAGTTAGGTGTCCAGCCTCAAAGCGTTGGTTTTTTTTAAGATGATCTTTCAATTTAAAATAAAGTTACAGGAATTTCGCAAAACGGAGACCAGATTTAGATTTCTGGTAAAATTTCGAGTTAAATGTGTCACTTTGGTAAGTTTCTAGGGTGAAAAAAAAAAGTTATTGGTTTGGTCACCGAAACGTCGGTAAATTGGTGTCCAGTGTCAAAGCGTCGGTTTTTAAAGATGATCGTTACAGGTGCAAAACCCAGACCAGATTTAGGGAAAAATTTGTTAAATGGGTCCTTTGGTAATTTTCTAGGGCGTTCACCGAAAAGTTAGGTGTCAACGTCGCGTTTTTTAAAGATGATCTTTCAATTTTAAAAGTTAGAGGAATTTCGCAAAACGGAGACCAGATTTAGATTTCTGGTAAAATTTCGAGTTAAATGGGTCACTTTGGTAAGTTTCTATGGTGAAAAAAAGTTATTGGTTATCGTGGTTTTGGTGTCAGCGTCAAAGCGTCGGTTTTTTAAAAGATCTTTCAATTTGGGTTACAGGAATTTCGCAAAACCGAGACCAGATTTAGATTTCGAAAATTTCGAGTTAAATGGGTCACTTTGTAAGTTTCTTGGTGAAAAAGTTATTGGCTTGGTCACCGAATCTTCAGTAATTGGGTGTCCAGTGTAAAAAAGATGATCTTTCAATTTAAAATAAAAGTTAGAATTTCGCAAAACGGAGACCAGATTAAGATTTCTGGAAAATTTTCGAGTTAAATGGGTCACTTTGGTAAGTTTCTATGGTGAAAAAAAGTTATTGGCCTGGTCACCGAAAAGGTATTGGGTGTGGTCAAACGTGGTTTTTTAAGATGATCTTTTCAATTTAAAAATAAGTTACAGGAATTTCGTAAAACGGAGACCAGATTTAGATTTTCTGGTAAAAAGTTAAATGGGTCACTTTGGTAAGTTTCTATGGTGAAAAAAGTTATTGGCTTGGTCACCGAATCGTCGGTAAGTTAGGTGTCCAGCGTCAAAGCGTTGGTTTTTAAAGATGATCTTTCAATTTAATAAAAAAGTTACAGGAATTTCGCAAAACCGAGACCAGATTTAGATTTCTGGAAAATTTTTCGAGTTAAATGGGTCACTTTGTAAGTTTCTATGGGTGACAAAAAAAAAGTTATTGGCTTGGTCACCGAATCGTCGGTAAGTTGGGTGTCCAGCGTCAAAGCGTCGGTTTTTTTAAAGATGATCTTTCAATTTAAAAAAAAAGTTACAAGAATTTTCTGCAAAACGGAGACCAGATTTAGATTTCTGGAAAATTTTCGAGTTAAATGGGTCACTTTGGTAAGTTTCTATGGTGGAAAAAAGGTATTGGCTTGGTCACCGAATCCTCGGTAAGTTGGGTGTCCAGCCTCAAAGCGTTTTTTTTAAAGATGATCTTTCAATTTAAAATAAAAGTTAGGAATTTCTCGCATAACGGAGACCAGATTTAGATTTCTGGTAAAATTTCGAGTTAAATGGGTCACTTTGGTAAGTTTCTATGGTGGACAAAAAAGGTATTGGCTTGGTCACCGAATCCTCCGTAAGTTGGGTGTCCAGTGTCAAAGCGTTGGTTTTTTTAAAGATGATCTTTCAATTTAAAATAAAAGTTACAGGAATTTCGCAAAAACGGAGACCAGATTTAGATTTCTGGTAAAATTTCGAGTTAAATGGGTCACTTTGGTAAGTTTCTAGGGTGAAAAAAAAAAGTTATTGGCTTGGTCACCGAAACGTCGGTAAGTTGGGTGTCCAGCGTCAAAGCGTCGTTTTTTTTTAAAGATGATCTTTCAATTTAATAAAAAGGTTACAGGAATTTCGCAAAACCGAGACCAGATTTAGATTTCTGGAAAATTTTCGAGTTAAATGGGTCACTTTGGTAAGTTTCTAGGGTGAAAAAAAAAAAGTTATTGGCTTGGTCACCGAATCGTCGGTAAATTGGGTGTCCAGCGTCAAAGCGTCGGTTTTTTTAAAGATGATCTTTCAATTTAAAATAAACGTTACAGGAATTTCGCAAAACCGAGACCAGATTTAGATTTCTGGTAAAATTTTCGAGTTAAATGGGTCACTTTGGTAAGTTTCTAGGGTGAAAAAAAAGGTATTGGCTTGGTCACCGAATCCTCCGTAAGTTGGGTGTCCAGCGTCAAAGCGTCGGTTTTTTTAAAGGATGATCTTTCAATTTAAAATAAAACGTTAAAGGAATTTCGCAAAACGGAGACCAGATTTAGATTTCTGGTAAAATTTCGAGTTAAATGGGTCACTTTGGTAATTTTCTAGGGTGAAAAAAAGTTATTGGCTTGGTCACGAATGGACGGTGAGTTAGGTGTCCAGCGTCAAAGCGTCCGTTTTTTAAAGATGATCTTTCAATTTAAAAAAAAGTTACAGGAGTTTCGCAAAACGGAGACCAGATTTAGATTTCTGGTAAAATTTCGAGTTAAATGGGTCACTTTGGTAATTTTCTAGGGTGACAAAAAGTTATTGGCTTGGTCACCGAATCGTCGGTAAATTGGGTGTCCAGCGTCAAAGCGTCGGTTTTTTTAAAGATGATCTTTCAATTTAAAAAAAGTTACAGGAATTTCGCAAAGCCGAGACCAGATTTAGATTTCTGGAAAATTTCGAGTTAAATGGGTCACTTTGGTAAGTTTCTAGGGTGAAAAAAAGTTATTGTCTTGGTCACCGAATCGTCGGTAAGTTGGGTGTCCAGCGTCAAAGCGTCGGTTTTTAAAGATGATCTTTCAATTTAAAAAAAAAAGTTACAGAATTTCGCAAAACCGAGACCAGATTTAGATTTCTGGAAAATTTTCGAGTTAAATGGGTCACATTGGTAAGTTTCTAAGGTGGACAAAAAAAGTTATTGGCTTGGTCACCGAATCATCGGTAAGTTGGGTGTCCAGCGTCAAAGCGTCGGTTTTTTTTTAAAGATGATCTTTCAATTTAAAAAAAAGTTAGAGGAATTTCGCAAAACGGAGACCAGATTTGGATTTCTGGTAAAATTTCGAGTTAAATGGGTCACTTTGGTAAGTTTCTATGGTGGACAAAAAAGTTATTGGCTTGGTCACCGAATCGTCGGTAAGTTGGGTGTCCAGCGTCAAAGCGTCGGTTTAAAGGTGATCTTTCAATTTAAAATAAAACTTACAGGAATTTCGCAAAACCGAGACCAGATTTAGATTTCTGGTAAAATTTCGAGTTAAATGGGTCACTTTGGTAAGTTTCTATGGTGACAAAAAAAAAAGTTATTGGCTTGGTCACCGAATCCTCGGTAAGTTGGGTGTTCGTCGGTTTTTAAAGATGATCTTTCAATTTAAAAATAAAGGTTACAGGAATTTCGCAAAAACGGAGACCAGATTTAGATTTCTGGAAAATTTTCGAGTTAAATGGTCACTTTGGTAAGTTTCTAGGGTGAAAAAAAAAGTTATTGGCTTGGTCACCGAATCCTCCGTAAGTTGGGTGTCCAGTGTCAAAGCGTCGGTTTTTAAAGATGATCTTTCAATTTAATAAAAACGTTACAGGAATTTCGCAAAACCGAGACCAGATTTAGATTTCTGGTAAAATTTCGAGTTAAATGGGTCACTTTGGTAAGTTTCTAGGGTGAAAAAAAGTTATTGGCTTGGTCACCGAATCCTCGGTAAGTTGGGTGTCCAGCGTCAAAGCGTCGGTTTTTTTAAAGATGATCTTTCAATTTAAAAAAAAGTTACAGGAATTTCGCAAAACCGAGACCAGATTTAGATTTCTGGTAAAATTTCGAGTTAAATGGGTCACTTTGGTAAGTTTCTGGGGGTGAAAAAAAAGGTATTGGCTTGGTCACCGAATCCTCGTAAGTTGGGTGTCAGTGTCAAAGCGTCGGTTTTTTAAAGATGATCTTTCAATTTAATAAAAAGTTACAGGAATTTCGCAAAACGGAGACCAGATTTAGATTTCTGGTAAAATTTCGAGTTAAATGGGTCACTTTGGTAATTTTCTAGGGTGAAAAAGTTATTGGCTTGGTCACCGAAACGTCGGTAAGTTAGGTGTCCAGCGTCAAAGCGTCGTTTTTTTAAAGATGATCTTTCAATTTAATAAAAGATTTACAGGAATTTCGCAAAACGAGATTTAGATTTCTGGTAAAATTTTTCGAGTTAAATGGGTCACTTTGGTAAGTTTCTATGGTGGACAAAAAAAAAGTTATTGGCTTGGTCACCGAATCGTCGGTAAATTGGGTGTCCAGCGTGAAAGCGTCGGTTTTTTTTTTTTAAAGATGATCTTTCAATTTAATAAAAAAGTTACAGGAATTTCGCAAAACCGAGACCAGATTTAGATTTCTGGAAAATTTTCGAGTTAAATGGGTCACTTTGGTAAGTTTCTAGGGTGAAAAAAAGGGTATTGGCTTGGTCACCGAATCCTCCGTAAGTTGGGTGTCCAGTGTCAAAGCGTTTTAAAGATGTTTTTTTAAAGGTGATCTTTCAATTTTAAATAAAACTTGGTCACCGAATGGACGGTGAATTTCGCAAATGATCTTTCAACTTTAAAAAAGTTTACAGGAGTTTCGAAACACGGAGACCAGATTTAGATTTCTGGTAAAATTTCGAGTTAAATGGTCACTTTGGTAATTTTCTAGGGTGACAAAAAAATTTATTGGCTTGGTCACCGAATCGTCGGTAAGTTGGGTGTCCAGCGTCAAAGCGTCGGTTTTTTTAAAGATGATCTTTTTCAATTTAAAAAAAAGTTACAGAATTTCGCAAAACCGAGACCAGATTTAGATTTCTGGAAAATTTTCGAGTTAAATGGTCACTTTGGTAAGTTTCTAGGGTGAAAAAAAGTTATTGGCTTGGTCACCGAATCGTCGGTAAGTTGGGTGTCCAGTGTCAAAGCGTCGGTTTTTTTAAAGATGATCTTTCAATTTAAAAAAAAGTTACAGGAATTTCGCAAAACGGAGACCAGATTTAGATTTCTGGAAAATTTTCGAGTTAAATGGGTCACTTTGGTAAGTTTCTAGGGTGAAAAAAAAAGTTATTGGCTTGGTCACCGAATCCTCGGTAAGTTGGGTGTCCAGCGTCAAAGCGTCGGTTTTTTTAAAGATGATCTTTCAATTTAAAATAAAAGTTACAGGAATTTCGCAAAACGGAGACCAGATTTAGATTTCTGGTAAAATTTCGAGTTAAATGGGTCACTTTGGTAAGTTTCTATGGTGGAAAAAAAAAAGTTATTGGCTTGGTCACCGAATCGACGGTGAGTTAGGTGTCCAGCCTCAAAGCGTTGGTTTTTTTTTTAAGATGATCTTTCAATTTAAAATAAAAGTTACAGGAATTTCGCAAAACGGAGACCAGATTTAGATTTCTGGTAAAATTTCGAGTTAAATGTGTCACTTTGGTAAGTTTCTAGGGTGAAAAAAAGTTATTGGCTTGGTGACCGAAACGTCGGTAAGTTGGGTGTTCAGCGTCAAAGCGTCGTTTTTTTTTAAAGATGATCTTTCAATTTAATAAAAAAGGTTACAGGAATTTCGCAAAACCGAGACCAGATTTAGATTTCTGGAAAATTTTCGAGTTAAATGGGTCACTTTGGTAAGTTTCTAGGGTGGACAAAAAAAAAGGTATTGGCTTGGTCACCGAATCCTCCGTAAGTTGGGTGTCCAGTGTCAAAGCGTCGGTTTTTTAAAGATGATCTTTCAATTTAAAATAAAAGTTAGAGGAATTTCGCAAAACGGAGACCAGATTTAGATTTCTGGTAAAATTTCGAGTTAAATGGGTCACTTTGGTAAGTTTCTATGGTGGACAAAAAAGTGTTATTGGCTTGGTCACCGAATCGGCGGTAAGTTGGGTGTCCAGCGTCAAAGCGTCGGTTTTTTAAAGATGATCTTTCAATTTAAAAAAAAGTTACAGTAATTTCGCAAAACCCAGACCAGATTTAGATTTCTGGTAAAATTTCGAGTTAAATGGGTCACTTTGGTAAGTTTCTATGGTGGAAAAAAAAGTTATTGGCTTGGTCACCGAATCCTCGGTAAGTTGGGTGTCCAGTGTCAAAGCGTCGGTTTTTTTAAAGATGATCTTTCAATTTAAAATAAAAGTTAGAGGAATTTCGCAAAACGGAGACCAGATTTAGATTTCTGGTAAAATTTCGAGTTAAATGGGTCACTTTGGTAAGTTTCTATGGTGAAAAAAAAGTTATTGGCTTGGTCACCGAATCGACGGTAAGTTAGGTGTCCAGCCTCAAAGCGTTGGTTTTTTTAAGATGATCTTTCAATTTAAAATAAAAGTTACAGGAATTTCGCAAAACGGAGACCAGATTTAGATTTCTGGTAAAATTTCGAGTTAAATGTGTCACTTTGGTAAGTTTCTAGGGTGAAAAAAAGTTATTGGCTTGGTCACCGAAACGTCGGTAAGTTGGGTGTCCAGCGTCAAAGCGTCGGTTTTTTTTAAAGATGATCTTTCAATTTAATAAAAAGGTTACAGGAATTTCGCAAAACCGAGACCAGATTTAGATTTCTGGAAAATTTTCGAGTTAAATGGGTCACTTTGGTAAGTTTCTAGGGTGAAAAAAAAGGTATTGGCTTGGTCACCGAATCCTCCGTAAGTTGGGTGTCCAGTGTCAAAGCGTCGGTTTTTTTAAAGGTGATCTTTCAATTTAAAATAAAACTTACAGGAATTTCGCAAAACGGAGACCAGATTTAGATTTCTGGTAAAATTTCGAGTTAAATGGGTCACTTTGGTAAGTTTCTATGGTGGACAAAAAAATGTTATTGGCTTGGTCACCGAATCGTCGGTAAGTTGGGTGTCCAGCGTCAAAGCGTCGGTTTTTTTAAAGATGATCTTTTAATTTAATAAAAAAGTTACAGTAATTTCGCAAAACCCAGACCAGATTTAGATTTCTGGAAAATTTTCGAGTTAAATGGGTCACTTTGGTAAGTTTCTAGGGTGAAAAAAAAAAAAAGGTATTGGCTTGGTCACCGAATCCTCGGTAAGTTGGGTGTCCAGTGTCAAAGCGTCGGTTTTTTTAAAGATGATCTTTCAATTTAAAATAAAAGTTAGAGGAATTTCGCAAAACGGAGACCAGATTTAGATTTCTGGTAAAATTTCGAGTTAAATGGGTCACTTTGGTAAGTTTCTATGGTGGACAAAAAAAAGGTATTGGCTTGGTCACCGAATCCTCCGTAAGTTGGGTGTTTAGTGTCAAAGCGTCGGTTTTTTTAAAGATGATCTTTCAATTTAAAAAAACGTTACAGGAATTTCGCAAAACGGAGACCAGATTTAGATTTCTGGTAAAATTTCGAGTTAAATGGGTCACTTTGGTAATTTTCTAGGGTGAAAAAAAAAAGTTATTGGCTTGGTCACCGAAACGTCGGTAAGTTGGGTGTCCAGCGTCAAAGCGTCGTTTTTTTTAAAGATGATCTTTCAATTTAATAAAAAGGTTACAGGAATTTCGCAAAATCGAGACCAGATTTAGATTTCTGGAAAATTTTCGTATTTTATGGGTCACTTTGGTAAGTTTCTATGGTGGAAAAAAAGTTATTGGCTTGGTCACCTAATCGTCGGTAAATTGGGTGTCCAGCGTGAAAGCGTCGGTTTTTTAAAGATGATCTTTCAATTTAATAAAAAAGTTACAGGAATTTCGCAAAACCGAGACCAGATTTGGATTTCTGGAAAATTTTCGAGTTAAATGGGTCACTTTGGTAAGTTCCTAGGGTGAAAAAAAGGTATTGGCTTGGTCACCGAATCCTCCGTAAGTTGGGTGTCCAGTGTCAAAGCGTCGGTTTTTTTAAAGATGATCTTTTAATTTAAAATAAAAGTTACAGGAATTTCGCAAAACGGAGACCAGATTTAGATTTCTGGTAAAATTTCGAGTTAAATGGGACACTTTGGTAATTTTCTAGGGTGAAAAAAAAGTTATTGGCTTGGTCACCGAATGGACGGTGAGTTAGGTGTCCAGCGTCAAAGCGTTGGTTTTTTAAGATGATCTTTCAATTTAAAAAAAAGTTACAGGAGTTTCGAAACACGGAGACCAGATTTAGATTTCTGGTAAAATTTCGAGTTAAATGGGTCACTTTGGTAATTTTCTAGGGTGAAAAAAAGTTATTGGCTTGGTCACCGAATCGTCGGTAAGTTTGGTGTCCAGCGTCAAAGCGTCGGTTTTTTTAAAGATGATCTTTCAATTTAATAAAAAGGTTACAGGAATTTCGCAAAACCGACACCAGATTTAGATTTCTGGAAAATTTTCGTGTTAAATGGGTCACTTTGGTAAGTTTCTATGGTGGACAAAAAAAAGTTATTGGCTTGGTCACCGAATCGTCGGTAAATTGGGTGTCCAGCGTCAAAGCGTCGGTTTTTTTTTAAAGATGATCTTTCAATTTAAAAAAAAGTTACAGGAATTTCGCAAAACCGAGACCAGATTTAGATTTCTGGAAAATTTTCGAGTTAAATGGGTCACTTTGGTAAGTTTCTAGGGTGAAAAAAAAGGTATTGGCTTGGTCACCGAATCCTCGGTAAGTTGGGTGTCCAGTGTCAAAGCGTCGGTTTTTTTAAAGATGATCTTTCAATTTAAAATAAAAGTTACAGGAATTTCGCAAAACGGAGACCAGATTTAGATTTCTGGTAAAATTTCGAGTTAAATGGGTCACTTTGGTAAGTTTCTAGGGTGAAAAAAAAGTTATTGGCTTGGTCACCGAATCGTCGGTAAGTTGGGTGTCCAGCGTCAAAGCGTCGGTTTTTTTAAAGATGATCTTTCAATTTAAAATAAATGGGTTACAGGAATTTCGCAAAACGGAGACCAGATTTAGATTTCTGGAAAATTTTCGAGTTAAATGGGTCACTTTGGTAATTTCTAGGGTGAAAAAGTTATTGGCTTGGTCACCGAATCCTCGGTAAGTTGGGTGTCCAGTGTCAAAGCGTCGGTTTTTTTAAAGATGATCTTTCAATTTAAATAAAAAGTTACAGGAATTTCGCAAAACGGAGACCAGATTTAGATTTCTGGTAAAATTTCGAGTTAAATGGGTCACTTTGGTAATTTTCTATGGTGACAAAAAAAAAAAGTTATTGGCTTGGTCACCGAATCCTCGGTAAGTTGGGTGTCCAGCGTCAAAGCGTCGGTTTTTTAAAGATGATCTTTCAATTTAAAAAAAAGTTACAGGAATTTCGCAAAACGGAGACCAGATTTAGATTTCTGGTAAAATTTCGAGTTAAATGGGTCACTTTGGTAAGTTTCTAGGGTGAAAAAAAGTTATTGGCTTGGTCACCGAAACGTCGGTAAGTTGGGTGTCCAGCGTCAAAGCGTCGGTTTTTTTAAAGATGATCTTTCAATTTAAAAAAAGGTTACAGGAATTTCGCAAAACCGAGACCAGATTTAGATTTCTGGAAAATTTTCGAGTTAAATGGGTCACTTTGGTAAGTTTCTAGGGTGAAAAAAAGGTATTGGCTTGGTCACCGAATCCTCGGTAAGTTGGGTGTCCAGTGTCAAAGCGTCGGTTTTTTTAAAGATGATCTTTCAATTTAAAAAAAAGTTACAGGAATTTCGCAAAACGGAGACCAGATTTAGATTTCTGGTAAAATTTCGAGTTAAATGGGTCACTTTGGTAATTTTCTATGGTGGACAAAAAAAAGTTATTGGCTTGGTCACCGAATCGTCGGTAAGTTGGGTGTCCAGCGTCAAAGCGTCGTTTTTTTTAAAGATGATCTTTCAATTTAATAAAAAGTTACAGGAATTTCGCAAAACCGAGACCAGATTTAGATTTCTGGTAAAATTTCGAGTTAAATGGGTCACTTTGGTAAGTTTCTAGGGTGAAAAAAAAGTTATTGGCTTGGTCACCGAATCGTCGGTAAGTTGGGTGTCCAGTGTCAAAGCGTCGGTTTTTTTAAAGATGATCTTTCAATTTAAAATAAAAGTTACAGGAATTTCGCAAAACGGAGACCAGATTTAGATTTCTGGAAAATTTTCGAGTTAAATGGGTCACTTTGGTAAGTTTCTAGGGTGAAAAAAAGTTATTGGCTTGGTCACCGAATCCTCGGTAAGTTGGGTGTCCAGTGTCAAAGCGTCGGTTTTTTAAAGATGATCTTTCAATTTAAAATAAAAGTTACAGAATTTCGCAAAACGGAGACCAGATTTAGATTTCTGGTAAAATTTCGAGTTAAATGGGTCACTTTGGTAAGTTTCTATGGTGAAAAAAAAAAGGTATTGGCTTGGTCACCGAATCCTCGGTAAGTTGGGTGTCCAGTGTCAAAGCGTCGGTTTTTTAAAGATGATCTTTCAATTTAAAATAAAAGTTACAGGAATTTCGCAAAACGGAGACCAGATTTAGATTTCTGGTAAAATTTCGAGTTAAATGGGTCACTTTGGTAAGTTTCTATGGTGGAAAAAAAAGTTATTGGCTTGGTCACCGAATCGTCGGTAAGTTGGGTGTCCAGCGTCAAAGCGTCGGTTTTTTTTAAAGATGATCTTTCAATTTAAAAAAAAGTTACAGGAATTTCGCAAAACGGAGACCAGATTTAGATTTCTGGAAAATTTTCGAGTTAAATGGGTCACTTTGGTAAGTTTCTAGGGTGAAAAAAAAAAAGGTATTGGCTTGGTCACCGAATCCTCCGTAAGTTGGGTGTCCAGTGTCAAAGCGTCGGTTTTTTTAAAGGTGATCTTTCAATTTAAAATAAAACTTACAGGAATTTCGCAAAACCGAGACCAGATTTAGATTTCTGGTAAAATTTCGAGTTAAATGGGTCACTTTGGTAAGTTTCTATGGTGGACAAAAAAGTGTTATTGGCTTGGTCACCGAATCCTCGGTAAGTTGGGTGTCCAGAGTCAAAGCGTCGGTTTTTAAAGATGATCTTTCAATTTAATAAAAAAGTTACAGGAATTTCGCAAAACGGAGACCAGATTTAGATTTCTGGAAAATTTTCGAGTTAAATGGGTCACTTTGGTAAGTTTCTAGGGTGAAAAAAAAAAGGTATTGGCTTGGTCACCGAATCCTCGGTAAGTTGGGTGTCCAGTGTCAAAGCGTCGGTTTTTTTTAAAGATGATCTTTCAATTTAAAATAAAAGTTAGAGGAATTTCGCAAAACGGAGACCAGATTTAGATTTCTGGTAAAATTTCGAGTTAAATGGGTCACTTTGGTAAGTTTCTATGGTGGACAAAAAAATGTTATTGGCTTGGTCACCGAATCGTCGGTAAGTTGGGTGTCCAGCGTCAAAGCGTCGGTTTTTTTAAAGATGATCTTTTAATTTAATAAAAAAGTTACAGTAATTTCGCAAAACCCAGACCAGATTTAGATTTCTGGAAAATTTTCGAGTTAAATGGGTCACTTTGGTAAGTTTCTAGGGTGGAAAAAAAAAGGTATTGGCTTGGTCACCGAATCCTCGGTAAGTTGGGTGTCCAGTGTCAAAGCGTCGGTTTTTTTAAAGATGATCTTTCAATTTAAAATAAAAGTTAGAGGAATTTCGCAAAACGGAGACCAGATTTAGATTTCTGGTAAAATTTCGAGTTAAATGGGTCACTTTGGTAAGTTTCTATGGTGGACAAAAAAAAGGTATTGGCTTGGTCACCGAATCCTCCGTAAGTTGGGTGTTTAGTGTCAAAGCGTCGGTTTTTAAAGATGATCTTTCAATTTAATAAAAACGTTACAGGAATTTCGCAAAACGGAGACCAGATTTAGATTTCTGGTAAAATTTCGAGTTAAATGGGTCACTTTGGTAATTTTCTAGGGTGAAAAAGTTATTGGCTTGGTCACCGAAACGTCGGTAAGTTGGGTGTCCAGCGTCAAAGCGTCGTTTTTTTTTAAAGATGATCTTTCAATTTAATAAAAAGGTTACAGGAATTTCGCAAAATCGAGACCAGATTTAGATTTCTGGAAAATTTTCGTATTTTATGGGTCACTTTGGTAAGTTTCTATGGTGGACAAAAAAAAAAAAAGTTATTGGCTTGGTCACCTAATCGTCGGTAAATTGGGTGTCCAGCGTGAAAGCGTCGGTTTTTTAAAGATGATCTTTCAATTTAATAAAAAAGTTACAGGAATTTCGCAAAACCGAGACCAGATTTGGATTTCTGGAAAATTTTCGAGTTAAATGGGTCACTTTGGTAAGTTCCTAGGGTGAAAAAAAAGGTATTGGCTTGGTCACCGAATCCTCCGTAAGTTGGGTGTCCAGTGTCAAAGCGTCGGTTTTTTTAAAGATGATCTTTTAATTTAAAATAAAAGTTACAGGAATTTCGCAAAACGGAGACCAGATTTAGATTTCTGGTAAAATTTCGAGTTAAATGGGACACTTTGGTAATTTTCTAGGGTGAAAAAAAAGTTATTGGCTTGGTCACCGAATGGACGGTGAGTTAGGTGTCCAGCGTCAAAGCGTTGGTTTTTTAAGATGATCTTTCAATTTAAAAAAAGTTACAGGAGTTTCGAAACACGGAGACCAGATTTAGATTTCTGGTAAAATTTCGAGTTAAATGGGTCACTTTGGTAATTTTCTAGGGTGAAAAAAAAAAGTTATTGGCTTGGTCACCGAATCGTCGGTAAGTTTGGTGTCCAGCGTCAAAGCGTCGGTTTTTTTAAAGATAATCTTTCAATTTAATAAAAGGTTACAGGAATTTCGCAAAACCGACACCAGATTTAGATTTCTGGAATGGAAAAATTTTCGTGTTAAATGGGTCACTTTGGTAAGTTTCTATGGTGGACAAAAAAAAGTTATTGGCTTGGTCACCGAATCGTCGGTAAATTGGGTGTCCAGCGTCAAAGCGTCGGTTTTTTTAAAGATGATCTTTCAATTTAAAATAAAAGTTAGAGGAATTTCTAGGTGAAAAAAAAAAAGGTATTGGCTTGGTCAAAACGGAGACCAGATTTAGATTTCTGGTAAAATTTCGAGTTAAATGGGTCTTTTTGGTAAGTTTCTATGGTGGAAAAAAAGTTATTGGCTTGGTCACCGAATCGACGGTAAGTTAGGTGTCCAGCCTCAAAGCGTTGGTTTTTTAAGATGATCTTTCAATTTAAAATAAAAGTTACAGGAATTTCGCAGAACGGAGACCAGATTTAGATTTCTGGTAAAATTTCGAGTTAAATGTGTCACTTTGGTAAGTTTCTAGGGTGAAAAAAAAAAAAGTTATTGGCTTGGTCACCGAAACGTCGGTAAGTTGGGTGTCCAGCGTCAAAGCGTCGGTTTTTTTAAAGATGATCTTTCAATTTAATAAAAAGGTTACAGGAATTTCGCAAAACCGAGACCAGATTTAGATTTCTGGAAAATTTTCGAGTTAAATGGGTCACTTTGGTAAGTTTCTAGGGTGAAAAAAGGTATTGGCTTGGTCACCGAATCCTCCGTAAGTTGGGTGTCCAGTGTCAAAGCGTCGGTTTTTTAAAGATGATCTTTCAATTTAATAAAAACGTTACAGGAATTTCGCAAAACGGAGACCAGATTTAGATTTCTGGTAAAATTTCGAGTTAAATGGGTCACTTTGGTAATTTTCTAGGGTGAAAAAAAAAGTTATTGGCTTGGTCACCGAAACGTCGGTAAGTTGGGTGTCCAGCGTCAAAGCGTCGGTTTTTTTTAAAGATGATCTTTCAATTTAATAAAAAGGTTACAGGAATTTCGCAAAACCGAGACCAGATTTAGATTTCTGGTAAAATTTCGAGTTAAATGGGTCACTTTGGTAAGTTTCTGGGGTGAAAAAAAGGTATTGGCTTGGTCACCGAATCCTCGGTAAGTTGGGTGTCCAGTGTCAAAGCGTCGGTTTTTTTAAAGATGATCTTTCAATTTAAAAAAAAGTTAGAGGAATTTCGCAAAACGGAGACCAGATTTAGATTTCTGGTAAAATTTCGAGTTAAATGGGTCACTTTGGTAAGTTTCTATGGTGGACAAAAAAAGGTATTGGCTTGGTCACCGAATCCTCGGTAAGTTAGGTGTCCAGCCTCAAAGCGTCGGTTTTTTTAAAGATGATCTTTCAATTTAAAATAAAAGTTACAGGAATTTCGCAAAACGGAGACCAGATTTAGATTTCTGGTAAAATTTCGAGTTAAATGGGTCACTTTGGTAAGTTTCTATGGTGAAAAAAAAAGGTATTGGCTTGGTCACCGAATCGTCGGTAAGTTGGGTGTCCAGCGTCAAAGCGTCGGTTTTTAAAGATGATTTTTTTAAAAAAAAAGATGAATTTTCAATTTAATGGAAAAAGTTAAATGGGTCAGGAATTTCGAATCCTCGGTAAGTTGGGTGTCCAGTGTCAAAGCGTCGGTTTTTTTAAAGATGATCTTTCAATTTAAAAAAACCGAGACCAGATTTAGATTTCTGGAAAATTTTCGAGTTAAATGGGTCACTTTGGTAAGTTTCTAGGGTGAAAAAAAAAAGGTATTGGCTTGGTCACCGAATCCTCCGTAAGTTGGGTGTCCAGTGTCAAAGCGTCGGTTTTTTTAAAGATGATCTTTCAATTTAAAATAAAAATTACAGGAATTTCGCAAAACGGAGACCAGATTTAGATTTCTGGTAAAATTTCGAGTTAAATGGGTCACTTTGGTAAGTTTCTATGGTGGAAAAAAAGTGTTATTGGCTTGGTCACCGAATCGTCGGTAAGTTGGGTGTCCAGCGTCAAAGCGTCGGTTTTTTTAAAGATGATCTTTCAATTTAAAAAAAAGTTACAGTAATTTCGCAAAACCCAGACCAGATTTAGATTTCTGGAAAATTTTCGAGTTAAATGGGTCACTTTGGTAAGTTTCTAGGGTGAAAAAAGGTATTGGCTTGGTCACCGAATCCTCGGTAAGTTGGGTGTCCAGTGTCAAAGCGTCGGTTTTTTTTTTTTAAAGATGATCTTTCAATTTAAAATAAAAGTTAGAGGAATTTCGCAAAACGGAGACCAGATTTAGATTTCTGGTAAAATTTCGAGTTAAATGGGTCACTTTGGTAAGTTTCTATGGTGGACAAAAAAAAGTTATTGGCTTGGTCACCGAATCGACGGTAAGTTAGGTGTCCAGCCTCAAAGCGTTGGTTTTTTTAAGATGATCTTTCAATTTAAAATAAAAGTTACAGGAATTTCGCAAAAAACGGAGACCAGATTTAGATTTCTGGTAAAATTTCGAGTTAAATGTGTCACTTTGGTAAGTTTCTAGGGTGAAAAAAAAAGTTATTGGCTTGGTCACCGAAACGTCGGTAAGTTGGGTGTCCAGCGTCAAAGCGTCGGTTTTTTTAAAGATGATCTTTCAATTTAATAAAAGGTTACAGGAATTTCGCAAAACCGAGACCAGATTTAGATTTCTGGAAAATTTTCGAGTTAAATGGGTCACTTTGGTAAGTTTCTAGGGTGAAAAAAAAAGGTATTGGCTTGGTCACCGAATCCTCCGTAAGTTGGGTGTCCAGTGTCAAAGCGTCGGTTTTTTTAAAGGTGATCTTTCAATTTAAAATAAAACTTACAGGAATTTCGCAAAACGGAGACCAGATTTAGATTTCTGGTAAAATTTCGAGTTAAATGGGTCACTTTGGTAAGTTTCTATGGTGGACAAAAAATGTTATTGGCTTGGTCACCGAATAGTCGGTAAGTTGGGTGTCCAGCGTCAAAGCGTCGGTTTTTAAAGATGATCTTTTAATTTAATAAAAAAGTTACAGTAATTTCGCAAAACCAGACCAGATTTAGATTTCTGGAAAATTTTCGAGTTAAATGGGTCACTTTGGTAAGTTTCTAGGGTGAAAAAAAAAGGTATTGGCTTGGTCACCGAATCCTCGGTAAGTTGGGTGTCCAGTGTCAAAGCGTCGGTTTTTTTAAAGATGATCTTTCAATTTAAAATAAAAGTTAGAGGAATTTCGCAAAACGGAGACCAGATTTAGATTTCTGGTAAAATTTCGAGTTAAATGGGTCACTTTGGTAAGTTTCTATGGTGGACAAAAAAAAAGTTATTGGCTTGGTCACCGAATCCTCGGTAAGTTGGGTGTCCAGCGTCAAAGCGTCGGTTTTTTAAAGATGATCTTTCAATTTAATAAAAGCGTCGTTACAGGAATTTCGCAAAACGGAGACCAGATTTAGATTTCTGGTAAAATTTCGAGTTAAATGGGTCACTTTGGTAATTTTCTAGGGTGAAAAAAAGTTATTGGCTTGGTCACCGAAACGTCGGTAAGTTGGGTGTCCAGCGTCAAAGCGTCGTTTTTTTTTAAAGATGATCTTTCAATTTAATAAAAGGTTGGAATTTCGCAAAATCGAGACCAGATTTAGATTTCTGGAAAATTTTCGTATTTTATGGGTCACTTTGGTAAGTTTCTATGGTGGACAAAAAAAAAGTTATTGGCTTGGTCACCTAATCGTCGGTAAATTGGGTGTCCAGCGTGAAAGCGTCGGTTTTTTAAAGATGATCTTTCAATTTAATAAAAAAGTTACAGGAATTTCGCAAAACCGAGACCAGATTTGGATTTCTGGAAAATTTTCGAGTTAAATGGGTCACTTTGGTAAGTTCCTAGGGTGAAAAAAAAGGTATTGGCTTGGTCACCGAATCCTCCGTAAGTTGGGTGTCCAGTGTCAAAGCGTCGGTTTTTTTAAAGATGATCTTTTAATTTAAAAAAAAAGTTACAGGAATTTCGCAAAACGGAGACCAGATTTAGATTTCTGGTAAAATTTCGAGTTAAATGGGACACTTTGGTAATTTTCTAGGGTGAAAAAAAGTTATTGGCTTGGTCACCGAATGGACGGTGAGTTAGGTGTCCAGCGTCAAAGCGTTGGTTTTTTTAAGATGATCTTTCAATTTAAAAAAAGTTACAGGAGTTTCGAAACACGGAGACCAGATTTAGATTTCTGGTAAAATTTCGAGTTAAATGGGTCACTTTGGTAATTTTCTAGGGTGAAAAAAAGTTATTGGCTTGGTCACCGAATCGTCGGTAAGTTTGGTGTCCAGCGTCAAAGCGTCGGTTTTTTTTAAAGATGATCTTTCAATTTAAAAAAGGTTACAGGAATTTCGCAAAACCGACACCAGATTTAGATTTCTGGAAAATTTTCGTGTTAAATGGGTCACTTTGGTAAGTTTCTATGGTGGAAAAAAAAAGTTATTGGCTTGGTCACCGAATCGTCGGTAAATTGGGTGTCCAGCGTCAAAGCGTCGGTTTTTTTAAAGATGATCTTTCAATTTAAAATAAAAAGTTACAGGAATTTCGCAAAAACCGAGACCAGATTTAGATTTCTGGAAAATTTTCGAGTTAAATGGGTCACATTGGTAAGTTTCTAGGGTGAAAAAAAAAGTTATTGGCTTGGTCACCGAATCCTCGGTAAGTTGGGTGTCCAGTGTCAAAGCGTCGGTTTTTTAAAGATGATCTTTCAATTTAAAATAAAAGTTACAGGAATTTCGCAAAAACGGAGACCAGATTTAGATTTCTGGTAAAATTTCGAGTTAAATGGGTCACTTTGGTAAGTTTCTATGGTGGACAAAAAAAAGTTATTGGCTTGGTCACCGAATCGACGGTAAGTTAGGTGTCCAGCGTCAAAGCGTTGGTTTTAAAGATGATCTTTCAATTTAAAATAAAAGTTAGAGGAATTTCGCAAAACGGAGACCAGATTTAGATTTCTGGTAAAATTTCGAGTTAAATGTGTCACTTTGGTAAGTTTCTAGGGTGAAAAAAAAAGTTATTGGCTTGGTCACCGAAACGTCGGTAAGTTGGGTGTCCAGCGTCAAAGCGTCGGTTTTTTAAAGATGATCTTTCAATTTAATAAAAGGTTACAGGAATTTCGCAAAACCGAGACCAGATTTAGATTTCTGGAAAATTTTCGAGTTAAATGGGTCACTTTGGTAAGTTTCTAGGGTGAAAAAAAAAAGGTATTGGCTTGGTCACCGAATCCTCCGTAAGTTGGGTGTCCAGTGTCAAAGCGTCGGTTTTTTTAAAGATGATCTTTCAATTTAAAATAAAACGTTACAGGAATTTCGCAAAACGGAGACCAGATTTAGATTTCTGGTAAAATTTCGAGTTAAATGGTCACTTTGGTAAGTTTCTAGGGTGAAAAAAAAAGTTATTGGCTTGGTCACCGAAACGTCGGTAAGTTGGGTGTCCAGCGTCAAAGCGTCGGTTTTTTTAAAGATGATCTTTCAATTTAATAAAAAGGTTACAGGAATTTCGCAAAACCGAGACCAGATTTAGATTTCTGGTAAAATTTTCGAGTTAAATGGGTCACTTTGGTAAGTTTCTAGGGTGAAAAAAAAAGGTATTGGCTTGGTCACCGAATCCTCGGTAAGTTGGGTGTCCAGTGTCAAAGCGTCGGTTTTTTTAAAGATGATCTTTCAATTTAAAATAAAACTTACAGGAATTTCGCAAAACGGAGACCAGATTTAGATTTCTGGTAAAATTTCGAGTTAAATGGGTCACTTTGGTAAGTTTCTATGGTGAAAAAAAAATGTTATTGGCTTGGTCACCGAATCGTCGGTAAGTTGGGTGTCCAGCGTCAAAGCGTCGGTTTTTTTAAAGATGATCTTTCAATTTAATAAAAAAGTTACAGTAATTTCGCAAAACCAGACCAGATTTAGATTTCTGAAAATTTTCGAGTTAAATGGGTCACTTTGGTAAGTTTCTAGGGTGAAAAAAAGGTATTGGCTTGGTCGAATCCTCGGTAAGTTGGGTGTCCAGTGTCAAAGCGTTGGTTTTTTTAAAGATGATCTTTCAATTTAAAATAAAAGTTAGAGGAATTTGCAAAACGGAGACCAGATTTAGATTTCTGGTAAAATTTCGAGTTAAATGGGTCACTTTGGTAAGTTTCTATGGTGGACAAAAAAAAGTTATTGGCTTGGTCACCGAATCGACGGTAAGTTGGGTGTCCAGCGTCAAAGCGTCGGTTTTTAAAGATGATCTTTCAATTTAAAAAAAAGTTACAGGAATTTCGCAAAACGGAGACCAGATTTAGATTTCTGGTAAAATTTTCGAGTTAAATGGGTCACTTTGGTAAGTTTCTAGGGTGAAAAAAAGGTATTGGCTTGGTCACCGAATCCTCGGTAAGTTGGGTGTCCAGCGTCAAAGCGTCGGTTTTTTTAAAGATGATCTTTCAATTTAAAATAAAAGTTAAAGGAATTTCGCAAAACGGAGACCAGATTTAGATTTCTGGTAAAATTTTCGAGTTAAATGGGTCACTTTGGTAAGTTTCTAGGGTGAAAAAAAAAGTTATTGGCTTGGTCACCGAATCCTCGGTAAGTTGGGTGTCCAGCGTCAAAGCGTCGGTTTTTTTAAAGATGATCTTTCAATTTAAAAAAAAGTTACAGGAATTTCGCAAAACGGAGACCAGATTTAGATTTCTGGTAAAATTTCGAGTTAAATGGGTCACTTTGGTAAGTTTCTAGGGTGGAAAAAAAAAAGGTATTGGCTTGGTCACCGAATCCTCGGTAAGTTGGGTGTCCAGCGTCAAAGCGTCGGTTTTTTTAAAGATGATCTTTCAATTTAAAAAAGGTTACAGGAATTTCGCAAAACCGAGACCAGATTTAGATTTCTGGAAAATTTTCGAGTTAAATGGGTCACTTTGGTAAGTTTCTATGGTGACAAAAAAAAAAGGTATTGGCTTGGTCACCGAATCCTCCGTAAGTTGGGTGTCCAGTGTCAAAGCGTCGGTTTTTTTAAAGATGATCTTTCAATTTAAAATAAAAGTTACAGGAATTTCGCAAAACGGAGACCAGATTTAGATTTCTGGTAAAATTTCGAGTTAAATGGGTCACTTTGGTAAGTTTCTATGGTGGACAAAAAAAAGTTATTGGCTTGGTCACCGAATCGTCGGTAAGTTGGGTGTCCAGCGTCAAAGCGTCGTTTTTAAAGATGATCTTTCAATTTAATAAAAAGTTACAGTAATTTCGCAAAACCCAGACCAGATTTAGATTTCTGAAAATTTTCGAGTTAAATGGGTCACTTTGGTAAGTTTCTATGGTGAAAAAAAAGGTATTGGCTTGGTCACCGAATCCTCGGTAAGTTGGGTGTCCAGTGTCAAAGCGTCGGTTTTTTTAAAGATGATCTTTCAATTTAAAATAAAAGTTAGAGGAATTTCGCAAAACGGAGACCAGATTTAGATTTCTGGTAAAATTTCGAGTTAAATGGGTCACTTTGGTAAGTTTCTATGGTGACAAAAAGTTATTGGCTTGGTCACCGAATCGACGGTAAGTTAGGTGTCCAGCCTCAAAGCGTTGGTTTTTTAAGATGATCTTTCAATTTAAAATAAAAGTTACAGGAATTTCGCAAAACGGAGACCAGATTTAGATTTCTGGTAAAATTTCGAGTTAAATGTGTCACTTTGGTAAGTTTCTAGGGTGGAGTTATTGGCTTGGTCACCGAAACGTCGGTAAGTTGGGTGTCCAGCGTCAAAGCGTCGGTTTTTTTAAAGATGATCTTTCAATTTAATAAAAGGTTACAGGAATTTCGCAAAACCGAGACCAGATTTAGATTTCTGGAAAATTTTCGAGTTAAATGGGTCACTTTGGTAAGTTTCTAGGGTGAAAAAAAAAAGGTATTGGCTTGGTCACCGAATCCTCCGTAAGTTGGGTGTCCAGTGTCAAAGCGTCGGTTTTTTTTAAAGATGATCTTTCAATTTAAAAAAAAGGTTACAGGAATTTCGCAAAACGGAGACCAGATTTAGATTTCTGGTAAAATTTCGAGTTAAATGGGTCACTTTGGTAAGTTTCTATGGTGGAAAAAAAAGTTATTGGCTTGGTCACCGAATCGTCGGTAAGTTGGGTGTCCAGCGTCAAAGCGTCGGTTTTTTTAAAGATGATCTTTCAATTTAATAAAAAGTTACAGGAATTTCGCAAAACCGAGACCAGATTTAGATTTCTGGAAAATTTTCGAGTTAAATGGGTCACTTTGGTAAGTTTCTATGGTGGACAAAAAAAAGGTATTGGCTTGGTCACCGAATCCTCGGTAAGTTGGGTGTCCAGTGTCAAAGCGTCGGTTTTTTTAAAGATGATCTTTCAATTTAAAATAAAAGTTAGAGGAATTTCGCAAAACGGAGACCAGATTTAGATTTCTGGTAAAATTTCGAGTTAAATGGGTCACTTTGGTAAGTTTCTATGGTGAAAAAAAAAAGGTATTGGCTTGGTCACCGAATCTCGGTAAGTTGGGTGTCCAGTGTCAAAGCGTTGGTTTTTTTAAGATGATCTTTCAATTTAAAATAAAAGTTACAGGAATTTCGCAAAAACGGAGACCAGATTTAGATTTCTGGTAAAATTTCGAGTTAAATGGGTCACTTTGGTAATTTTCTAGGGTGAAAAAAAAAAAGTTATTGGCTTGGTCACCGAAACGTCGGTAAGTTGGGTGTCCAGCGTCAAAGCGTCGTTTTTTTTAAAGATGATCTTTCAATTTAATAAAAAAGGTTACAGGAATTTCGCAAAATCGAGACCAGATTTAGATTTCTGGAAAATTTTCGTATTTTATGGGTCACTTTGGTAAGTTTCTATGGTGAAAAAAAAGTTATTGGCTTGGTCACCTAATCGTCGGTAAATTGGGTGTCCAGCGTGAAAGCGTCGGTTTTTTAAAGAAGATCTTTCAATTTAATAAAAAGTTACAGGAATTTCGCAAAACCGAGACCAGATTTGGATTTCTGGAAAATTTTCGAGTTAAATGGGTCACTTTGGTAAGTTCTAGGGTGAAAAAGGTATTGGCTTGGTCACCGAATCCTCCGTAAGTTGGGTGTCCAGTGTCAAAGCGTCGGTTTTTTTAAAGATGATCTTTCAATTTAAAATAAAAGTTACAGGAATTTCGCAAAACGGAGACCAGATTTAGATTTCTGGTAAAATTTCGAGTTAAATGGGACACTTTGGTAATTTTCTAGGGTGAAAAAAGTTATTGGCTTGGTCACCGAATGGACGGTGAGTTAGGTGTCCAGCGTCAAAGCGTTGGTTTTTAAAGATGATCTTTCAATTTAATAAAAAAGTTACAGGAATTTCTGCAAAAACCGAGACCAGATTTAGATTTCTGGTAAAATTTTCGAGTTAAATGGGTCACTTTGGTAATTTTCTAGGGTGAAAAAAAAGTTATTGGCTTGGTCACCGAATCGTCGGTAAGTTTGGTGTCCAGCGTCAAAGCGTTGGTTTTTTTTAAAGATGATCTTTCAATTTAATAAAAGTTACAGGAATTTCGCAAAACCGACACCAGATTTAGATTTCTGGAAAATTTTGAGTTAAATGGGTTTTGGTAAAAGTTTCTATGGTGACAAAAAAAAGGTATTGGCTTGGTCACCGAAACGCCTCGGTAAAGTTAGGGTGACCAGTGTCAAAGCGTTGGTTTTTAAAGATGATCTTTCAATTTAAAATAAAAGTTACAGGAATTTCGCAAAACGGAGACCAGATTTAGATTTCTGGTAAAATTTCGAGTTAAAATGGGTCACTTTGGTAAGTTTCTAGGGTGAAAAAAAAAAGTTTTTGGTCACCGAATCGTCGGTAAGTTGGGTGTCCAGTGTCAAAGCGTCGGTTTTTTAAAGATGATCTTTCAATTTAAAATAAAAGTTACAGGAATTTCGCAAAACGGAGACCAGATTTAGATTTCTGGTAAAATTTCGAGTTAAATGGGTCTTTTGGTAAGTTTCTATGGTGGACAAAAAAAGTTATTGGCTTGGTCACCGAATCGACGGTAAGTTAGGTGTCCAGCCTCAAAGCGTTGGTTTTTTTTTTTAAGATGATCTTTCAATTTAAAATAAAAGTTACAGGAATTTCGCAGAACGGAGACCAGATTTAGATTTCTGGTAAAATTTCGAGTTAAATGTGTCACTTTGGTAAGTTTCTAGGGTGAAAAAAAGTTATTGGCTTGGTCACCGAAACGTCGGTAAGTTGGGTGTCCAGCGTCAAAGCGTCGGTTTTTTTTAAAGATGATCTTTCAATTTAATAAAAGGTTACAGGAATTTCGCAAAACCGAGACCAGATTTAGATTTCTGGAAAATTTTCGAGTTAAATGGGTCACTTTGGTAGTTTCAAGGGTGAAAAAAAAAGGTATTGGCTTGGTCACCGAATCCTCCGTAAGTTGGGTGTCCAGTGTC
>BMAU01012551.1:0-144446 GCA_019973935.1 Trichonephila clavipes
ACATTAAAAGCATTGTTTCTGAAACTTTCAATACTGGCGACCCAAATTTCAATCATAATTTTTGTCTCGCCCCCTGTACAACAATAATGTATTTACTGCAATAAAAATGCAGTTTGAGAGAGAGACACTAAAGTTACAATACGATCTTAATTATAAACCGTACAAATTAATACCATAAGTATATTAAATTTTGTGTATATGTAACTTTTAAGTAATATATATTTTAAGAAAATTACTTAAAATATATATTACTTAGAATTATGTTATTTTTCTTTCTCTAATTTTTAAATTGGAACAGATCGCAAAATGATGTATTTAATTAAAGATTTATTTCCTTAAGCATATTCATTTCTCAAAGTACAAATGTCATTAGAAAAATAGTCTAGTCAATGTCGCTCTCTATCATATCCATCACATCTGGCATTATAGGGTACGTTTGCGTGAGTCTGGGCAACCTATCGGACGTCTGCGCAAAACATGTAAAAATGCTTTTCCTCGTACAATTCCCGTCAGTTTTGATCGACTCGATACTCCTATAGCTACCGAATCTAGCTTGAATGTACATTTTTTTTAATTTCCACGTTAATTAAGTATTTACGGCGGTAGATTAAAACAATATCATACATACATTTTTAAGTCGTAAGCAAACATTCGATGATAATAAAGGATCAACAAGTACACAGACGAGCATGGTTCCGAAAGTTAAATCAAGGAAATATTCTCAAAAATACTTAAATTTTGGATTTACCACTACTGAAGTAAATGATGGGAAAAAAAGCCCCAGCTCGTTATGTGTTAAAACTTACAAATCTGAAGAACAACATGTGAAAGTTGTTTTTAAAACATGTAAAATCATTTAGCTATGTTGGCAAAGAATTTTAAAAAGTATTTTCTGGATGAGGACAGCTTGGTAGCAAGTTACGAGTGGATTAGGGATTTATTTCAAGATACTCTCCATAAGGGCTCTCAACTTCCGAAGAAGAAATCTTCATAGATTTCACATCCAGTGAAAAATTAAAAGGTAATTTTGTAATAAATCGCTCTTTGAATTTGCGGTAGAGGTGGATGAGGAATTATCTGTACTGAAAACAAAAGCACTTCGTATACTATTACCATTTTCAACATCCTACCTTTTTCAAACCGGATTTTCTGCAGTGGATGCCTTGAAGACAAAATATAGATCGCAGCTAAATATAGAAAAATAACTCTTTAAGTGTCAATTTCTGATATTAAACCTTCCTTTGAAAAACTTTCCTCTACAAGACAAGCCCGTGGAAGTCCCTAATAATTATTAAACTTGTTCTTAATTTAGTAATAAGATTGATTGATTGAATATTAACGTCGCACTGTTCAGCTGCACGAGGGCTTTTGACGACGGACCACGTAATTTTGAACCATGGTCAAGTGACGTGGATGAAATCTGAGCTGGCACCCCTCTCTCCTAACTACCACACCACACCAACGGGAAAACGTTTAAACTCTTAACAGATTTAACGTGCATCGCTGCCCTACACGGCGGGTCTTTAGTGGTACTGGGCTCGAACTCGTGACAAGGCAAGCCATGATCCGATACCTATACCACTCGGCTACAGCGGCTAAATTCAGTAATAAGAAATTATTTATAAAATACCTTCTTCAGTACTGATACATCAAACGTATACTGGCTGAAACATCGACTCTTCGCACGAGTTCATTTTTTAAAAAAATAAAACATTATTCTTGATATAATAGCTGAACTGTAAGGAGAGTAAAACTGTGTGCACACACCACATTGTATACAAAAATGTAAAATGATTTTTTTTAGATAAATGCTATAATTGTAAATAACTGTTTAAAAGAACTGTAATTTTAAACCTCACACAATTAGCATTTAGAATTAATGTTAAATTATGAAAAAAATATAAAATTTCGATGAAGAATAATTGTGTTACTTTTTAACATTTAAAGCGAGACTTCAAAATGTTTTAACCCGGGAGCAGGCGCGTACTCGATACTAACATTAATGGTAGTGCGGGGGGACTCAGTCACCCCAATGATTTGTTTAGAATTATTTTTACTGTACACGATACAAATCGGAATAGTGAATATTTTAATTTATAGAAAGTATACTTACCTTCTTTCAAGGACTATTCAATGCTTTGATGATTTGAGAAAAAATCTAATAAAACTGAACTAAAATGATTCAAAAGTACAAGACCATAATAAAGGGCGCAAATCAGACACTTTTCAATTATCCTACAGAAATGTTAAACCAATCAATTCTTTTCCAAATATCGCAAAACTCAATTATTTACAATTTCCCTAAGCGAAAAGCAAACGCATAAAAGATGGGAGGGAACTAATATTGATAATAACGATACCATAAGATTGAAGGTCAATCAAATGATTAGCAAACGTACTATGCAGCCTGGCTGAAAAGTGAATCATGACTTCCTTTTCTTTTTCTACAACTAATGTACAGTATTTCAATAATAATGACAGTGGTGAATTGTTTATCTTAGAATTTTCTCAGGGTCTGGGTTTCGTTTTTTCTTTTAACGAGTAATATTTTATGTTAAAACGTAATAAAAAAATCTCTTATTGAGGAAATACAGCAAATAAAACGAAATGTTTTTTTTCTTCTTCTTTAATTTGGTTTTTGGATCAAAGATAGCTATTTGATGACGGAAAAAAGCCAGATAATAAACATAAATTATGTCAGTGTTGTTGTGTGTATTTTTTTTATTATGGAAGAAAGCATTTTGTTTTACTTCTCTTTCCGGTTATTTTTTTTAAAAAAAATCTTTAAATTTTCGATACACTCGCGCCTCCCTTGTAGGGTCATTGCGCCCCCCAGGGGGGCGCGCCCCACACTTTGAGAAACACTGGTTTAAGACATTGCGATTTCTTCTTAAAAACATGACGAATGGATTTTCTTTGGATTAAAAGGTAAGAAAGTAATGATTGTTTTTTGTATGAATGAAGGATGGATAGAATCTTGATATGGATGTCCGAAAAACGGAAAAAATTTGCATTTATTTTCTTATTTTTTATCTGATGTTCCCTATGTTTTCCATCTTAGAAGCCACGTTTTTTCATTGTTTTTCGTCTCTTAACGCCGTTTTGAACACCACGTTTTTTTCTCTTGTTTGTGTCTCTGACGTCATTTTGAAAAACACGGTTTATTCCTTGGCGCCATTTGGCAAAAAAAATTCTGTCGCCAAAAACAGCAGTGTGCTGTCCAAATAAGTAATCAAATTAAATAAAAATATGTTTTTATAATGACCATTAATTATTTCAACTGCAGAATTCTAGAGAATACAAAAGTTACTCAGGATAGTTCTCTATAAAATTAAAATATTAAAAAAGAGTAGTTAGTGTTGTGGTTCTGTATAAAAATAATAGTTTTAATTAAAGAACGTTGAATGTGCTATTACAGTTTGTGAAGAGTCTATCCGCGTTCTTTCAAATACTAATCCTCTTGAGGAATATTGGGTCCTTAAAAATAATTCTATTATAAATCTTCTGCCGGAGAAGATGTGAGTATGTAAATTAAGACTTTTACTTAAAGATTAAACTTTCAAGTAAGAAAGAGAGAGAGGTTAGACTGCTAACTGATAGAGGTGATTGATTAAACGTGCAGTAAGGCATGAATACTTCGTAGCTGAGTAGTGTAATAATAAAGACTAACGATTGATCTACTATAAATTGAATTGGATTGGGTCGCTTAGACTTAGAAGGTATATTGCCTGGACGTACGTGATCAGATTTATTAGGACTTCTCGTATCACATCTATCTCGCTATAGCTTTTTATATTTAGTATTTGGTTTATCTCTTTACACATATATGTTTTTCAAAGTTTGACTGTATGGTATAAACCTGTCACACACATATACAAATTTTTTTACTATGTATAACAAATATGAACTTATTGATGTTTGCACAATTTGTAGATTTATCGGTTAGATCCTAGCTGGGCACACTGCTTGGCGACAAAAATATTGGTGCCTGGTGATAAAGTTTACAATATGGAAACCTTTTCGGATTGTTCAGTACGGTGCCTAAAAAATGGCAACCCTAAAACTGGTCAAGCAAAAATTATCGGTGGATAAGTGGACATCGTCCGATTTCACCCTTGACCCTGCTTGCTGCAACATGTCCTGTTCACCCCTGCTCTTACTTTCTTTACCACGTGTTCCAATTTTTTGCTTGATTTTGCACCGGTTGTTAGAATGGCTCGCGAAAGAAAATTGCTTGAAAGTGAGGCAACCGCAGGTTTTTTTTGTTTTGCTTAGAGAAAAAGGAAATAAGGCTTTTTTAGATTGGGTTATGAAAGAAGGATTAATTTCCTCCAGATATGAGTATTCGAAGTGCAAAAAGGGTATGCGTTTGGTTGAACGAAAGGGTACGATTGATGGTTTTGAATGGCGTTGTCGAGTACAATCGAAAGAGAATCCCCACTTAGTTTGCCGGAGTGTAAGAGAAGGTATGTGGTTTAGTCATAGTAGATTGAGTATTTGTGTGATCTTGCGATTAACCAGGTATTGGTTTGGCAAGAGTATGAATGAGTTTGTAGTGAATGATTTAAAAATTAAAAACACAGTAGTAAGTGATTTTTTACAATTTTTAAAATGCTGTTTTTCCCTTATTTTACTGCCTTTATCTCGTAGAAATTCTCTTTTTGCCCTTTTCTTTATTTTATGCTTTTGTGTAAATACACGTGTTTTTAGCGTCCCTGACGCCATTACGGAAACCCCGTTTTTTAGGATTTTTGAACAGGAGCTGAGACCATCACCCTCCCCCTTTTCCTTCGTTTCCGGCCCTGACATCATTACGGAAACAACATTTTCTTAGGGTTTTTGATCACCAGCTGAGACCGTCAACCCCCAATTTTTTTTTCGTTTTCTTCCATGACGTCATTTTTTGAAACAGGGGTTATTGGCGCCATTTGGCGAAAAAAATGGCACTAAAAACAGCAGAGTGCCAGACTAGGAATTTACCTGTAAAATGTATTACTTACATGAAACTTTACTTATATTTCAAGAAAATAAATAATTGAAGTAAAATTTAATTCTATGAAATTAGAATAAAAACCCGATTCACACTATAATCACCTTTATGTAAAAATATTTATAAAAATAGGTTTATATATAATACAGTATATGCGCGTATATACAATATATATATATATATATGAATGTATTACACAAAGTTTACAAATAATTATAAAAATATTATTTTGGAAAGAAATAGATGAGAACCTTTTATTTTTATATCTAATAAGTAAGTAATAAATATATATTATATATAAGAATGAGATAAAAAAAACTTTTAACAAAACATAAACATGCTAACACAAGTAACTATTGTAAGAAGCTTTTTTAGCACACAAATGACAAAAACAAAACAGATATTATATAAAAGTATTATTTAAGCAGGTGTCGTTCGAGCACGACCTAAATAAAAAAATCCAACAAAATGTAAGGTAACATTACTAAAAATTTGGTGAAAATGACAAACAAAATATACAAAAATCATTAAAAAATTAATTACGAAGGTTATTTAATCATATTCAACGCACTAAGGGTATGCAAAGTTTTAGAAAATATCATTTAAACATGCAATAAAAATAAAGAGAATTTTTAACTGAATTACAGGAAAAAAATGCTGCTATTTATAAAAAATTTCATCATATATAAAAGGAACTGAAACTCAGTGGCGCAACAGCCCAAGAGGACCAGGGCCTACTGTGCCCATGCCAGTACACGAGACCATTGGGCGCTGAGGTGCATGAGCAGATGTCCCGATCAGGTGGTCAATCTGAAGCGAGACCCCCCAGTGTAAGTCTCCATTCAAGCTTGGTACTCATTTATCAACCTACTGTAGTAGAGATGTAAGGCTGAGTCGACCTTGCCCAACCCTGGAATAGAACCCAGGCCTGTCGTGTGGAAACGCGAAACGCAATCACTCGACCACTGGGTCTATAACTAAAAAGAAAGAGCAATAAATGTATACCTATGCGGTAAAATAACTTATAATTAAATGAGAATAGAAGATTTAAAAAAAATCAAAATTTTTCATTTTGACAAAACTTTTTTTTTAATTATGCTTCACAAATTAATGTTTTTTTTTTTTTTTGCAACAATAATGTCGTATATTTCGAATGAATCAGTAATGGAAACAATAGAATGAACACCAAAAATTCGAAAATGAAAAACCAACGAATGCAACACCGTTGGTAATTTGTGTTGCATTTCTTACATACTTTGTAAAGAAAAAAAAAATTAAAATCAACTGCAAGGAAATATAATTCTCCTACATTGTATTGGGAAATGAATTTCTTGAAAAGGAAATATGAAGTTGAAACAATTCCTGTGGACATTTTGAAGTTTTCTTTACCGAAAAATAATGAAAAAAAAATTTTTTTTTTTTGTTATCATGAACGTTGTCTAAAATATTGAAATCATCTTACCTTTTACTTTTTGTGTCACCGCATGAAATTTGGACATATAATTAGTAATCTTTTATCCAGCACTAATATAGGGTTTAGATAAACTCGCACTCCAGGTTAACTGAAATAGCAGTCAGTCTGAACTTCACTAAGCAGTCAGCGAGAATCAACGTTGAATGAGTGACTTTACTCCTTTGTTCGACCGCTTCATACCAGCGAGAGAGGGAAGACCAGTTTTTCAAGATGTCTTATCGATTTTCCAAAACCAAGGCAGGGGTAATGTCAACCCCCCAATAGCCAACCCATCTGCTTTATACAGCGAGTCTTAAAACAATTTTTATCGCAGCAATAAGACCATTAATTAATATCATTTTAAGGATACATTTTTCATTTTTTTTTTAAAGTATAAACTATAATTCCCACCACCTTCAAAAGGGAGAGATTCTTACATTTAATTCTAATAGATATCAATTATTATAGCAAGCTGTGATATTTTTTTAATGAAAATATATACCATGCATCCCAAGTTTCCCCGAGGCTTATAGAAAAAAGTTAAACAAATAAAATAAGAAAAATAAAATAATGCATGAAAAAAAGCCCCAAACAAAAGTTACGAAACAAATAAATTACAAAGACAAACGAGTGCATGATACAATTAATCACAAAATAAAATCAATGAATTAAAAAAAATAATGTGAATGAAGATTTTCTTGGAATACGCTGAAAAGAATCAGGAGGCCGATTGATTTTAAGAGCGTGCAGTTTAACCTTCAAGCATTTCCTTTCTTAAATTTTGAAAAAAAAAAAGGATTGGATGTTTAACCTTCTGCTCCCCACCAACAATGCGGTTACAAATTTAGAAAGGACGCAGGTTAAATCTTATGAATATATTTCTTTAAATACCTTTACTATCAAGGAATTGCGAAGCATCTTATGATCACTTTTTACAACAATATATATATATATATATAAATAAAGGAAGAAAGAAGAATAAAGCTATGAGAAAAGTTAATTTCAGCTTCTTTAAGCTTTATGAGTTGACTTAATTCCAAGAAATAACCACTGCCCTCAAACAATTCCAATACAAAAATATGTATTTGTAATATGTGACAAACCTAAGCAAAAATTCATTGTAAGCCCTGTCCATTAAAAAACAAATGATTATTATATCTTAAACTAAAATTTATATTACAACTCACTTTAATTTTTTTTAATGTTAAAAATAAAATGTTTGAGAAACTAATTATAGAAATAATAAGAAAATTAAAACAAACAGAACTTTTATTTGATCGAATTAAACTATTGATAAAAGGGTTTTTCCTAACTTAGTTCTGCTCAAATTGTGGTGGAACCACAACTTCAATCAAAAATAAATTCTTTTATATCTTTTATATAATAATTCATAGTTCATAGAGCAAACAATATTAGATTTTAATAAATGTAGGTGCGATGTTCTAAGATGTTTCATTGTTATTTATTTGAATTTCAAATTACTAAATTTCTATGCTTCAAAAATGTAAAAATAACAATTTTTTTGCATTTTTTTTAACTTTTCCATTAAACTTTGCATTTTTTTAAAAATTTAAATTCCTTTTGCGAGAGAATTCTTGTTATCCTCATTTTATGTTTGAGTATCTCATTTTGATTACTTACAAAGATTCAAATTTATGTATATCTTTTCGTTTTTTTTAATGTCATTACATTCAAATGATCTTAGCAGTTGCATTTTTCATAAAAAGAAAAAATACGTATGCGATATTCCCACTAAAGCCCCCTTTTTTTTTCTTTATTAAATAAATTCATTTGTTTGATTCATTTATGTATTGATAGTTTGTTCAATTTCCACATTTGACATTGTGAGCAATAAACGGCACAATTTCCAGGAAATAAGACTGAGCTAGTAGGAATTGGCTACACCAAAAGACTTAATATTGTATTTGAAACTAAAAATAATTTTTCAATCCACAAATTCATTAAACTCATCCAAGTTGAAGCGAAAAAGATAATAAATCTAATTTATGGTACCTGAAAAAAAATTCGAAACTTTTTAATTTACTTTTTTATCAACGTCACACGAAGAAACTGCACGAGGGTTCTTGATGACAGACCTCGTGAATTTGTACTATGGTCAAGTAACGAGGACATCACATGGCCTGGCAACCCTTCTCCAAATTTCCATCCATGCCAACTTGCTTTCCCAAGGGATTCTTAATTATTCACGCTTCACATATTGCAATGGTTAGCAATGGCTATTCCTTTCTAAGCAAACCATCTTCTCAATTTGGTTTTTCATGTTGCGTGGATGAGTGTTTATAAAGTCCCATTATAAACAATACGAAGGCCATCAGCTACGAATCTTGTTACTTTGAGCCATGGTCAAGTGACGAGGACGACATCTGAGTTGGAACCTTCTCTCCGAGCTTCCACCCTACGCCAATGTGTGGAGTTTAATTCTCGACAAATTTACCGTGCATTAGTAATTTTACACGATGCATCTTTAGTGGCACACGGACCCGAACTCGTGACACGAAGGACATGACTTCGTTTCCATGACTACTAAACTACCCTGGCCAGTGCCTATTTATCCATTAGGTGCTTGGGACGTGTGCCCAGGGAACAAGCTGGTCAACCGGATTTTCTGGTTATCAATTTCGATCCGTCAGTATAGATCTTTTGTGACCAGGGCTGGAAATGAGCTTAAATCGGCTTTGTGTGTGTGACCGTGGCCACTTTCATATATTACAGTTTTAATAAAAACGAATAAAAGGAAGAGAGGGGAGAAAATGGTGTTTGGTTTTCTGTCTGCCGAAATCTTCTTAGGAAAGCCTTTTCATGCACTTCAAAAATTACAGTTTAAGATCCACTGAGCTTCGAAACAATGTAAAAATAAGTAGATTACACGTTTAATAGAAAAATTAATTTATTGTTTTTAAATCCAATTAAAGTATTTTATTATAATTTAGCCGAAACCCCACATTAATGAGTATGCATTATATGATGAACCTTTCAGTGGACAATAAATATAATTTTTAAAAGCTAATTGAGCAAAAAATTAATTCTAATACACATTCTTTCTTTCCCGCTCGTTGTTTGACAATGACACAGCAGAAGTAAGACTTGAAACTTTTTAACACTAAGTAAAAATTTAAAATTCTCAGTAGTAATAATCCAGCTATAAATTGAAACAACACACTCATTTATTCAAAAATAGAGAATTTAAAGACACTTACATTGACGAATCTTATTTTCACATATAGACAGACTATGAGAATACATCTTAGTGAGGAATGGTCGTTGTAAGGGAAAAAATAGATGAATGCTGTATCATAAAAAAAAAATATAGGAATTACAGTGCTGTAAATTTTAATGAAATTTGTTACATTTTTCTACTTGGAAATGGCCTTCGCGTTAAGTTTATTCTCTCGTACATATGGGGAAAAGACAGCCTTAATATTAATGATGTCTTTTGTAGATAGCTCTGATGTCTGTTTGTTATTCAAATCAGCAGTGGGGGAAAGCCGGAAAATTCTTGAAGAATGCGGAAGGGAAAAAGAGGGGTAAAATACTATGGCTTTCACTACGAAGTACATCATTCTTCGCACAACCCTCTTGTTAACCTTGAACCTGAAAAGAAGTTCTAGTGAAATCTGTTTACATTTCTCAAACGTTATAAATCCTGGTCTTATGTTGTTTGTGTGTCAGACACAAAGCCTTTTGTAAGTGAAAACAGATGTTTCTAATGCAGCGTTTCTCAAACTGTGGGGCGCGTTTCCTTAGGGGGGCATGCTAATTCTACGAGAGAGTTGCGAGCATATTGAAAAGTCGAAAACAAATTATTATTTCTAAAAAAACTTATTAATTTACTGAAAGTAAACAAGCAAAATACATTCTGACATAATAAAACATAAAATTCACATTCACTTTGATATAATACACTTATAAGTGTATCATTACTGCACAATGTATTTTATAATTAACTTAACGTGAGAGAGTAAATATTAACGTCACACTGTTCAGCTACACGAGGGTTTTTGGTGACGGACCACGTAATTTTGAACCATGGTCAAGTGACGATAATTAACAATACTAAGTTAAGAAAAAGTTTAATAATTACCATTGACCCCATGGGCTTGTCATATATAAAATTTTTTATAAAAATTAACACTTATCTTGACAGTCAGTACGGTTTAAAATTAATTCCTTAACTGCCGATTAAGAGTTACGTAATGCGCCCCCTAATGCCACCGTTTTCCACGTAGGGGCACGTATGTGATGTAATGGGGGGGGGGTGAATGAAAAGGATAAAATCAGTAAAAACTTCTCAGAAATGCGTAAATCCTTCACAAACACTGTCAAGATCCATTTCTTGCATTTGAAAACCTTCGGAATAATTTTGTGGATAGCAGTGCACTGAAAAGATGGTACTTTGGAAAGACGCATATATACGTGCGGAGCAATTAATGCTTTGGCTAAGTGAGATGTTATTTACGGAAGTAGCAATTAAGAGGTGAAAGTCGTATTGTGGCTTTAGCGTCAAGTATAGTATTATTGAATTCAATATGTTATTTTATGGAGGGGGCACGATGAATATTATGATTGTATATTGAGTCGCAAATGTTGAAAATTTGAGAAGCACTGTTCTAATGGCATTCTAGAACAGGGGTCAGCAACCTTTCAGCTGTGACGTGCCAAACCAATCTACCAATAGGATTCAGCGTGCCGCATAGTAGAATATTTTTGAAACCATTCGATTCGCGTGATATGCAGATATTTACAGTTTCATTATATATTAATTTGCATCATTTAGCGATAGTTAACATAAAAAGCAGCAACATAAAATATAAAGAAGTAATGTATAAAAAAAAATTTTAAGTTAATTCCTACTTTGAAAGGATGAATAAAAAGTATCTTATTAATTAAAAACTTTATATATATATATATATATATATATATATATATATATATATATATATATATATATATATCATGTTTTGGAGAAATTCTTGAATTGACAGGAGAAATGCAACGGGCAACCGTTCGTCCTATTATATTTTATTTCAATATTCAGTGTAGAAGTCTGCACTCCAAGTCATGACAAAAACGAGAGCTCTCTCAGCGTTGATCAGCAGCGAGTGAGTCCTTAGAACACGTGTCTTCTTTTAGTCCGGCGAAAGTAGAAGTTAAAGTTATTATGCGGAAGGTGGGTTGAGTTGTCCTGGTAGGAAGTTTACCCCAACTGACACTTGTGGGGCTGGGGATTCATCACACACACACACACACACACATATATATATATATATATATATATATATACAGTAGAAAGTCGTTTATCCAAACGTCAAATATCCGGAGCGTAAAATATCCGAATCAGTTTTTTTTGTCAACTTTTGAAAATTTAGAAGACAAAAAAAGACTACAATGACAACGACAGGGATGAGATTACCGAATTTTTCCAATCGATCCTAGTATTTCAAGAATGCGATGAAGATATAGAAACCTGGATGGCAATCGATGCAGAAGACTCAGTGGATTTCAATTGCTAAATGATGACGAGATTGAGACTTCCGTGCAAGCAAAATCTGACCCTGTCGACGATGAAATGGACGAAGATGAGGACAACAACAACGAAAGTAACAAGGATACATCAAATGCTGGCACGTTTTCTGCGTTAGAGACCGCTATGGAGTGGTACGAGCAACAATCAGAGTGCTATCCTACTCAACTACTGCTGCTCAAGAGAATCAGAGACTTTGCAGCGAAAACACGAAAGTGTACAATGTTACAGAGAAAAATCAGTGATTATTTTCCACAATATAGGTAAAATTGCGACATTTTGCACCTATTTTCCTTTTTCATCAAGCACGTTTCCCGCATGTGATGATTTTCATTATTCGCATAGTGTCAGTTTTCCTATACTGCATGGATCGCATTCGATGTTCGGTTATCCGCTTGGCATATATTGGTCACCAAAGATCGAGCCTATAAGCTCTAGGCTTCTCCTACAGTTAGATAGTACCTAAGAAAGAGAGAAAAAAGAACTAGTTCGAAGAATTGGTTTGTTAAGCATCAGCTGATTGTCAGATTGAAGGGGGGGGGGGGTGTTTCGCTCACGGCAAAACAGGCAAGGGACGAAAATAAGAGTTCATATGACATTCGTTTTCATGGAATGGGTGTTGTTGTTTGTTTTTCTTTTCGTTTGCAAAGCGAGCTCAGAAGCTCGCTTGGAGTGTTTTGAGGCATTTGGTGGGTGGATGGGGGGGATTTCGAAAGTGATTATGTGTGTTGATGGTATTGTGATAGTAGGGGATTGATGCGTGGAATCTTGAAGATAATTCGGCAATCAAGGTGTAATTTGGTTCGATTTTAAGTTCGCGCAGGATTGCTCTAGGAAGGAAACGAGATGCTCTTGCTATCGTTGATCTGTTTTAGAGATGTTGCAGATTATCTATGTGTATGTTGCCTGAGGATCCCCAGATCAGACAGAGGTAGGGTAGGATAGGGCGAAGATATTGCTTGTACATAAAAAAGTGTGTGTGCTTATGACCACCCGATAGAAGAGATAACTTCAAATTTTATAATGCTATTTCAGGGTATAGTCAGGTGAATAAAAAACAAGTAGATGTTAGTATGTCCTATAAAATTATTTATTCATACGTCTGTACTCACAAAATAATATTTTTGTGTGAAATATACAATCATATTTGTGAATTAATTGTATTCTAAGAAGGAAACAATTGGTTTATGGTAGCTGAAATAGGATATAAATACATTACATTCAAAATTTTATTTAAATATCTATAAAAAAAACTCCTTCAAGCGTTGTTACGTACTTCCTCGAGCTTCATTTGGATCATTTGACATGATTAAATTGAATTTTGATTTTTAAAAATCTACTAAAGGTTTTGATTTGTCTTTTGAAAACTCTACTTTAATATTCCCACTTAAAATCATAGGCAATTTGTTCAGAAAACCCGATCTGGCTTTGTGAATTTTGATGTGTGTGTGTGTTGTAATTTAACAATATTTAATTCTATCCATGAATTAATTTAAGCAAAGGGATAGATAGTATGAGAGGTAGTTGATTGGGAAGAGAAGAATCTAAGTCAAAACCTTTAAAAAGGGATTTAATCAGAAGATTTATATCACATAATCTCTGGCTTATACTAGCTCTTTTGTCATTGTATGACAGTTTTGTAGAAATATATCCTATGCTGTTGCAAGGAAAGTCTTCTTACTTATATTTTGTTTTCTTGTATTTAAAATATTTATATATTTAACTTTTTCTTAACACCTGTATACTTAATTTTGTTATTTTAAATTTTTAATTGTTTTAATTTTCTTTTTAGTCTCAAAGTATATTTAAGTAATGTGATTAAAGAACTACTTGTTCATTGCTATTCCGATTCGCTTACAAAAATAGATTTTTATTCTTAATATCACAGCAATATTCTTAATGATAATAATACTATTTAGTTCAGTGCTTCTCAAACTTTCAATACTGGCGTCCCCCTTTTCGATCACAATTTTTATCGCGCCCCCCTTAAACATTAATAATGTACTGAATGCAATGATAATGCACTTTGACGCTAAAACTACAGTAGGCGATCTTAATTATATACCATACAAATCAGTAACATAAGTATTAAATTTTGTATGCTACTTTTAAGCAAAAATAAATAAGTAAATAAAATAATAGGATAATTATTATGTTATTTGTCCTTTCTCTAATTTTTAAATTGAACATATTGCAAGATTCGGTGGCTTCTTAGAAAACAAAATATAGATATCTGCTAAATATAGAAAAAGAACTCAGAGGGTCACTTTCTAATCATAAGCATTCCTTATAAAAACTTTGCTCTGCAAGACAAGCCCATCGAAGTCGTTAATACTTAATAAACTTGTTCTTAATTTAGTATTAATTTTAATTAGTTATAAAATACTCTGTGCAGCAGTGATACATTAAAAGTATACCAGCTGAAGTGCCCGCGCTTTGCACGAGTTCATTTATAAGAAAATAAAACATTATTGATATAATAGCTGAATTGTAAGGAAAGCAAAGCCAAGTGCTCGATAATGCTTACAAAAATGTAAAATGATTTTTTAAAAATGTTTCCTCAAATTATAATTAGTTTTAAGCGAATTGTAATTTTAAGCCTCACAGAATTAACATTTATAATTGATGTTAAATAATGAACAATAATATAAAATTCCGATTAGGAATAATTGTATTATTTTTAATATTTAAAGCGAAAAGACTTCAACATGTTTTAACCCAGGAGCAGGCGCGTACTCGATACGGTGGAGCGGGGTTATTGAGTCACCCCAATCCTTTTTTTTTAATAATTATTTTATTGTACACGATACAAATCGTGATTCCAGTGAATAATTTAATTAAGAGAAGGTTTACTTACCTACTTACAAGGACTTTTCAATTTTTCTTTGGTAACAAATAAACAGTTTTGCCAGAATTAACGATTTCGTAATCTGTGTGTCCCACGCGACCACTGTTATGTCACTGCTAAAAAAATTGTGTAAAACGTTTTTCGTTATGCTTTATATGTTTGAAATTACTCATAAAAATAAGTCTTGGTCAAGTAAAATCCTCCATGGTTTTCCAAATGTCATAACTCTTTTGCATTGAAAAAAGCGCAACATAGAAATACATTACTTACAACTTCCCTATATAAATGAGCAACAAACACTTAAGAGAGGGGTCATAACTAACTGTACCAATAACTTAGAAGGTCAAACAGATTACAGCTATAATGTGCAGCATTTCAAAAATAATGACAGTGATTATTTTTTTACGTTCCTAAATTTTTTCAATTCTGGGATCCGTTTTTTCTCTGAAAGAGTAGCATGTTAGATTTAAAAAGAAAGCGTAATAAAAAAATCTCTCATCATGGGATTACAGCAAATCTAATCAATGTTTTTTTATTTGGTTATAGGATCAAAGATAGCTAATTAGGTATTGAAGAAGTTTTTAGTTTTGATGACTTAATATCACGCGCGCGCGCCTATAAATTATATCAGAGTCAAAGTACATTTTTTATTATGTCTGAAAGTATTTTGTTTTAATTCATTCCAGTAAATTTATTATTTTTTAAATCTTTTATTTTCGATATTCTCGCCCCCTCGTAAGGTTATCGCGCCCCCAGGGGGCGCCTCACAGTTTGAGAAACACTGACTTAGTTCTATAAAAATGTGTTCTTTTTCTACATTTTATGTTAAATTTTAGTGTAGAATTTCTTCTCCTATCTAAACCTATTTTTTAAAATTATTACGTTTCATTTTCATGCTTCAACTAGGATTAGAAAGAATCCCACATTCACATTTTCCTAGAACACAGGTCTCCAACCCACGGCCCGCCTTGAATAAATTTTGCGGCTCGCGAGATTCTTTACAACTTTACAAAATTCGACTATTTTGTGCAATATTTTTTGTTTACAAAGAAGCGGGGTTTTTTTTTTGGTTTTTTTTGTAAAAATTAAATTTTATAACTGTTATTATTTTATCATGCTGCTTCTGTTACAGTGAATCTCTCTTTTTTTAAAACTGAATTTTTTAAATATAAATCGTGCTCAAACTTGACGCACGAAAATCTGCAACATCAATTACGGTACGCAAATACACATGCATTGAGAACGACTTGCAAAAACTAAGTGAAAGAGTTGAGAAACAGATATCTCACTAATTAAATAAATTCAACATTATTTAACCATCGCATTATTATTATTATACTTTCTATGTTTGTATACATGAAAAACAATGATAAAATATCAGTCTATTTTAAATTTTAACTCCAACAAATGTTTGTAAAGGATCCAAATCTGATATAAAGATATATGTTTTTAGATGCGACCCGTGGGATTGTAAAGTTTTTCCGAAATGGCACGCGAGGTCATTTGGGTGTGGGCCACCCCTGCCCTAGAATGAGGTGGGGGGGAGCCCCACTTAGATCGTAGCTAGGAACTTCTCTTTTAATTTTATTATTGGGGGGGGGGACAAACTACCAGTTTCAGAGTGGCCGGGGGAAACGTCCCCCTTTCCTTTTTAGGGGAATGTATGTCCGAATGTAGACGAAAAAACCCGAATGAGCGTTACATTCCCGAGCGTGACGTTCATTCAAGTTCACTCTCCTGCAAATCTCGCCAATAGAAGTTATCACTTCAAAAAGTCTAATCTTGAGTGAAAGTTTAGGTTTTCGACCCATAATGTTTATAAGAGAGTAGAATTTTTTTCCAATATTTTTTTAATTTCTTCGAAATGAAGTCTGTACGTCAGATTGTTGTTTAATAGGAGTCCAAGGTAATTTAATTCAAAGGTTCATACTATTGTTTGGTTGAAAATTCGGAGAGGAGTAGGGCTATTGAGAGATCACGCCTTTTTCTGAAGACAATAGCATTTGTTTTTTCAATATTGATGGCTACCCTCCATTTGGTTAGCCATATTTGTAACTTAAGAATATATGTTTGGGTGAGGTTGACGGCTTCATTCACTGTGCTACTGTTGCATAGAATCGCAGCATCATCAGCAAACAGGAAGACTGTTAGGTTTTCATCTGTGGGAAAGTCACAGGTGTAAATATTGTACAGGGCTAGACTGAGGATAGAGTCTTGTGGCGTTGAAGCTAGGATGGGACGTTGGCTGGAAAGTACGTTAGTAGGTAGAAAAAGCCGATTCTGCTGTAAAGGCGGTGCAGGCGGTGCAGGCGGTGCAGGCGGTTGCAGGCGGTGCAGGCGGTGCAGGCAGGCGGTTGCAGGCGGTTGTAGGCGGTTGCAGGCGGTTGTAGGCGGTTGCAGGCGGTTGTAGGCGGTTGCAGGCGGTCGTAGGCGGTTGCAGGCGGTTGTAGGCGGTCGACGGCAGTGCAGAGTTGAGTTGTTTCGTTCCTACTGACGAGTTGAGTTGTTTTCTCCTGTTGAGTTGAGTTGTTTCGTTCCTACTGACGAGTTGAGTTGTTTCGTTCCTGCTGCCGAGTTGAGTTGTTTTCTCCTGTTGAGTTGTTTCGTTCATGTTACCGAGTTGAGTTGTTTTTTCTCCTGTTGAGTTGTTTCGTTCCTACTGACGAGTTGAGTTATTTTTCTCCTGCATTGGCTTTGATTTTCGAGCTGAGGGGGCGAGTTGAATTGTTTTGTTTTCTACAGCTAAGTTGAGTTGTTTTTAAAAAATGTGCACAAGAAATGGAAGTATGGGAATGTTAAACGTGCTCATGGCGCCACCTATTGATTAAAATGTACACTAATTATAGATTTTAAAATGATGGAAATAAATAACGCTCAAATAAAAAAAAATCCAGATTCAAACTCACGGCCTCAGATCAAAATGTCTCCACAGGTCAATAGTTTTTCAGTTACGCTAACCAATATCCTATGAAGGCATACAGACTTGAAGAAAACTTATGTTTATAATCTCATGAATTTAATTTTGCAGGCGAAGCAGTAGTTAAAATATACCGGTTCTGAAACTGTGAAGCCGGTGGCGCCAGGAGGTTGAGGCGCATGCAAACAAAAGAGGGTGGAAGTCCCCGGATCTGAACCGGGAAGATGGTTTGTGATTGATAAGGGTTTCGGGGATCTGTACTGATAAGAAATGCACGCTTTTAGCGATAACGAGTTATATTCTGATATAGTTTTAATTAAATGATTATGATTTTTTTAATTACGTCATTGGAAGCAAATTTTAACTGGGATAAAGAGTCAAATTTTTCTGTACATATGATTATTTTTATATAATTCCGTATAAATCTATTTCTGAAAATCATGATATACGTGTTGAATGATTATTTGTTATATTTGAAATTTGATGCTTTGTGCTTGTGATTTCTGAAACAGAGGATTGAAAATTAGGCAAACGAAAGTGAGTGGAAATTCCCCCGGGTCTGAACCGGGAGGATGGTACCCCCTCCGCTCTGATAATGGTTTCGGGGCTCTGTAAATGGGTACTAGAAATGCATGTTTTTAGAGATAACAATTTATATTCTTATATAGTTTTAACTAAATGGGTAGAATTCTGATTTGTTTTTAAGTACGTCATTGGAAGCAAATTTTAATTAGGATAAAGGGTCAAACTTTTCTGTACATATAAATATTTGTATATAATTCTGATAAAGTCTATTTCTGAAAATTATGATATACGTGTTGAATTATTGTTTATTACATTTCAAATTTGATACTTTGTGCATAACTAAAATATATTTTTCATTGATTTTGCATGTATTTTTTTTTTTATAATTCTGAGATAACTTAAAAAAATACTATGCTTATATAAAGTAAAAGTTCTGCATATGTTTTTCGTTTGCAAAGTAGTTTCCTTACATGAAACATCCCTTTCCTATGATAATATATGCGGACCTTGTAATTCTGGTAAAACTTTCTTTGTTAGACGAATCTTAGAAATAAAATTAATTAATTCTTTTCCTCCCAAAATTATTTGGCGTTATGGAATTTATCCAAAATTGTTTGATAAGATGTCTGACATAGAATTTCATGAAGACATGCTTTTCGATGTAGAAGATATTACTAATGCTTTCGTAATAATAGATGACTTAATGAATGAAGTAGGAGATGACAAAAGAACTTTCAAACTTGTTCACGAAAGGAAGCCATCATAGAGATATTTCCGTAATATTTATTTTACAAAATATTTTTTGCAATGAAAAACAAATTATAGGAATATTTTTTTAAATACTTCCTACCTAAGTTGTTTTAAAAATGTTAGAGACAAGCAATAGATCTCTTGTCTAGCAAGACAAATGTATCCATCTCAATATCGAAATTTATGATTGGAAAACTATACGAAATACAAATGCTGCAAATTTGACTATCCACTTTGTGAGAGATAGAAAAATAAAACCTTTCGTTCGAATCATTTAATGAATTTTTCAAAAGAAAAAATTTTTGATAGAGTTTTGTTACGAATAAATATCTCAGAACAAAAACATTGTATGCAAAACCTTTGTCATGGATAGAATATTAAGTGTGGTTTGTGTTCTTCAACATTTGTTTTTAATTTTTAGTCTGTTTCCCTTCTTGTTCCTTACACTTAAATATATTAATATGAGTAAAGTAATTAAAAAGTTGAAAAAATATTGAAAAAAAAGTTGAAAAGTATTGAAAAAGATGAAAAATATTGAAATATTTAGAATATTGTTGGTGGACTTGAGTATTTAAGTTAAGAGCACACAATATAGAGTGATAAAATTTCTTTTTTTTTTTTTCATATTAATCTTAAAATAATAATAACTTTATAAATTTAAATATATGGTAAACTTATAAAAAATTCAAAGCAAAATCTTATTCATCTTATAATAATAATAATACAAACACAAAATATATGAGAACAAAAAATATTGTATTTATTCACCTTCTAAAATTTATTCTTACATTATATCATTTCTTAAAATATTGATACAATCTGAAATCTTTCTGTTTGCTACGAACAAATTCATATAAAATATAATTCATTGAAAAGCCTTTACTGATTTTCAACAAGAAAAATATAAAATAATGACCACATAGAAATAAGGAATATCCCTTGGTTAATCCATTTCTCAATAAATAAAGTCCTTCAGATCTCAACAATTTTCCTTTTATAAAACAATGTGCTAACAGAAAACTTAATTTAATCTTATATTTTTTAAAATGTATTATATGAGAAGCATTGAAATAAGTAACATCATTCAATATGAATAATAAATACATTCGACAGGTATATGCATAAAATGAAGAGGAAACATTTACATTCTTAAACAAGAAAGAATAAGATATATACAGAAATCAATATTTATAAAAAAGAAACTATTTAATTAAATTCTCATTTATATAAAATATTAGTTTTCATTTATATGGCAGTCACCGAAAGCTAAAGTTGTAATACCATCTTCAAGAATATAGCTTATCGAAGGGGCAAAGTGAATTTTTTTTTACTTTTTACAGAATGTATTTGATGTATAGAACTGTTAATGGGTTTAAACTCTTCACGACTTCTATACTTATTTATGAGGCAATTTTTATAGTCTTCATGAGAAATTTTACTTTTAAAATAGATATATGTATCTCTTTTGCTGTATTTTTTTCTAAAGTTAATGTTTTTATGCTGTACATTTTTGCATTGAGACCTACGAACTCAGTTGCTACCATACCATTTAACTCATCTGTCATTTTTCCGAGAACATTATTAGTTAAAGGATTATAAAGAAAATGATTTGGAAGCAAATATATGGGTCATTTCAATAAAAGGAAGTGAGTTTTCTTTGAATAGATACAAGGTCGTTATTAATTATTTTATAAGCATGAAATGCTGGAGATGCTATGAATTTCTTAGCTCTTTTCTCTCTATTCACTAGATAAATCTTAACTTTTTGCGTAAATTTTTCATTGTTTTACCAAACACGGCATTGTTTAAAAGTTTAAAGAGATCTTTTCAAAATTGTTGTTTGCTCGTTTTCGATGTTCAGTATTAAAATCTATATAATTTTTTAACCGAGGACTTGGTTTGAATTTTACAAATTGGTGTATTTTTTTTTTAATTTTTAAACCTAATTGTACATATAATTTCAAATTTCTATAATGAACATATTTAGTTTTATTTCTGAAGTTAGGAGCCAATTTTTCCACAGACTTCGATTCTAAAATACTGAATTCTTTAGCAATATTTTTAGTATAGGAGGAACATTCAGAGACACTTTAACTTTTTCTGGAGCTAATGGATAGCAGTTATGCAAATCGTGCAATTAATCTGGATATTCTAACTTAAAATATACAACTTATATCCGAATCGTCTGGTACATCCATGAAGTTAACGTATTCATCAGTCCAGGAAAAGTCGTGTGTAGACAAATTTTGCGACATTGCTCAACCATATAGATTGTTTGCATCTAAATATATAATGTAACTACTAGGTAGACTTGAATCATAGGTTGATAAATACACATTGTTAGCCTTAGCGTAGCGATGACCAATCATCGCAACACCTCCGCGAATTCCTTTTTCGATGAATAAAGGCAAGTCTGTATCCGTTAAAAGCTCCAATCGTACTTTTGTCATTTTATGCTTGCCATTCCAAACCAGGAACCATATATGTATTACATGGATCAATTTTGTAGTAATTCTGGCACAGAGTTCTAAAGTTTTCAAATATATCTGAAAATAATACGTCTACGGTTACACACAAATCACGATAATCTCCCAATGTGCGCAGTTGAAACATGTTTCATCTATGGTGAGCATATTCGTAGTCTTCTCTGGATACATTTTTATTTGTTAGACTGTTGAAAAAAGCTGATTGAGGAGGGAGCTGCGTTTCATAAAATTTAGAAAAGGAATCAAAATATTCATATGGATAGCAACCCTTTCTAGTTATAAGTTATGCATTACTTGCAAAATACCTATCCCAAAGATGAAATTTACAAGGCTTTAAAGTTGGGCAAGTTTCTCTAGAGAAGTATTTAAAAATTGAAAAGAGTCAATGAAACGTAATGACCTCAGAGTAAAAAAAAAAAAAAATTCACTATGTCGGGAATGCATTGAAAAAGAAATCGAAACTTTTAGTTGATTTTTTAAAATCAAAATTCAATTTAATTATGTCAAATGATCCAAATGAAGCACGAGGAAGTACGGAATAACGCTTGAAGGAGTTTTTTTTTTTTTTTTTTTGTAAAAATTTAAATAACATTTTGAATCTAAAGGACTTATAACCTATTTCAGCTACCATAAACCTATTGTTTTCTTCTTAGAATACAATTAATTCCCAAATATGATTGTATATTTCGCACAAAAACATTCCTTTATGAGTACAGACATATGAACAAATAATTTTATAGGGCGATACTAACATCTCCTGGTTTTTTATTCACTTAACTGACCTCAGAAATAACATTACAAAATTTGAAGTTATCACTTCTAACGTGTGGTCATAAGCACACACACGATCTTTTTTAACCGAAGTTTTTCTGTTTTTTTTTTTTTTTCGAGTATTGTCCATCCACTACCCAATTGACATCAAAATGTTTATAACTGTGTGAGAAATATTGTGTAGTTTACATGAATTTGCAACATAAAATTAAGGAGATGTTCTTGCTTTAATTTAGATTTTTTACATCGAATCTGTTGATATATCAATAATTTGTTCATTCTCTTTTATTGTAGGTTTTTTCTAACAAATATAAAAATGTGCATTTAGTTTTGCAAGACATTGTACTAACGATTAAAAAACCCGTATAGCAAACAATAAAATATTAAAATTGCAGTAGGTAATACATATAAAGATTTCTTTTAGCGTTTTATATTCTTTATTAAATTATAATAAATGTTTAAAAAGTATTGCAAAATAAAATTGTTGTGTATTAAAAAAAAAAACTTTTAATTTCTTAAAGACAGGGTTAAGCTTTAAATTCTTGTGGGTATAGAAACTTCATACAGAACGTGGATCCATTTTTGATATACATTTATAAGTTTCTTTTGAATTTTTTTATTGTGACTCGTGGAACTCTTGGGTACGCCTCATGGAACCTCAGGGTTCCATGGAATATAGTTTGAAAAAAGGCCACTGGTTTAGACTTTCGAAATGATCAAGATAACAGGATTTTAGTATTTGGAGAAGAGTCTCTGTAACTTTTGGAAAATAGAAAGACCATTTTCTTAGATGGAACTTTTAAAAGTTATCCGAAACAATTTTCTTAAATATATAAACATCGTACCATTTGAAAACGTCGTAAAAGAATTCGAAATATCGAAAAATTTAGAAAAATGCCTAAAATCTTTAAGTTTTGTAACAAGTGAGACTAAATCCAATGGTAAACGACATTTATGCCTTTGTAATACAGGTTAGTATTAATTTACTTGTATTTATTTTTCTTTTATATACTTGTATCTGTTTTATATACTTTACTCTTCTAGTATTTATCTTTACTTACATTAATGAAGCTAATTAATTTTATGGTAATTAATTTATTTAACTCTAAAATACAAATCCCTGAGATTTGACCATACTCTTTATTATACTATTACTTACTATTAATTTTTAAATATTTCTCTGAAAGTTTTTATTTTTAATACATTTTGCTATGTTTAAAACGCATTCCCACTATAATATCTTAACAATTCAATGTAAATAATTAAATTTGATTGGTAAAAATGTATTTATCCTTGAAATTCGATAATCGAGGGTAAAAACAGAAAACTTCGATTAAAAAAGATCGTGTGTGTGCTTATGACCACACGTTAGAAGTGATAACTTCAAATTTTGTAATGTTATTTCTGAGGTCAGTTAAGTGAATAAAAAACCAGGAGATGTTAGTATCGCCCTATAAAATTATTTGTTCATATGTCTGTACTCATAAAGGAATGTTTTTGTGCGAAATATACAATCATATTTGGGAATTAATTGTATTCTAAGAAGAAAACAATAGGTTTATGGTAGCTGAAATAGGTTATAAGTCCTTTAGATTCAAAATGTTATTTAAATTTTTACAAAAAAAAAAACTCCTTCAAGCGTTATTCCGTACTTCCTCGTGCTTCATTTGGATCATTTGACATAATTAAATTGAATTTTGATTTTAAAAAATCAACTAAAAGTTTCGATTTCTTTTTCAATGCATTCCCGACATAGTGAATTTTTTTTTTTTTTACTCTGAGGTCATTACGTTTCATTGACTCTTTTCAATTTTTAAATACTTCTCTAGAGAAACTTGCCCAACTTTAAAGCCTTGTAAATTTCATCTTTGGGATAGGTATTTTGCAAGTAATGCATAACTTATAACTAGAAAGGGTTGCTATCCATATGAATATTTTGATTCCTTTTCTAAATTTTATGAAACGCAGCTCCCTCCTCAATCAGCTTTTTCAACAGTCTAACAAATAAAAATGTATCCAGAGAAGACTACGAATATGCTCACCATAGATGAAACATGTTTCAACTGCGCACATTGGGAGATTATCGTGATTTGTGTGTAACCGTAGACGTATTATTTTCAGATATATTTGAAAACTTTAGAACTCTGTGCCAGAATTACTACAAAATTGATCCATGTAATACATATATGGTTCCTGGTTTGGAATGGCAAGCATAAAATGACAAAAGTACGATTGGAGCTTTTAACGGATACAGACTTGCCTTTATTCATCGAAAAAGGAATTCGCGGAGGTGTTGCGATGATTGGTCATCGCTACGCTAAGGCTAACAATGTGTATTTATCAACCTATGATTCAAGCCTACCTAGTAGTTACATTATATATTTAGATGCAAACAATCTATATGGTTGAGCAATGTCGCAAAATTTGTCTACACACGACTTTTCCTGGACTGATGAATACGTTAACTTCATGGATGTACCAGACGATTCGGATATAAGTTGTATATTTTAAGTTAGAATATCCAGATTAATTGCACGATTTGCATAACTGCTATCCATTAGCTCCAGAAAAAGTTAAAGTGTCTCTGAATGTTCCTCCTATACTAAAAATATTGCTAAAGAATTCAGTATTTTAGAATCGAAGTCTGTGGAAAAATTGGCTCCTAACTTCAGAAATAAAACTAAATATGTTCATTATAGAAATTTGAAATTATATGTACAATTAGGTTTAAAAATTAAAAAAAAATACACCAATTTGTAAAATTCAAACCAAGTCCTCGGTTAAAAAATTATATAGATTTTAATACTGAACATCGAAAACGAGCAAACAACAATTTTGAAAAGATCTCTTTAAACTTTTAAACAATGCCGTGTTTGGTAAAACAATGAAAAATTTACGCAAAAAGTTAAGATTTATCTAGTGAATAGAGAGAAAAGAGCTAAGAAATTCATAGCATCTCCAGCATTTCATGCTTATAAAATAATTAATAACGACCTTGTATCTATTCAAAGAAAACTCACTTCTTTTTTATTGAAATGACCCATATATTTGCTTCCAAATCATTTTCTTTATAATCCTTTAACTAATAATGTTCTCGGAAAAATGACAGATGAGTTAAATGGTATGGTAGCAACTGAGTTCGTAGGTCTCAATGCAAAAATGTACAGCATAAAAACATTAACTTTAGAAAAAATACAGCAAAAGAGATACATATATCTATTTTAAAAGTAAAATTTCTCATGAAGACTATAAAAATTGCCTCATAAATAAGTATAGAAGTCGTGAAGAGTTTAAACCCATTAACAGTTCTATACATCAAATACATTCTGTAAAAAGTAAAAAAAAATTCACTTTGCCCCTTCGATAAGCTATATTCTTGAAGATGGTATTACAACTTTAGCTTTCGGTGACTGCCATATAAATGAAAACTAATATTTTATATAAATGAGAATTTAATTAAATAGTTTTTTTTTATAAATATTGATTTCTGTATATATCTTATTCTTTCTTGTTTAAGAATGTAAATGTTTCCTCTTCATTTTATGCATATACCTGTCGAATGTATTTATTATTCATATTGAATGATGTTACTTATTTCAATGCTTCTCATATAATACATTTTAAAAAATATAAGATTAAATTAAGTTTTCTGTTAGCACATTGTTTTATAAAAGGAAAATTGTTGAGATCTGAAGGACTTTATTTATTGAGAAATGGATTAACCAAGGGATATTCCTTATTTCTATGTGGTCATTATTTTATATTTTTCTTGTTGAAAATCAGTAAAGGCTTTTCAATGAATTATATTTTATATGAATTTGTTCGTAGCAAACAGAAAGATTTCAGATTGTATCAATATTTTAAGAAATGATATAATGTAAGAATAAATTTTAGAAGGTGAATAAATACAATATTTTTTTGTTCTCATATATTTTGTGTTTGTATTATTATTATTATAAGATGAATAAGATTTTGCTTTGAATTTTTTTTTTTTTATAAGTTTACCATATATTTAAATTTATAAAGTTATTATTATTTTAAGATTAATGAAAAAAGAAATTTTATCACTCTATATTGTGTGCTCTTAACTTAAATACTCAAGTCCACCAACAATATTCTAAATATTTCAATATTTTTCATCTTTTTCAATACTTTTCAACTTTTTTTTCAATATTTTTTCAACTTTTTTAATTACTTTACTCATATTAATATATTTAAGTGTAAGGAACAAGAAGGGAAACAGACTAAAAATTAAAAACAAATGTTGAAGAACACAAACCACACTTAATATTCTATCCATGACAAAGGTTTTGCATACAATGTTTTTGTTCTGAGATATTTATTCGTAACAAAACTCTATCAAAAATTTTTCTTTTGAAAAATTCATTAAATGATTCGAACGAAAGGTTTTATTTTTCTATCTCTCACAAAGTGGATAGTCAAATTTGCAGCATTTGTATTTCGTATAGTTTTCCAATCATAAATTTCGATATTGAGATGGATACATTTGTCTTGCTAGACAAGAGATCTATTGCTTGTCTCTAACATTTTTAAAACAACTTAGGTAGGAAGTATTTAAAAAATATTCCTATAATTTGTTTTTCATTGCAAAAAATATTTTGTAAAATAAATATTACGGAAATATCTCTATGATGGCTTCCTTTCGTGAACAAGTTTGAAAGTTCTTTTGTCATCTCCTACTTCATTCATTAAGTCATCTATTATTACGAAAGCATTAGTAATATCTTCTACATCGAAAAGCATGTCTTCATGAAATTCTATGTCAGACATCTTATCAAACAATTTTGGATAAATTCCATAACGCCAAATAATTTTGGGAGGAAAAGAATTAATTAATTTTATTTCTAAGATTCGTCTAACAAAGAAAGTTTTACCAGAATTACAAGGTCCGCATATATTATCATAGGAAAGGGATGTTTCATGTAAGGAAACTACTTTGCAAACGAAAAAAACATATGCAGAACTTTTACTTTATATAAGCATAGTATTTTTTTAAGTTATCTCAGAATTATAAAAAAAAAAAATACATGCAAAATCAATGAAAAATATATTTTAGTTATGCACAAAGTATCAAATTTGAAATGTAATAAACAATAATTCAACACGTATATCATAATTTTCAGAAATAGACTTTATCAGAATTATATACAAATATTTATATGTACAGAAAAGTTTGACCCTTTATCCTAATTAAAATTTGCTTCCAATGACGTACTTAAAAACAAATCAGAATTCTACCCATTTAGTTAAAACTATATAAGAATATAAATTGTTATCTCTAAAAACATGCATTTCTAGTACCCATTTACAGAGCCCCGAAACCATTATCAGAGCGGAGGGGGTACCATCCTCCCGGTTCAGACCCGGGGGAATTTCCACTCACTTTCGTTTGCCTAATTTTCAATCCTCTGTTTCAGAAATCACAAGCACAAAGCATCAAATTTCAAATATAACAAATAATCATTCAACACGTATATCATGATTTTCAGAAATAGATTTATACGGAATTATATAAAAATAATCATATGTACAGAAAAATTTGACTCTTTATCCCAGTTAAAATTTGCTTCCAATGACGTAATTAAAAAAATCATAATCATTTAATTAAAACTATATCAGAATATAACTCGTTATCGCTAAAAGCGTGCATTTCTTATCAGTACAGATCCCCGAAACCCTTATCAATCACAAACCATCTTCCCGGTTCAGATCCGGGGACTTCCACCCTCTTTTGTTTGCATGCGCCTCAACCTCCTGGCGCCACCGGCTTCACAGTTTCAGAACCGGTATATTTTAACTACTGCTTCGCCTGCAAAATTAAATTCATGAGATTATAAACATAAGTTTTCTTCAAGTCTGTATGCCTTCATAGGATATTGGTTAGCGTAACTGAAAAACTATTGACCTGTGGAGACATTTTGATCTGAGGCCGTGAGTTTGAATCTGGATTTTTTTTTATTTGAGCGTTATTTATTTCCATCATTTTAAAATCTATAATTAGTGTACATTTTAATCAATAGGTGGCGCCATGAGCACGTTTAACATTCCCATACTTCCATTTCTTGTGCACATTTTTTAAAAACAACTCAACTTAGCTGTAGAAAACAAAACAATTCAACTCGCCCCCTCAGCTCGAAAATCAAAGCCAATGCAGGAGAAAAATAACTCAACTCGTCAGTAGGAACGAAACAACTCAACAGGAGAAAACAACTCAACTCGGTAACATGAACGAAACAACTCAACAGGAGAAAACAACTCAACTCGGCAGCAGGAACGAAACAACTCAACTCGTCAGTAGGAACGAAACAACTCAACTCAACAGGAGAAAACAACAACTCAACTCGTCAGTAGGAACGAAACAACTCAACTCTGCACTGCCGTCGACCGCCTACAACCGCCTGCAACCGCCTACGACCGCCTACGACCGCCTACAACCGCCTACAACCGCCTGCAACCGCCTACAACCGCCTGCAACCGCAACCGCCTACAACCGCCTGCAACCGCCTACAACCGCCTGCAACCGCCTGCACCGCCTGCAACCGCCTGCAACCGCCTGCACCGCCTGCACCGCCTGCACCGCCTTTACAGCAGAATCGGCTTTTTCTTGTTGTGTTGAAGTTTGCGGTCGGAATCCGTGCTGGAAGTCTGAGATTATATTGTTTTCTTCACAATGCTTGTTGATGTGGTTTAGCAGAATATTTTCAAATATCTTGCCAAGTGAGCTAATTAAACCGATGGAACGGTAGTTTTCGGTACCTGCTTTAGATATGCCCGTGAGGAGAGCATGTATCCATTCGTGTGGAAAGTAATTTAGTTGCAAACGGCTATTGAATATTTTTGTGATATTGGTGATAGCGTTAAGTGGAAGTGCATTTAAAGCAACGTTTTTAATACCCTCTTTCCCAGGAGCTTTTCTATTTGGAAGTTGGAAAATGATTTCCATTATTTCTTGTGGCGAGATCAATGGCGTGGTGTGGCATCTGGAGTTGCGGTGTAGGAAGTTGTCGACTCTTTCTTCGACATGGTCAATTAAGTAATCGTTGTACGGTTCTGGACTCTCTTGAAAAGAGCTCTAACGAATCCGCATACAAGTCAACTCTGTCCTCAGTAATGTAATGCAGGCCCATGGGGCCGACGAGAGGAGGAATATGAAAGGGTTTTTTTTAGATAGATTTGACTAATTTATAAAGCGAATCATCATCAGAGGAAGCTTCAGTTAATAAATCATTCCATTTATTATTTTTATGGCTATTTAGACCTTTTTTAATTTCTTTTTGAAATTTATTAAGCTGAGTTTTAAGAGGGGGGATATTTAGAAATTTGCCATGCTTTTCTAAGTCTATTTTTAGATTTAATTTTATCCCTGATGAAAGAGGGGATTGAATTACGAGGTTTATTAATACATTTAAAAGTAGAGCTATTTGACAGGGCCCTATTATAACAGCTATTAAAATTTTTAATGACATTTTCGGTGCCATTAAGGTTAGAAATTCGAGGGTTTCCTGGAAGGGTGTTAGCGAGGATATCCTGGAATTTGTTCCAGTTAGGAAAGGAGTAAGTACTGAGGGCAGGTGAGGTATAATTATCCAAGCTCACCTCAAAGAGAACAGGATTGTGATCACTAGAGAGCTCGGGAATTGATGTACAATCTGTGACGGCAGTAGCGCACACAGGAATTTTTCAGGGGGGTCCGGGGTCGAAAGTTCACCATTCTTGTATCATGCTTCTTTTGATTTTGTCGATTTTCGGGAACAAAAAACAGTAAAGAATTAATTATTGAATGAATAATTAGCATTAATTAATAAAATTAATCATTAATAACAAATTCTTAATTAAATTTTACGTACTATATACTTAGAATTATGATCAATCGGAAAAAAATCAAGGGCTTTAGGGGTCCGGACTCCCCCCCTTTGTGTGACGGTCCTACCCTTGCAGATGGCTATATCAATTGTGGTGCTTCTGCAGGAAAGGTGGAAGGGAGTAGATTCGGGAGGAGCGTTGAGTGAATACCCAGTGCTATCACAGAATCTTCGAACTATAATTCTTGTCGTCTTTTGTTGGGTCAAAGGGCATCAGGATGCATGCTTGGCATTCAAATCACTGACGACGTAACCTTGGTTCCGGAAAATTTGATGCAAGTCCTGTTCAGTGATGGGTTTCCTTGGAGGACGATATGCAGATACTATTGTAACAGGCTAGTCATTTGGTCTGGTCAGTTTAATGGCGGTGTTTTTAAAGTTATTATTATTATTGATGAATATTTGATGGTGCGGGATACTCCTTTGTTTTATCATGATGGCCTTTCCTCCCCCAGCGGTAGGTGCGATCTGTCCTGTAAATACTATAGTCGGGGAAGAAGTTGTGGCAGGGTTGAAGGTGTGTTTCTTGTAGGTAACTATGTCTGGGTTCCAGTCCGCTATAAAGCTCCTGAACTCCTCAACTCTCGATCTGATGACGTTAGCTTTCCAGGAGATAACCGTAAGGTTGGATCCGTTTCTTCGGTGGGGATTAAAAGTTAATTTTGTCCTTGAGCAGATGTTTTATAGCCTGAAGGCTTCCGTATTTGGTTGGGATTGTGTGAGCAATTTTGACAAATTCCTCGAACAGGTCGAAAGTTTCTATCACTGCTGGGGAATTCAGCTGGTCGAAAATATCATTGGTCTATTCGGTGGTGTGGGCGGTTGAGGAAGTGGCTTGAGAGGAGTTTTTGGAGGTGCTGTGTTTAAACTGCTGGCGTTGTATGGCATTCTTGGCCCTCTGCTCTCAGCAATTGACTTTAAGGGGTGCAGGGGTGTTGTCGATGACCTTGGTGGGCTGAGTAGTTCCATTATTGGTGTTCTTTTACTTCTCTACTTTGTTTCTTGGGTTTTTAGGGCAACCCATGAAACTTGCAGGGTGCTCTCCTTCACATAGACAGCATTTCGGTTTCTGGCCGTTGGGCTTCACACAGTCCTCCGCGAGGTGTTCACTTGCCCACTTGACACACCTGGGGGCACGTGTGCAGAATTTAATGGAGTGGAAGAAGCCGGAAATATTGAGGGAGGCCGTACTTGGGTCTGAGGGTTTTCACCTTCACTTTCATGTAGCCAATATCGGTGACACGATAAGCTGCTCTATTCTGTTCCGTTTTATCCATGGTGATGAGGAAGAGGCTTTCCCGGTTTTTTGCTCGCCATGATGTGGCACTCGTTCCCGGGGATGTTCTTGGCCGCGAGACTACTAATGATTTCAACGAGAGGTATGTCCATGGGCGACGACGAGACGTAATTTTTTATCTTCAGGGAGCATGTATGTGTACTCTTCTAGGCTGTTCTCATCTGTGTACTTCCTTATACAATGGTATGCATAGTCCATCTGGGGGTAAATTCTAAGCTTGGTGCCGATGAGCTTGGCTTCCAATTTTAAATTAGTGATGTTCTGAAGGTGCTTTAACAGTGCGACTTGATTCGCAACATTTTCGATAGTTATCGGCGGGAAATGTTTCTTCGGGGGTGCGGCTACACCTGGATTCCCCTCGTCAGTAGAAGTACTGCCTGTGCAGAGAGCTGGGAGAAACGATTCTGAGTAGTTGTGATGTCGGTGCGTTGCTTTTTAGCACCGCCTCAGTGTTGGATGATTTTCTGCCCTTTTTGTGCACAATAACTTGAAAGCATCGAGTAGCTTGGGAGGAAGTCCCCAGGCATAAATTTGGGCTTGTAAAAGGTTATTTTGTTCTGCTTGTTTTTCTGGTGAGTGAATTTGAAGCAGGCCTCGTCGAGGACGTCGCTCTGGTTGCGAAGGGCAGCCGATTGTTCTTCCAGAATGTGGAAGGGGAACTCTCTTAGTTTGGAATCGAGTTCCTCAGTATCTTTTAAGACAGTAAAGCATTCGCCCTACAGGAGCTCAGTTTGCTGACAAGAGTGTTCATATGTGATTCCCGCGACTTGTAGAAATCCATGTAGGCAGCAGTGTATGCTTCTTCTTTTGTGTTTTCCGAGTTATCCATAATAAAGTTTGGGATGGAAAGTTCTAGTTCCGTTAGGGTCGTCAGGGTAGTCAGCTTTCGAAAGGAATAATCAATTGGCTGATTACTGAAGTTGGCTTACCAGAAGAAAAAAACTCTTAATCGCTCTTTCTTAAACTCAGTCACTACTCAAAACTAAAATAATATCAGATGGACTAAGGCAAAACTTTACCACTTCCGGACATTTGTTTTGCTTCATGTCGAACAATCGCGTATCCGAACAGTGTCCGGTCTCAATTGATTCAGATAAACGACGTTCTACTGTACAGTTGAAACTCTATATAACGAACCTCTATATTGCGAATTTTTTCTTGGAACCTTGAACATTTCACGATTTTCTTCGTAAAATAACCTCTCTATGGCGAAGTGCGTTTCTATATAATGAACTTTTTCTTTTGTGATTCAATTTTCGTTTTCTTATTTTAAAAATATTTCTGAAAAAATTTTGAGTTATTCTCTCTTTAACACATTTTTTGGCGGTCATAAATCTTGAACTCCTTTTATTAGATCCTAACTCCCCGAGGGCAATAGAGATCTGAACGTTTCATCTAAGAAGTGCAACCTTTAATCGCCACTGCCCAGTTCACTAGAAACATCTTCGATATCTTCTTTCATCCCCAGTGGAGTTGTCCCGTGTCTCCATTTTGTAATTATAAACTAATGTATATTTAATATTACTTGTGCGCTTTAAATTATGAAATGTCCTTAAAATTCATGAATTTTAGTATAAAATTATTTTCTTAATATTGAAAATACAGTGAATTCTTCGACATTTTTTCCTTCTTGTTTTCCTTGCAATTTTTCTTTCTTTCTTTCTCTTTTCATAGGTAAGACATATAAAATAAACATATATTAAAAAAGTGTGAATAATTACTTTTTTTTATGTATACCGTTTATGAATTTAAAATTTGTTTTTACGTGGTTAATAGAGTATATTAAAAGATGAACCTCTATAAAACGAATTTTCCATATAACGAACTTTTTTCCGGGATTTAGCGACTTCGTTATATAGAGATCCGACTTTATATATGTTACCGGCAAAGTAGTAAATGCCGGTATTTTATAGAATGCCTAGGCATTCTATAGAATAACTAAAATTGTTTAGGTAAAGTATGAAATAAGGTCCTGATAAGGCTATTATATGAATGACGTACATTTCTTAAAAATACAATTGTTATTCTGACAAAATAATAAGAGTGCCATTAAAATATTATTCAAAATACGCAAAGGAAAAAAGAAAGTTGTACCAAACAAAATTTATGTATTTCTTCTTAAGGAAAACAAAATTTTCAAATAAAAAATAACTTAAAATTAAACTACTTATTGCAGCACGGTAGGCTTGAATGGTAATTTAAATTATATTTCATTACATTTTTTTACGCAATTTACCATTCTTATTTTGCTACTTTGTTTTACACATACATTTGTCAAATTCTTCGCCTCTTCCATTGGAATGAGCAATTGCAATTGACAGAAGAGGAAGTTCATGGTCAGGAATATCTTAAATTCTAAGCAAGTTCTTAGGGCACAAATAAACTGTGATTTCGCATATACTTGTTTTAAAATTCCTTCTTAAGCTCCAAGTCGATATAAACCTTTCCCACTCATTGCAAGTGCCAATATATTGGCATTCAGAAAAAAAAGTCATATTTCACAACATTGCCTTTTTAGAAATAAATTTTCTGTTTTTTCTGGCAAGGTTCACAAAGGTGGATGTGAATAAATGATAATCAGAGTAAAAAATTGTAAAAAGCAATTTTCAATCTTTTTAATAGAAGATTTTTTCCTTATTCATCGAAAATTAAAACTTCTTTCGTTCTATTTTACAACAATGTAGGCGCATATCCCGAATGGAACAATAATAATAACCATATAGTAAAAAAAAAACACCAGAAGTTTGGAAAACCTTAAGGAAATGTAAAAGAAACGAAAGCAATAAAGCTGGTAATTCGAATTACTTTTCTTGCATACTTCACCAGCAAGATAAATTAAAAATTTGAGAACACTTTATTCTGCTGTACTGCATTATAAAATTAAGTTAATAAACATGAAATTTTCAGCAGAAATAATTCCTGTGGACATTTTGTGAAAGTTTCTTTACTTAAAAATATATTTTTTTATCATGAATGAAATCAATAAATTACTGAAATCCTCTTACTTTTTACTCTTTGTATCACCAAATTGAAACTCCAAATAAAATGAAGAATCTGAACTTTTCTATCAAGCAGTATCCTTGCAGAATTTTAAGAAGAAATCACTTCACATCAGCTCCAAGACAGCGGTCAGTAGGATTTTCAGACTTTACTTTAGCAGGTCTTTGGCCACTCCTTCCAGCTTCTTTGATTGGGTAGCCTCCTTTGCCGCCCGCCCTTCCCCGTGGTACGGGATTCTTCTCATTGGTTTCAGATGCTCTTGCCTTTCATTCATTTTGAGTAAAAGCGATTTTGCTTGCTGACACTCGCAAAAGTATCTTATCGTATTGTATTGTATTTTTCAAAACAAGCTGGGGCTATTATAAACAGGTGGTCTTCAAGCTGTGAACCACCAAACCTTTCGAGACATTCCCAGAAGTTACATGAGTCATAAAATTTTTGCCCCAAACAAAGCAAGCTCACCACCTATTAAATTGGCAATTTTATTTATTCGTAATAATATAACTTTATTTTGTGATATACTTTTTAAACTTTTATTACAATACGATCGAATATATAGAAACGTTTTTCTTTATATTGTAAATATTTTATTTTTTAAGTTCCTAGGTTTCATAAAGTAATTTTATACACGTTTGTGCAGTGTTTTGCAAAACTAATTAGTTTTCAAATGGATAATACTTTATTTATTTATTTATGAAAAAATTACCTATGAGAGAACGTTTATAAAGGATCACTTAACACTTGTAAAAAAATATTTCCCAGAAGAGAAAATTAAGGATGAACGGATAAATAGTTATTTTGATAACTTAATAGATCTAAAATAAAGGAGAAGGAACAAAAGATTCATTGTAATAAAATCTAAATTTAGGCAAATACAGATCCTAAATCTTAAATTTCAAATTTATGCAGAATACACAGGATTTCTCACAAAGCAATAAACATTTTATTGTCATTAAGAACAATGAATTTAAGCGAAAACTATTTTTCAACATATGTGACAATATTTGAATGTGTACAAATTAAATTAAGATTGTATGAAATAGGACATATGATAACTTCAACACAGAATATTTCGAAAATTTATGTGGGAAAAAAAAAGCTCATTCATGCTACTAAATATAGTGCATTGGAAGGTGACACTTCGAACACTAATTAGTATTATTAATGAGTAAATTATATTAACAATAAATATTGAAATTTTTGAATAAGCAATATAAGACTTTGCTCAAACTGTTTTTTCAACATGTTAATCTACTTTAAATATTATTTTAAGACATATTTTTCTAAAAGAGAAGGAAGTGTGTATGTGAAGAATATGATTCCTCCAAATATTTTGTTGTTATAAGGGTTCTGTGAAGTGGTGCACACAAGGGGGTCCTAGGGGTCCGGACACCTCCCCATAGCCCTTGATTTTGTTCGATTGGTTATAATCCAATGTATTTATTACGTAAAATTTAACTATGTTTTTATTATTAATAATTAATTTATCAAATAATGTTAATTATTTATTCAATAACTAATTTTGTATTGTTTTTGTCCCCGAAAATCGACAAAATAAAAAGACTATGTTGGTCAGCGTGTTGGAGCATGATACCAAAATGGAGGACTTCGACCCTGGACACCCCCCTTGAAAAGTTTTTGTGGGTGCTACTGGTTCTGTGAAACCAAAAAGTTTTAAAATTATTTTTATAAGCAATTAGATGGCCACCTGTCGGCGTTTTGTGGTTTTAAAACAACTTTTGTCGAAGATTTAAAACCATCAGTGATTTTCTTTTCAGGGAAGGCTTATTTCAATTTTTTATAAATGTAAACTATAATTCTCACTGTCCTCAAAGTAATTTCATATTTAATTCTAGTAGTTATGAATTACTACAACAAGCTCTGATATTAGAATTGATATTCTTTAAACTTTACTGGTAGAGTAACACTGAAGACTTAATGCCAAGAAATAACCATTGCATTTAAATAATACCAGAACGGAAGTATGTATTTGTAGCATGGTACTAACATATCAAAAAAGTCATTTAAATCCTTACCCTTTCTTCCCTGAAGAAAAATTCTATTACTAAAATTGAAGTTAAACACTGCGAAACAATTCATTTGAGCTCTTACAAATAATAATAAAATTTTAATGAACCAGGAATAAAATAATAAAAATATTAAAACAATTAGAACTTCGATTGGATCGTTACAAACTAATTTATAAGAGGGTTTTCCTTAATTTAATACTTCAGTATTAGTATTAAAATTATGAGCTGGAACAATCGTTCCAATTTTTAAAAAACTTATATTCCTTTCATTCATTATTTCTGAGTTATTTAGCAACCAATATTAGAACTTAACAAATATATGTGAGACCTGCTCAAATTTTTATCTTAAAGATGTTTATCTGAACAGTATATCACGTTATATCCCTTAATTGTGTAAAATCTTCGCTTCAAACAAGAAAAAAAATTGCATTTAGAGTAACAGATGAGTTAAAAAGCAAAATAATTATTTTACGGTAAAGAAAACTTCAAAATGTCCACAGGAATTATTTCAACTTCATATTTTATTTTTAAGAAATTAATTTCAGAATACAATACATCATCGTACAATTTTTTTTAAGTTCATTATGATTTAAAATGTTTTGTGAAATACGACAGAAAAGTAACACAAATTACCAATCGCATTATATATGAATTTTATTTACACTTTCTTAAAGTCCTCTGAGCCTCTAGAGTGTTTTGATATTATTCTTATTATTGTTCTATTCAGATTATACGTGAAAATTGTAGTAAAATAGCAGGAAAGAAATTATAATTAACAATGGGTAAATGAAAAAGTGTTTGTTAAAAGGATTAAAATTTGCTCTTTTATATTTTTCTAGTCTGATTTTCATTTATTCATAAGTTTTTTAACTTATGAACTGATATTTATCGCTCTTTGTTTTTATTTACAATTTTTTTTTTTACTTAGCACGCTTTCTCCTTTTGTTTTCGTCTTTGATGCCATTTTGAAAAACTTGGTTTCTTCCTTGGCACCATTTGGCAAAAAACTTTTATCGCCAAATACCATAATTTCTTAATTTGTCTATAAATTCTGCAATTAATAATGTCTGCAATTAAATATTGTCTAAAAATGGATAGTTTATAAAATATATAGGTTGAAGTAATATGAAAATGCTATTATTCTTAAGAAAAATATGAAGCTAAAGGTTTAAAGGGGTACTTTATGTTTATTTCAGCTTATAATAATTATTTTTTTTTAATTATAAACTTTACAGTGGTTTTTCTCAGTTTGTGTTTCTTGGCATTCAAAATGCTTCTTCTTCGACTATTATTTACCAATCACTTCCACTTCTTTCTCTGTGTTTTATATACAATGCATGTAACAAAGTTGTTACGACCCGCATGTGCAGAGGGCGCTAGTAGTCCTCCTTGTTTGCATTTCGTCAGTATGCTTGTAATGCATCCTCGGAGCGGACGTACCTACCGTCCTCAATAAACAAACATTTTTAAAGTATACAGTCCACGCCTTTTTCTTTAGCAGTCAAGTTATACATAACTCAAAGTCTGCTCATAATCCGTTATAGACATTTCTAGAATAACCACACCATTTGTGGTTAAAATCAGAGCTATCGACCTCACCCAGTTTTGTGGTCGGTGTCGAGCCCGAGCCAAAAATCAAAATGGCTCCAAAGGAACTATCAGAACTCACCGTGTTTAACAGAAGGAAAGCACATCTGCTCGGTCAGATCACACGCATTAGAAACTCCTTGGAAAATGTGGATTCACCATTGAATCAAGTTGAAATAAGAACTAAACTCGCATCGCTTTCTGAAGTGAAAGCAAAAACAGACAAACTTCGGACCGAAAGCTACAGGATTCTTTCGGATGAAGAGCTTATGGATTTCGAGACCAGTTTGGACACGATGGAAGTGGACGCAGATAATTTAGAGGTGAGTCTCAATACCTTACTTGAATCTTCTAATGTGGATACCTCTGAATTATCTGTGAAAAATGATTTTGCTTATTACAATGTGAAACTGCCATCCATTAATTTACCGGAATTTTCGGGACAATATATAGATTGGTTGCAATTTAAATCCCAATTTGTGTCATTAATTCATGATAACGCTTGTTTATCAGACTCGCAAAAACTATATTATTTGCAATCTGCCCTGAAAGGCCATGCAAAACAATTGCAAACTGTAAACGATTCTTACTCATCTTTATTTGAAGCTTTAGAAGGTAGATACGAAAATAAAAGATTAATTGTAAATAGTCATATTGCTGAACTTTTAAATCCTAACAAAATAAAGTTTGAATCTGCTTTTCATTTCAGAAGTTTAATAGATTCAATTCAGAGTCATCTTAGAGCCTTAAAACAACTAGAATTAGAACCTAACGCTTTGTGTGAATCAATGTTAATTTTTGTTATAACTCAACGTCTAGATGATGAATCGCGTAAACAATATGAAATGGAATTACATTCTAATGATTTGCCTAAGTGGAATAATTTTTTAGACTTTTTAATAAAAAAGGAGCCAAGCCTTAGAAAACGTACAAAGAAATTCTTCGTTGAAAAACAAGAACGAATATTCTCCAAAATTCAGATCATTTGTCGTGAAAAGCAATGAAAAACCTGTCCGTTATGTCCTTCAGAGACACACCCAATTTTTAAGTGTAAAATGTTTCACGAGATGTCTGTTGAAGAAAGAAGCAACAAAGTGAGATCCTTAAACCTATGCTTTAATTGTCTAGGCCATCACCTTATTAAGAACTGTTTGAAACTGAACAGGAAATGTAGGGTTTGTAATGCGAACCACAACTCTCTTCTTTGCAAAACAAGTGTCCCCGAGCGATAAACAGAACCCCCTCTCTCCACAGAGTTCATCAGGTGTCATTTATGACCCGAGTCCAGCCAATGTAATAAATCCTCAAACCGCGACGTGTCTTTACAATGAGAGTGGGGAGAAATCCATTTTGCTTTCGACCGCGAAGGTCAAAGTTCAGAGTGCGACAGGGGGTTGGCTTATAATGAACGCAATCCTCGATTCAGGGAGCCAGAAATGCCTTTGTAGCTTGAAGCGTCAAATTTCCTCGGGTTGGATAAATACTCTATGAATTCAACTATTGTAGGCTTGAATGGAGCTTGCATTTCAGTGAGGAAAGGAATTTCCGCTGAAATTTCGAACGGAAGTTCATTTAAAAGAAAACTTAACTTTCTCATAGTCCCTAAAATTACTGGTTGCGTTCCTACACAGCCATTGATTTAACAAAAATAAAATTGCCTCAAAATATAAGATATGCAGATGCGGAATTTAATATTCCCAAACGAATTGATATTCTCCTGGGAGGTGAAATATTTTATGAATTATTAAAAAGTAAACAAATAAAATTACATGACAATTCAATAATATTGCAGGACTCCGTATTTGGTTACATTGTAACAGGTTCCATTCAAAACGAACCATCGAACTATTATTTTTGCAATTTCATCCAAGATCAGGTTGTTAGAAATTTAACAAAATTTTGGGATTTAGAAGCAATAGGAATTAAAGCAGAGTCTAGTTGTGACCCAGACGACCAAGCCATGCAACATTTTAAATCTTCAGTACGTTTCAATAGTGGTCGTTATGAAGTTGGGTTTCCTTGGAAGGGCCATACACAAGAGTTAAATGACAATTTTTCCGTAGCAGAAAACGTGTAAAATCCTTAACAAGAAGATTCATTCGTGATCCAACTCTGTACATACAATATTCCGAAATTTTGAAAGAATATGAATCTCAAGGAATAATTGAAAGGGTTCTAGAAACTGAAAACCAACTGATAGAGCAGTATTCTATTTACTGCACCAAGCGGTCTTTCGCCAAGAAAGCCTAACTACAAAAATGCGCATTGTTTTCGATGCAAGTTCCCATGAAGATGGACAACCATCTCTTAATGACTGTATATGGTCAGGTGAGAATTTAAACCCAAACATATTCCACCTGATAATTTCTTTTGGCTTGAACACGATTGCTATCACCGCAGATATAGAACGTGCATTCTTGCAAATCTCATTACGTGACGAGGACAGAGATGCAGTTAGATTTTTGTTTCCAGACATTAGATCAAATCAAACAGATCCCTACAAGTTTCAAGTGTATAGATTTAAGCGTGTGATGTTTGGAGTCAACAATTAAGCATCACATCGAGAATTACCGTGAGCAATATCCAGCAGCAACTGAAATGCTTGACACTTGTCTCTATGTTGATGACGTAATCAGTGGTGCTGATGACATCTCCCAAGCCTTAAAAGTATCAAAGGATGCTGAAACAATCATGAAGAATGCCAGCATGAAATTACGCAAATGGAATTCAAATGATCAAACATTGATGAGAACTTGGGAAAGGGAAGGCCTTGAGACACATCCTCGTCACCCAGACGACAGTTCCAAAATCCCTTCGTCAAAGGTTTTGGGGATACCATGGGATGTTGTCCACGACTATTTTACAATTGATGTTAAAGGACTTCTGCAATTGGACACGTCAAAACCCATCACAAAAGAATTGTGCTTCAATCAGCTGGGAAAATATACGATCCAGTTGGGTTCTTGTCACCCTACACGATTAGGCTCAAATGCCTATTACAAGAACTTTGGCTACGGAAGTTATCCTGGGATGACGAGCTACCGCCAGATATTCATGCAGTATGGTCACAATGGTGGTTAGAACTTCCATTTTTATCAGAGTTGAAGATTCCACGAAAGATCCTCGATTCCAGTGGAGATTCAAGTGAAGTCCAAATCCATACCTTTTCCGATGCCAGTCAAAAAGCATATGGAGCAGCCGCCTTCTTGAGAGTCAAGCACAAGGACAGAGTCAGCGTTGATCTTGTAACATCCAAGAGCCGTGTTGCACCTCTGAAAAGATTATCCCTGCCTAGATTGGAACTGATGGGCGCTCTGCTTGCTGCACGCTTAGCAAAGGAAGTCAAGAAAATCCTAGATCAGAAGTGTTCAACCAGAGCCTTTTTCTGGACGGACTCTCAGGTCACCTTTTACATTGGATTAAAGGTCCAAACCATAGATGGAAACCCTTTGTTGCGAACAGGGTTCGCGAAATCCAATCCCTCACCGATCCTAACTCGTGGTTCCACTGTTCCGGCAAGGACAACCCAGCAGATCTACTTACGAGAGGAATCAGCGTAGACGCTCTTACAACCAACTCCAAGTGGTGGAATGGATCCTCGTTTCTACGTCAAATTGACTTCCAGACCAAAGGACTAGATGAAGCGATCCCAGAAAGAGTGTATTTAACGGAAATGAGAAAGAACTCAAATCCAAAAGAGGACATTTCCTTGACATTGACAGTGACTAAAAACAATTTCCTTGAAAACATTATTGATATTTCAAACAACTATGTAAAATTAATTCGTGTTGTAAGTTTTCTTTACAGATTCATACACAACTGCAGAACCAGAATTACAAAGATAAAGGGACCCTTACTTCACAGGAGGTAAGTCATGCTGAGAACTGGCTGATCCACTCATTGCATGAAAGGGAGTTCTATGAAGAAATGCGCAAATTGTTGGCAGGTGAGCCTATTCCTATGAAAAGCAAATTAACTCCACTTAATGTTTTTCTTGATGAGAGCAACATCATTAGAGTAGGAGGCAGACTTGCCAATTCAAAATTAAATGAGAAAGCTAAATTTCCCATGATTTTACCTAGTAGAAACGTTTTAACTGATATTATATTGAGCCATTATCATAAAAATATTTGCATGCAGGACCCCACTCACTTTTATATCTTGTTCGTCAAAAATTCTGGCCACTCAATGGCAGAAATAACTGTCGTAGAATTATTCATGAATGTGTGAATTGCTTTAAGAACAAGCCCATCACTATGAATCAAATTATGGCTTACCTACCGAGAGATCGTGTAACACCGAATTATCCCTTTAATGTCACGGGCGTTGATTTTGCAGGCCCATTCTTCATTAAGTTTAAAAATCAAAGAAAAGGGGCATTAAATAAAATTTATGTAGTAGTCTATGTATGTTTATGTACAAAAAGCAATTCATTTAGATTTTGTGACAGATCTCACATCCCAAGCATTCATTGCAAGTTTGAAACGTTTTTTTGGTAGGAGAGGAAAGTGTGCAAAAATCACCACCGACAACGCTAAAACATTTGTTGGCGCAAATGCCGAAATTAAAAAATTGTTCAAAATGATCAAATTACCGGATCACACATTAGCAGAATTTTTGACAAATGAATCGATAGAGTGGAATTTTATCCCACCCAGGTCCCCAAACCATGGAGGGCTATGGGAAGCAGGAGTAAAGGCATTTAAATTCCACTTAAAAAGAGTCGTGGGGAACGCACATTTAACTCTCGAAGAGTTCATCACAATACTTTGTGAAATTGAGGCTGTGCTAAATTCCCGACCACTCACTCCTTTGATGTCAAATTTCGATGATTTCGAAACACTGACCCCTGGTCACTTCTTAGTAGGTAGACCCCTAACATCCATAGTTGAACGGCAAATAACTAATATAAACGAGAATCAGTTGTCGAGATAGGAAAGAGTAAAAAAAATTACCCAACATATATATAGGCTTTGGAAACGCGATTATTTGAATAATTTACAAGAACGTCACAAGTGGAAATTTAACAAAAATAATGTTTCTGTAGGAACCTTAGTTTTAATCAAAGATGAAAATCTTCCTAGTACGAAATGGAGTACCGGAAGAATAACTGAAATTTTTCCTGGCACCGATGGTAAAGTGCGAGTTGTGAACCTGCGTATGCCAAACGGAAATATATTAAAAAGGACAATCAGAAATCTTTGTATATTACCTGTATGAATTTTGTTATTAGTAATTATTGTATGTGTATAAATTAACTTCAATCGTATTTAAGTATCATAAAATGTATTGTGTATTTTTCATTTAAGTACCGTAAATATTGTGTATTTTTCATTTAAGTACTGTAAATATTGTGTATTTGCATTTAATATTGTGCATGCCCTTTTGCTTTGTAAATATTGTGTATTTTGTATGTAAATATCGTCAATTGCATTATGTATTTGTATTGAAATTTCATTTCAATGGCGGGGACTCTGTTACGACCCGCATGTGCAGAGGGCGCTAGTAGTCCTCCTTGTTTATATTTCGTCAGTATGCTTGTAATGCATCCTCGGAGCGGACGTACCTACCGTCCTCAATAAACAAACATTTTTAAAGTATACAGTCCACGCCTTTTGCTTGAGCAGTCAAGTTATACATAACTCAAAGTCTGCTCATAATCCGTTATAGACATTTCTAGAATAACCACACCATTTGTGGTTAAAATCAGAGCTATCGACCTCACCCAAAAAGTTATCGATCTATTTTGCTGTAAATTTAATACTTTTTAAAAAATTAAAATGTAGGACGATTTTGGCTTTTTTGTTGAATTTTAGCATACGTATCAACATTTTATTTTTTTAATTCTTCCAGAACTAATTAAGTTATTGTGAAATCGATCTCTAAGTTGTTTACAACATTCTTCGGAAATATTTCTGGTCAAAAAATTAAACAATACAAAAAGAGTATTATTTCAAAATTTTCCATATTTTTTTTTAAATTTAAATTTTAAAATTTTGTGAATGATATGTACAAAATTTCATCTCGCATCATTTTCTTAAATAGAAACATTATACATGAGAGAAATGCTAAAATATAATTTTTAAATACATAAAAAAAATTGTTCAAAAGGTGCCAAGTTCTCTTAAGTACCTATTTCTTTTGTTAATTAGTTTGGAATAAGTAATTTGTATTTCAATGTCTATTATTGTATTACTTGCTCGGCGTTTAATAATGCATAGTTTTCTATATAAATACTTTTAATGTCTAAATTATTGATATCTAAGTCGAAGCATTAAAAATTCGATTGTATTTTTTTTTAATGTAACTCGCCGCTCCCTTCCAAGGAGTCGATTTCCGTAAAATCCGTTCTCAGAGGATCTATATTCAACATAAGAAACATACCAACCTAATTTCAAGTATCTTGGATAACTTTTAAAAAACAGGAATTTTCATCTAGAACGCCCCTTAACCTCTGGCAAACCTCTTTTTTGTGTCAACTTCGAAAAACCTGTTCTTAGTGGATCTCTACTCCATGACAGGGATATATATATCTCTGCCAATTTCAAAGTCTCTAAGTCTGATAGTTCCAAAAGAAGAATATACTTACCTCCCAACTCTTCTTAATCTCTCGCGAATCCCCTTAGGATTCAATTTTTCAAAATAAATAAATTGTAGTGCATCTTAACTTTATGTAAAGAACCTGTGTGCCAAATTTCAAGTCTGTAGGTTTTATAGTTCAAAAGCGGGAGTATTTATATCTAGAACTCCTACCCTTAAGGTTCAATTTTCACAAAACCCGTTTTTATCTGTACTCTGAAAGAGATACACCTGCCAATTTCAAGTCTGTTGATCTAATAGTTCGAAAATGGAAATACTTACATATTACGCCTCTTTAACCTCTCGCAACGCCTTTGGAGGGCATTTTTCATAAAAACCTCTTTTGTAGTAGATCTCTGTATGAAAGAATTTGCCAACCAAATTTCAAGTTTGTAGGTCTGATAGTTCAAAAAAAGGAACTCTATTATATCTATAACGAACTTTAACCCCTCTGAGCTCCCCCTATGTGGTTTGGTTTTTGCAAAACCTTTTTTAGCGGTTCTCTACACCATACAAGGAACATGCCAGCCAAATTTTAAAAGGCTGTAGGTTTAATAGTTCAAAAATGGGAATATTTACCTATAACGGCACTTAATCCCTCACATCGCCCCTTAAGGGTCGATTTTCGTAAAACCCATCTCGTCGTTCTATGCATGAAAAAATTATCCATGCTAATAGCTTAAAAATAAAAATAATTATTTATAACTCCCCTTAATTTCCAGCAACACCACTTGGGCATCTATCGGGATATGTTTTTACTATAACTCAGAAACCTTCGTGGGCATGTGTTGGTTGAACCATTCCCCAAAGTTTCATCGCAATCGGAAGAATGGCTTAGGAAGGCATAAGAAACATACAGACACAAACATTCTATTTTATTTACATAGAAGAGTGATTCCCAAAGGGGTCTATGACGACATTCAACGGGTCCACGTCATCAAAAAAATAACTTGAGGGACTAAGATAGTGGCTCTCATTAAAACTAGATCGTGACTTTAATTTTAAAAGAAAATTTAATCAAATGGAAAGCACATTTTACACATTTAACAGATTTATTTGCTAAATTTAATGAGGTTAATTTGCAGTTATAAGATGATAGTATAAATTTGATTAAAACAAGAACCATTTCAGTGCTTCTTTCCAGAGTTAAGGTTGTGACAAATCTATACGGAACTTTATCACTAACCTTCTGAGTCGTCTTTTTTAGGGAAATTTAATTCCCTACCTATTTCCAATCAGCTCAAAAAAGAGGACAGGATTCCTTGTTATATGTAGATTAGATAAAGTATTTAAGTCAAACGGAATAGTAAAGTTAGAGAACTAGGAGAGAGAGATTGAAGCAGAAAGTTATAGTGAAGTTAAATTTATTATTGAAGATTTCTTGTTGGATAATTTAATCTCAGAGAAAAGCTGAGCTGAACTGTAGTGTGGTAAATATTAATTTAAGTCTCATTAAAGCTTATTATTACGAGTGAGATTAAAATTAAATGTTCAATAAGAACATTAAATATAAATCTGGGATCTCTTATCGTGGTAATCTCTGCGTGATCGATATTCTAATTAATTGGATCATTAAATATTTAAGTTAATTTAAAGGACATTCCCTTTAAAAAACCTCATAATACTAGTTAGATATATTTGTTAATAAGTCTTTGATTCTATTTGGATAAGATAACCAAATAAAGAAAGTTATTTATAAAAATGGCTACTGGCTCTTATCTGACTCCTACTTATTCTCGTTCTCAAAGTGAGGTCCAAGGAGACCTTCACAATGGCGCCCAACGAATAAATCCCGAGAATAGAGTCGGATCCAGTTTTAGAATCATTCCGGAACAATATTTTTCGGGGATTGAGAACATAGATGATTTTTTGGAGAATATTGATCATAATCTCGCGTATTATGAGATACCTGCACAACTAGCGTGTGCTTACTTGAAGGGTCATCTCAAAGGACGGGCACTCGACTGGTTCGAAGTTCTTGGTTATAGGGTCATTGAAGATAAGACAACAGACTACGCGCACTTAAAACAGGCATTGTCGGAACAATTCCCCGTGGTCAGAAACAGGTCGGAACTAGAAACGCGGTTTTATTCCTCATCGCAAAGGCGTGATCAGCAGCCTTCGGACTTTATTTACGAATTATTGAAAATTCATAAGGTCCTTAAGCTGGAAATGTCGGAGGAAAAATTAATTGATCACGTTGTTAGTCGATTAGAACCTCATATTTTGGATTATGTCGAAGTTAGACATCCACGAAATACTGCCAATCTCCTACAAATCGTTGATAAATACGAAGAACGTTTTATGCATAGACAGATCAGAGGTTCGAGTGAGGGATTTAGAAGTTCAAACCCTAATGAAATCAATCGTTTTAATACCCGGCATAGACAGGAAAATTGGAGGGAAAACGGAAATAATGCGAGATACGCCAATAATAGCCGACCACAAGGAGAATTTAATCGATTCGAAAACCAAGGTTTCGCAAATAATCGGAGATTCGAGGGTAGACGCCAAGGTGGACAATCGGATCAGCGATTCCACAATCAGGGCGGTCGACAAAGTGGGTCGAGAAATAGTTCATTTCGGGGTCAAAATGAACGAAGTAGACATTTAAACTTTTAAGCGATCGATGTGAATATGGGGGTAATCGATCGCGGGGTACGGAAAATCCTCCAGTTTCGGATCATCGGCCTATCAGAGTATCCTCTATAAGAATGACCCCAGTCGAATTACCGTATGTCCCTATTCTATTAAACGAAACCTTTATTACAGCACTATGGGACACGGGAGCTGAGAAATCTTTTATTTCGGAGAAGGTATACCGCAACTATTTTCCATACCGACCTCGTCAAAAGACGAAAGACAGAGTCGTGACAGCACAAGGAGCCCCATGCAGTCTCTTAGGTCGGGTCGAATTGCAGATTAGGATCAGGGAATTTCAGAAACCCTGGGAATTCCATATTCTAGACAACATGCAATACCAATGCATCTTAGGAATCGATTTTATGAAGGCGTCACGTTTGACATTGGATTTTGATCAGAAATCCTTGATCATTCCCGACAATCTGATCAAACAATTGCCGAAAGAAGAGAAACCGGTTGATATTGATCTCACAGAATCAAAACTTGGTGACGAGCAACAGAGGCAATTAAAAGCTTTATTTAATAATTTTAAGGGGGGGGGGTTATTTTCCGATCAACCGGGGTTAACGCATGTTCTATATCATGAGATAGATACTGGAGACAAGGGACCGGTAGTGTCGAGACCATACAGGTACGACCGGGTCAAGCAAGGCATTATTGATTATCACATCGATAAGATGTTACGTGATGGTACAATTTGTCCTATTAATTCGCCTTACGCATCTCCAGTCGTTCTAACACGAAAGAAAAATGACCTTCCTCCAGATTATCCCGAGGCGTATCGCTTCGCGATCGATTATCGCAAATTAAATGGAATTACCAAATATCCTCGATATCCATTACCGGTGATTGATAACTTACTCACCAATATTCCTCACACCAGCGTTATGTCCACTCTAGATCTCAAAAGTGGCTATTTTCAATTAGCGATTAGTCCAAAGGATATAGAGAAAACCGCGTTTATCGTATAAATTCATGTCTGCTTTTACCTACCACTCAAATGGAAATTAATCTTTCAGGGTAGATGACCCTGAAGTCCTCGATGTTCCAGTGCCAAAGAAGATTCAACTTGTTTATGTATAATGATTAAGTAAACTCTATGGGGCTGGTTTTTTACCACCACTAGGGTGGTATTTCCCACGCCTCCGTTGCCAAATGGATAGAGTGCAGGGATTAATTTAAACTTGTAAAGTATTATGAGGTTTAACATTTATATATCGTAATTTTATTTGTCCTTTTTCCTTAAGGAATGAGTTTCAGTAATATACTGTTAGAAGTTAAAGTCGTCGGTACTATAAGACAAAGATAGGAATTACGTCATTTATTTTCAGGACGTATGAGTCCTTCGAATAAATCCCGTTTTCTTTTTGGAGGGGTTTGTGACAAATCTATACGGAACTTTATCACTAACCTTCTGAGTCGTCTTTTTTAGGGAAATTTAATTCCCTACCTATTTCCAATCAGCTCCAAAAAGAGGACAGGATTCCTTGTTATATGTAGATTAGATAAAGTATTTAAGTCAAACGGAATAGTAAAGTTAGAGCAGTAGGAGAGAGAGATTGAAGCAGAAAGCTATAGAGAAGTTAAATTTATTATTGAAGATTTCTTGTTGGATAATTTAATCTCAGAGAAAAGCTGAGCTGAACTGCAGTGTGGTAAATATTAATTTAAGCCTCATTAAAGCTTATTATTACGAGTGAGATTAAAATTAAATGTTCAATAAGAAAATTAAATATAAATCTGGGATCTCTTATCGTGGTAATCTCTGCGTGATCGATATTCTAATTGTTAATTAATTGGATCATTAAATATTTAAGTTAATTTAAAGGAGATTCCCTTTAAAAACCTCATAATACTATTTAGATATATTTGTTAATAAGTCTTTGATTCTATTTGGGAAAGATAACGAAATAAAGTTATTTATAAAAATGGCTACTGGCTCTTATCTGACTCCTATTTATTCTCGTTCTCAAAGTGAGGTCCAAGGGGACCTTCACAAGGTATCCGACTACGTTCGGAAACGTGATTTTAAAAATGACATAAATGAATAATTTTCATTATATTTAGTGTCACTTAGATTGGAATACATGTATAAAAATATTTTAAGAACATTTGACAAAAAAAATATTTAAATACAATATTTTGGCAAAAAAAGAACTTAGAATAACCTTTTTTCAAATTGTTCTCCTTTTATAAAAAATGCTTTTAAGATAATAATCTTTTGCTTATATAAAGTAAAGACTTCCCCAGAAAGTCTAAACCACATTTTTTTAAAAAAATCACATTATTTTTAGGGTTACAACCAATTGAAATAATTATCGGCGTTTTTTTCTTAAAATTTCTCCCCTCTGTTGTCGAAAAACATGGATAAATCCACTTCTTAGTTATATATTTCAAAAATTCTACTTGAGCCTCTGTACAGAGGTCTGAGCTATATACAGGCAAAATATTACTATAATAGAAGCCTTTTTCACAAAAGGAGAATATTTTGAAAATTGGTCATTTCATGTTCATTTTTTGTCAAAATATTGCACTTGAATAATTTTTTATTGTAACAGAATTCTTAAAACAATTTTATATACATTTTGTAATATAAGTGACATGAAATATAAATATTATCCATTTATACACTTTTGCAAAATCACGGTTCCGAACGTAGTCGGACACCTTAAGCTAAAGAAGTATAATACTGGAAGGTCCCAATTTTCTTCATTTGTCACAGACAATCTGTCACTACGTTAGAACCTACATTCAATATTTGTAAACCTTTTATTCAGATTTCGAAACCAGGTTTGAAAATGCTTTGACTATGGTAATACCACTGTAGGCAATGAATTCATATGGTTAGAATGAAAAAACAATGTCACATTACAATAGGCACTGATCGTAATGAGCATTAATGGAGATCATAAAGTTTAGAAACGGATGTCAGCAATTTTGGCTTTAAAAAAGCATATCTGTTATTTATCTGGAATTATAGAATATCGCGAGGAACTTTTTAATTTCTTTTTCCACTGAAAAGTAGTTTCCGTGTGGTTGCCAATCTAAAAAAAAAACTGGACACCATTAATAGAGGAGATTTAAGGTTGAACCTAACAAAGATTGATACCAAATGTTGAAAATTTGTTATTGTAGCTCCCGATTTATTTCTCCCATTAAAATCATTTGTTTGTTGTTTAGTTATTCTATTTTACAGATAGTTTATGTGTTAAATAACTTTTAATTTAATTATTTATATGAATTTTAAATTTTAAACACTATATACTTCATTTCAATTAGAAATTTATTTTTCTTTTAAGTAGTAGTAGTTCCAGCAGTCAAAAGACATATAAATTGATAAATCTGCAAACATTCACTATTAGGTAAGCAGGGGTCTACCACAAACCTAAAAACATGCCAAAGGGTCTATGAGACAGAAAAGTTTGGGAACCTCTGATATAGAGATTAACGGGGGGATCTTTGGTGTGTGGACCAAACTCCCTCAATGCAATTCGGTACGTAGACAGTTACTGGATAATCACCTCCATCCGCTTATGCTATTCTGTCATCCGCACGGTAATGGAGTTTTCTGGCAAGACAAATGTACCTCTCACAAGTCCCAGTTAGCTACTGGCTAGTTGGATGAGCCTTCCTCTGACCTTTCGGTCATAAATTGGCTATCTAGAAGCCCAGATTTAAATTCTATTGAGCTTCTTTGGAATGTTTTGGAACAAGACATGAAAGGCCATCACACAGCTTTAACCAATATTTGGCAATTCATTCCCGTAGAACGTTTCCAGAAACTTGTTGAATCTATGCTTGTCATGTGGCAGCCGTTATTAAGGCCAGAGGAGGCCCAACTCGTTACTAGGTAAGTATCAGTGATTCAGTAGCACTTCAGTGTATATGCTTGATATTATACTCGTATAATTCTTGCATTGTTCCCATAGAGTTATTAGAAATGAAAAGTAATTCAATTATATTTTCATATAACGGTAATCGTATTTTATATATTTGTGTTATTATAAGTGTTGTTTATGAACTAAAACAGTTCCTTATAATAGTTACGTGTATTTGTTAGCATATTTATTTTTCGTTATAAGTTTGTTATCTTTTATATTATGATTGTTACGCACAGAAGAGAACACGTCTTGTACCATTTTGTTATCTTAAATGAATGGGACAACTTTTGAAGTTCGGTGTTGTGTGTGATACTTATCCTTTTATGGGGAGTCAAAGTTACGGGGTATCTTTTTCTCAAACACTAACTCACACAAGTGACGTTCAATTTAATTGAACCAGCAAAGTTTGTGACTGCGATTATTAAAAAAATTCCGCTTAATTCTTAACTGATTTTTTCTTTTAAATCAAAAATCCTTTGAATTTAAACAATAATGAAAAAAATGTAGTCTTCACAGTCGATAGATACAACAATATTTAATTTGCATTATATAGAAATTTTTACTGCTTACAGTTCGAAATTCTGTAGATAGAATTAAACATAGCACTTACGTAACGTTTTTTTTTCTTTTTTTGTAATCATGCCGTACCATCATATTACCATTCAATATAACTCACCAAATTAGAAACAATGGGCTTTTCATATTCCATGCGCTTCCTTCCATTCTAAGGCTAACATTTCGTTGATTTGGCAAGCTCGAATAGGAACTAGATTTGCAGAATTCTTAAAGAATAAAATTAATAAAAACAAATAAATTAATAATAATAAATAAATAAGAAATAGAATAATATGGAAACTAGTTAATTTTTCTTTCATTGAATATTATTTATTTATAATTAAATATTTTTCACGTGGTATTTTCTGGCTAAGCTCTCCAAATTCATGTCCGTATTCCGTTTTTAGAATTCATACGTTTTTATTCAATATCGCTAATGGGCGGCGCCATGTTGGAATCCCGTGACGAGTATACAAACATTTCCCCGGGCTTTGCTTTAGTGCGTACATTCCTGCACTTGAGCTGTTTATATCTTGTGTGTGAAGTTTATTTCTGAAACATTATTTATTTCTTTTATATTTTTGCATTATCCTCATTAAATAATATGGTAGGAAGCAAATTTAGTAGTTTTTTAGCATTGTTTTTGTTTTAGTTTAGTATATTTGTAACGTAAGAACCGGAAATATCGTTCGTTCCGTTATATTTCACCTGGAGATCGTCACAGTCAAAAAGCACAGTAGTCATTACTTAAATAGTAATGAATGAGTAAAAATATAGATAAAAATAGAAAATGAACTCGGTGAAGAAAAAAAATTATATTATATAGAATAAATTATATTTTTATTTTATAACAGAACTTGGTACATTTTGGATGAAAAATCCAAACTCAAATTTATTAAAAAAATTTAGTTGAATACTTCTGCAAAAAATTTAAAAAATGGAAGTAGTTTTGAAATGTTTGTTAAAAAATATGCAAATGGTTAAGTATAATTTAAAAAAAAATGTTCATAGGTTGATTCATAAGACAAGACCATTAAATCTAATAATGAGTTTATAATTTCCCTTAAATTAAGAAACCACCTTAGTTAAAAAAAAGATTTTTTTTAAAAAAAAAGGTCGTTATACATATTCTTTTCAGTATGGATTACTTCAAAGATATACTTGTTGGCACACAATGAATAATTTAATATAAAAATATTTCTTGAAAAAAATAGGATATATTAAAAAAATAATGCATACCTGTTCAGTAGAAATGGATTATCATTATAAACGAAAATTTATCTATTTTTCTGCGTGTGAACTATTAACAGGGGCGTAGCTACAACTTTATCAGCTGCATCAATGATAAAAAGTACGCAGTATGTGTATATTCATACTTTCAAGTAAGTTTTATTAAAGCAATAAGTGTTATTTCCCTTGGAAAAAAGTCCACAAACGAATTTTGAAACATAGCTCATGCAAGACTAGCTACGGCAATGTATATAAGCTATATTTTTCATTCTGAAATAAAATTCAGAATAATTATTTATTCAATTTTTTATTATTATTTTTTTTAAATTTTCAAGAACTTTATTTTTCAAATTTAGTAAATGTTTTGTAACATTTGTTGTGTACTTGTGCAATATTTTCATTGCATTAATGCAAAAAGAATAGCTCAATAACTACTATTAAATTTTGTGTGAATGTAATCTTGAAAAATCATTAATTTTTTAAATACTATCCAAAAAGTTAGATTAATAATCTCTTCGAATATATGCATCCTATTTTTGAAAATGTTTTTATTGGAGTGAAATAATTTGAAGAAATGCACTTGCTAAATAGAAAATTTGGCCACGGGTGCCTAATTGTCATGATTGGAAACCTGTGGCCTTTTCGTTTTTGAGTCGTGGTGCCACAGAAAAACTTTCGCGTGCAGGGGCTGAAACTCGTTAAATCTGTTTTAACTAAAAGTCCTCCCATTGGAGAGTTAGAGGTGTTGACAGTAACAAACGGAGCACCTGATCTCCGAAGAGGTCTTAATCTCCTATCGAACATTTGGGGAGTAGCATTGAAAATCTTACTTGCCCTTGTTAAAATTAAGTGGAAATATATAGTACTGGATTGCTAAAAATAAGACGGGGTCGCATTTGCGACCGAGAATCGGAAGAGTGTCTTGTTTTCGACCAATGGCCGGGGTTTCCCGGTCAGTGGGCGGAGCGAGCTTTTTTTCGAGGGAGGCAGACGTGTTATGGAATACCTGGAAACAATCGATTTCACCCATAAGAAGGACCATGGTCCAAACTCTACCGAGAAGAGCACACCTAAAAAGCCAAAATTAAACCAAGCTGAACATGATATAGCAATGCTTCAAGTTCGCCTGAAATATGTCAGATCGCTGCTCCAGATTGAAATTGACAGCCCAGGCCCGACACCAGATGTTAGATTGGCACTGGAAACTGAACTGGAAGAAGTGGAGTCACAGTTGAAAGAATTAGAAGGTAAGATGACTGAGTTTTTTACCTCGCCCGATTGCCCTTAATCCTCAAACCAAAAAAATCCAAACGGGTTAAAAAGATCTGCTGCCCCGGTCGTAAAACCGGCGAAGACTACTAAACCTGAAAACACTAATGAAGATTTTGTTTTCCCTAAGAAAACAATAAAAATCCCCTGCAACTGAAAAGAATGAAATTAATACCAATAACTCCTATGAAGTTCTTGATGCAGTAATGACTGACGTCGAGGTTGTCACCCCAGCTTTTCTGTCAAAGCCCATTTTCATGAAAATTTTCGACTCCTATAACTTGGTCCTTCAAGACCTACACAGAAATTTTCCCACAGCTACAAATACCCATGCTAAAGGTTACATCAAAATCGAAGCTAAAAATGAAAAAGACCATGAAGAAATTTCAAATTATCTTAAAAATAAAAATCTTGAATTCTACACCATTAAACCCCCAATTACTAGACCACTCAAACTTGTTATTAAAGGATTACCTGTAGATATCGACCCTGAGGATATTAAGAATGACTTAATTTCCAAAGGCATTAAAATCGTTAAAACCACTCAACTTAAAAGATTTGTTTCTAAAAAACTCCCCTTCCCATATACATGATAGAGATTGAGCGTGACGAAAATGTCAATGACATTTTCCAAGTACGTAGCTGTCTCTACATGCAAAATCAAGATTGACCCCTTCAAAAAAGCCATTAGAATCACGCAATGCTTCAACTGTAACTACTTCCATCACGCCACCTCCAACTGTAATATGAAAACGAGATGCCTGAAATGTGGTGAAAATCACAGGTAGGTATGTGCGTTATCAAGGAAAAAATTGTAGATCCGCTTGCATAAATTGTAAAGAAAAGGCCACTTGGCCTCCCTCAATTAAATGTCCTCTCTTCCCCAAGCCCAGGAAAAATAAAGATAAATCCCCTGATAATAATCAAAAACAAAATGTTAACTCCACCCCTGTAATCCCTGGTCTACTTTACTCACAAGTACTTAATCGTTGAATTCCAAACACCAGATGTTTTCTTCGGCGTCAGACTTTACTGCTAATACTAAAAATAAAGATTTTAACAAGGAAACACTTAATGTTTCCCAAAATGTTCCAGGCGAATTTGGCCTACTTCAAGCAATTAAAGAAATGCAAACGATTTTTACTTTATTTCCCTCTCTACTTTCCGAAATGGAAAAATCTTCTAAATGCACAGACCCAACAGAAAAATTACATTGTCTCTTAAGAGTAATCTGCCCCACTCCCATTACTGTGTAGACTATCTCTAATTTTAATTTAATTAATTAACCTTTTGTTAATTAATTATTTTCATTTTCTCCCAATCCCAAAAGTTTCTTTACATTTCCTCAATATCTCTTCACTGCAATTCAACTACGTTGAATCGCAGTCTCTCCCCATTGGCTACTGAAACCCGCCCACTGGGCGTTGTTCTCTCCTGACTACTTCACTCTCCCTGTAAAATTCCTTTGCATTTCATATTATCTTATCTTTATTCAGTAAAATCAAATTAATTTTAGTATCTTTTAAAAAGGGCATAGTAAATTGTTTCAGTCATCTACACTTCATGATAGGAGGTTAGAGTCCGGAAGGACTAAGCACTCCAACATAAACGTGCAACGAACTTTCGAGGGAGGCGGGTTTGAAAAAACAATAAATCATTGCAATAGAGAGGTATTTGAAATGAGAGGAACTAGAAAGTTAGGCCTTTCGATCTTGGTTTTTAATGAGGTTTTGATAGAAAATATCTATTCTCTCTTCATCTTTTGCGTATCTAAATTGCCTACCCATTTCTAAAAGATAGGGGTAGTCGAGAAAGTATCTTCTTAATTCATTTATCGCGTCTTTAAATCCGAAGTCATTTCCATTACTTTTTTCCTCTGTTGAGGGGGTTTCTTCGGGGGTAGCCGAAGTTCCAGGAGTACTGTTTTTATTGGAAGCGCCCGAGAGGGCAGCTGCGAAGGAGAGATTTGGGGTGACCTGTTTTGGGGTTTTGTTAGTTTCGGTGGAGGTGTTGCGATTACGAACCGTTTCACCTTTTCGCAGTTTTCTCTTGAGGAATTCTTCACATTGGCTCCAATTTGCCATGTGTCCTGTCTTATTGCAATTGATGCATACGGGATTTTGTATCCTTTCTTTAATGGGGCATTCATTTGTACGGTGGGATTTACCGCATTTTAGACATCTGGTGTGCATAAAGCAGTTTTTCGACGAGTGGTTAAACAAGTTACAGTTGTAACATTGTGAAACCCCCGGTCGTCTGCTGAAAGCGTCGACCTGCACCGTGAGGCAGCAGCACTTTTTCATTTTAAAAATATCTGGGGAATCTGGTTTCTTTTCGAGCTCGACCATGAAAATGGGGAGTGGGGATTTGGTTTTAGATCGGGTGAGCTGGGCCACCTTTTCTACACTAAAACCTTGAGAGGTTAAGTCTTCTTGGATCTCACCGATTTCTGTGGAAATCGGGAGGCCTTTGATGACAATTTTCAGGGGGCGGGAATCTGGTGGGTCAATTACGTAGCATTCCTCGCTTATTTCCTTGAGGTATTCTGTCACTATGCGATGTTCGTCGGAGCTTTTACAAAAGATTTTAAGATATTTCCCTGCTAGCTTAACGTCGCAGTCAGGGAAATCTTTGTTTAAGTTTTTAACGATTGATTTATAGTTAGTTTTCTTATGTTTAAACATAATTGGGGGGACTCTAGGACGGGCGGAAATTGGAGCCGCTGTTTGGTCTGAAGTCGTGGGGGTTATTTCAGCTTCCTTTCCGGAAAGACTGCTGAATTTGTTCTGTACGTTAATAGGCTGACTGGTCCCGGCAGTGGGATCAGAAAGTTTTAATTTTTTCTCAAACTTTTTTTGGGGGGGGGGACGAAACCACCGTCATCATTTGCTGTTTTATTGCTATCGTGGCTCTTTAAACGTAAGAACTTTTTTTCACATACGGTTCTGGGGGGGTCATTTTGCTTAGTAGGGTTATTAGCGTTTTCCGGGCAATCCAGTACAGGGCAAGGAAGAAACAAAGCTAACTCACCCAAGTTTTGCTCCTTCTGGGAAGAGAGTTCATCGTGTTCATTTTGGAATCCAACGAGGGCGTCATCATCGGTGAGGTCAGGAAATTCCTTCTCACTTTGAATACCATGCTCGAGGAAGGAGAGTCTGCCGTTCATCATCTTAATACGTTTTTGTATTTCCTTGTGGCGACGGCATTTGTCGTTGTCGGTTTCTTCTGGCGGAGGCTCAACGGCTTTCTTCTTAGGATCTTTCTGCTTGCGGCGCTTATCGTTCCCCTGTGCGGCTTTTCCGCGTTTGAGGGTTTGGAATGCGTTCGGTTTAGTAAAGTCAGGAAAGAGGATGGCGGGGTCCTTCGGTTGTATCAGAATATCGTAATGTTCTGTTTCCATGTCAGACATCGTAACTATCGTTATGAATGTGGTGAGTTAGAGAAGCTCGGTGAGTGAGGTGCTAGCTCAAGTGTCTTCCTTGTCCCCTGACTGCAGTACAAAATTACGAAAATTTACTTCCAATAGTTCCTAAGGTCGTGGTTCAAAAATTGCAATCGGCTCTTTGTACAGATGGTTAGGGCCATTCAGTTTTTTTTTTCTCTAGCTATATAAATTATTAAAAAATAATTATATATCTCCTAAAAATTTATTTTCTTTTCCCTTTCTTTTTTTTTCTTTACAGTTATATATTTAAAAGACTTTCTTTATTTGCGTCTAAGATTAAATGTTTGTGTGGCTTAAAGTATTCTCTTCATTGAGAAAGTGTATTGAGAATGAATGAAATTATTAAAATTATTTCTCAAGCAGTAAAATGGGAAGACACACCTCTGAGTAATTTCCATGTATGATTATTTGCATACATTTGTTAGGGAACAAACACTCTTGAATATGTGTGTGTGAGTTATATTTACACATAAATTCCCAAAAGAAGTGACAAAAAACACATTCCGCGTTTTGTGCAAAATTTTAGGGTTAATAAAGCATTAATGACAAGAAAAAAAAAGAGTTAAAATTTATATGCAAAAATAATCAAAGTTAAATTTAGTTATAAGTGTAAATCTGATGTTTCAGAATAAATTTCAAACGGTATTACAGGAAGTGGTATTTTTTTCAAGACGCTTGGAATTTTATTTCCAACATTATATGTTATTTTGACATTGATTGTTCTTGTATTGAGACACAGAAATAAAAATATCTTAAAACATTCTTATTTTTGGAAGGAATGGAATTTTTTTTTTGTTTAAAGATTTATTTAAATACACTGGCCTCAAAAAGTTAAGGTACAACCGGGTTTTTGTGTCTAATTTGCAAATGAATGAATGTAGAAACAAAAAATTTGGAGGATATGTGCATTAAATAGTTTTTTATTGAATGCGTCATAGAAATTTGTATAAGTGTATTGCAAAAACGATTTATAACAAAAAAAGCAATCTCTGCGGAAAAGTCCATTCTTGGAGAAAACAGCACATCACAGTGTTATGTGGTAAAATGGCATAAAAACAATACAAAAATGGGTTCTAATAAGGAATGTGTCCACCCCTAACTTGAATGCATTGGCGGCATCGATTTCCCATGGTGTTTATTGTTGTCGGACACCGGAATAGGAAGCGAAGACCAGACACAGAGTAAGCCTTGTTTCAGCTCATGTAACGACCTTGGAGGAGGATTTAAAGAAGCAACCTCTGCCAAGGTAGTCCCAAAGATGTTCTATCGGATTCAGGTCTGGAGATCGAGCTGGCCATTCCATTCGTTCCAAACCGTGATCCTCCAGATACTCCTCAACAATCCGAGCTCGGTGAAGTCGTGCATTATCATCCATCAGAATGAAGTCGTTACCAATAGCAGCAGCATATGGGCGGTTATATAGATCAAGGATCTCATCCCGATATCTAAGACCAGTTACGGTTCCTCCATGGAACACATGCAGGTCAGTGTGGCCACCGAGCGAGATCCCTGCCCAAACCAGGATTCCACCACCTCTATAACTGTGTCTTTCAACAGTGTTGGATTGATGGTATCTAGTGCGCTGTTCCCTCCAGATCAGTAGACGCCCTGAATCACTCTCCATTGTAAATCTGACTCGTCTGTGAACAGCACAGAAGCCCATTGTTGCTGCGTCCAAGAAACATGTTCTCTTGCCCAGCATAAGCGGTTCCTTCGCTGTCGTTCGTTCAGGGAACGCACACAACTGGTCTTCTTGCATACAGACCTGCATTGTGAAGACGATTTCGCACCGTAGTAGTGGAGATTCTTCTTCCTGATGCTTGAAAGTGGTCTGCAACGAGCTGCGGCACAGTAGTGGTTCTTCTCCTTCGTGCCGAAAGAGCTAGAAAACGGTCTTCTGCAGGTGTTGTAGCTCGTGGTCGGCTTGAACAGGTCTTCTGGACACAGAATCTTCGGATTGGTATTGATCCCAAAGTCGCTGAACAACACTACGAGACACATTGAGACGTCTAGCAGCATCAGCCTGCGACAATCCCATTTCCATTCATCCAACTGCCCGCCACCTTAACGAATTGGGTAAACGACGTCTCTGAGACATTTTCAAACTCTATTGACTATTGTCACCGAAACTGCCAACAACTGTTGAAAATCAACACAACTTACACACAATGCAAAAGTACGAAAAGCTTGATATTTGCATATTTTTCTCTCACTCATAAATATACGTTCTTTTCTATAAAATAAAAGTTGTAGCAATCGTTTTTGCATTAATGTTTTTAAAGTTCGTTATTATCATTCATGTAAACTATGCATTTTATTGTTACTGCCATTTTTTTTTATGGTGAGCTTCGAAAAACATGTTGTACCTTAACTTTTTGAGGCCAGTGTATTATTAAAGAAAATGTTAATTGGAGTGTCACAGTCTTGATCACGACTGTTAGCGGAGGCTCACATTGACCTTCAATGCTCGTGCATGTGGCTCTCTGTGTAAATGGCTCTTTCATACTTTCTCTTATCTTGTTTTTCTTACTTCTTGGCCCTTCTGTCCAAAAGTTTGCCCTGTTAGCTTCAGAGGATGACATTAATAAACCATAGATCAATCTAAATGTCAACTTTCAAAATTGCCAGATTACTATTAGAGTTACTGGATTAAACGCGTAAATGGACTAATTTTCTCAAATTTCAATAATTTGCTTATATACTTACATCAGTGGCGCACACAAGGGGGGGGGTCCTGGGGCTCGGACCCCCCCCCAAAGCCCTTGATTTTTTTCCTGATTGATTATAATTCAAAGTACATAGTACGTAAAATTTAATTAAGTATTTGTTATTAATGATTAATTTTATTAATTAATGCTATTTATTTAATCAATAATTAGTTTTTTACTGTGTTTTGTTCCCGAAAATCGGCACAATCAAAAGGAGCATGATACGAGAATGGTGAACTTTCGACCCCGGACCCCCCCTTGAAAAATTCCTGTGTGCGCCACTGACTTACATTAATACTAAAATTCTTACAAAAAGTTCCGCGGAGCAACTAGTACATATGTTTTGACTCTTTATTTCATTTTGGCTCTTTAAATGTATAGTTGTTCCAAAATAGTTATATCCCCCTCTCCCCCCCCTTTTTTTTAGGCATAGAATGGCAAAAGTATGAAATTTATAATGAATCCTTTAATGGAAATGGTTTTTTAAAGCTCTCGAAGCAAGTAAGAACCATAAGAGAAAACAGAGAACTTCGAAACTGAATATCACTGAGAACTCCAAAGTATATCTAAAGGGTTATATAAAATGTTTCGATTGCAATAAAATTTGTAATGGCCCAATACCTTATGAGCATTATTTACAAGGGAAACTTCACAAAGAAAAAACTCAAAGAAAGCTCAACAATGTACGAAATAACTCTCCATGACCTTCACTTAATTCTGCATTGCAAAACCCCATGAAATGGAATTCAGAAACTTTAAAAAATTATTACTGTGATATTTGTAAGAAGCAATGTGGTAGTCGTATTCCATACGAACTACATATTTTAAGTAGTGCTCACTGCAAAAAAGCAGGAATTGCAGAAATCAATACAAAAGTGGCAAACATTGAGGAATCGGGGTTGTGTCCAAGTTCGAAATCATTCGAAACAAATTCATTTTCGGATACTGGAGGAATATCCACAACGGATGAAGTAGATAATATTAATAATGCTTATATATATGTATATATATATGTGGGAGACAACAAGGGGTCCAAAACGTTTGTCTTACTTCACATTTATTTTAAAATTAAACAAAAATTAATTAAAAAGGTAGCTATTCTAACAGATAAGTTTCGATGATGTTTTTATGGTAACGCCTGCTCGCGCACCTCAGTCGTTCTTTTTTCTCCGCTTTCTCTCTTCTCAAAAGTCTTAGTCTAATAGTTTCAGTTTTAATTCACTGCGCCTGCGCGCGAAGACTGCTTTGCTGGATGACATAACCGGCCAACCTGGCTGTCCGCAGCGGTACGTCTTCCTTTTTTCCTTTTTCATCGAGACCAGAGGAGAATCTGAAACATACAAAAAAAAGACGGAACAGACAAGGACTATACGACAAATATACAAAGATTTAACATATCATAATTCTGCTGAACTAGACATTTTCTCCATCATGTGAAGGCACCTCTTCGACATCCGGAAGGTTCCACAGGAAAACACACACACACACATTGTGTTTCACAGGCATAAGAACGCCTTTTTATTGAGTTCTTTGGTTGAACGCATCGATATTTTCCTCTCTAGAGTTCTGGACGTCTGTTCAAAACGATCTCTCTTTTTCCTCCGTTTCCACTGCCAGGGCTCAAAGATCCTTCGGAGCAACACAAACCGTCTTTGTTTACTCTTCATAGGTGAAGGGGTAGTTGAGCGGGAGATAAATTCCACGGAACTCGTTTTCATGGCACCATTGACTTTCTTACACAACACTATATCAGAACATTTTTCTCTTACAATACTCAATTTTAACTTAGTACTCTTAATTTTATTACATTTATAATCCTTAATTAGAGAACTCGAATCATTTCTAGTATTAAAGTTTTTAACATGTGGCAAATCATAACTAGAGTTTTTATCACACTTGAAACAGAAACATTTGAAAAAGAAACAACCCCTAAAGAGGATTCACCTTCATTCAATAAAACATCGCTCTTTGCGTGGCCTAGTTTCTTTATTTCAGCATATACACTGAGATGTATAATAAATTCTTCGGTCAAGGTCGGTGATATTGCCGTTCGAACACTTAGACCGGGAGAGTGTTGATTAAGAGAAATATTTATGGGTTTAACTTCTACCATACGCTGTTCGCCAAAACACGAGCTTAATGTTATGATCTCTTCGGAAGGCTGGTTCACTCTAATTAGTGAGGAATTTAAAACTGGGATCTGGCAACCTGAATCAATCAAGGCTGTTACGGGCTGATTTTCTAAAAAATGCTTACATATTGAAGATTTGCGAACTCATCGCTATTTTGTTTTTCGCTCTCGACTTTCAAAGTATTCACGTTTATTCTATTATGGATGTGGGATTCTTTAGGCTTAAAACGCTTCTCACAGTCTCTTGCGTAATGAGATGAATCACCGCATATAAAGCAATTTTTATTTTCTCTTTCAAGATTTTGGGGATAGTTCTCTTCGACTTTAGCTGCAGGAGAGATTTAAACTTAATGCTTCATTTTTAGCCGTTTGAAGTTCGATTTCTTTTTCTAATTGCGCTAGCTGTAGTTTCGCGAGCTCAATTTTCTGTTTTTCTAAAGTTACCTCTCTTTCGTTTCGCGATACCCTCTCATCTATACAGTTTTTAATTAAAGTTTTAACGAAATCTGGATCACTTTCAAATGTACTACTCTTCTCAATTTTAGTCTTTAGTTTAGCTATAGTGTCCGTACTCTCCACAGTACCGTCTAGATCCTCAACAACTCTTATGAAATCCTCTTTAAGAGCGTTTTTATACATTTTAGAAAAATATGGAAAGATCCTACCTTTTTTTTCTAGCTCTCTTGTTGCTCGCACATACGATGTATCCAATAATTGAAGAAAAACGTTGATTCCACTGATTTCACCTCTTCGCAGGTTATAGATGAACTATAGTTCTTGAACAGATAAATTGTTCGAATTGACACCTCTTCGCAGGTGTTTATGTGATATTTCCAACCTCTACACAGGCGGAATTTTCGAGGATAGTTCCAACCTCTACACAGGCGGAATATTTAGGGTTCGATGAAAAATATAACCTCTACACAGGTTATTTTGTTAATAGTTCCGGCCTCTACACAGGCGGAGTATTCACACACTAAGTTGGTTCCAACCTCTACACAGGCGGAATTTTCGTCGATGGTTCCAACCTCTACACAGGCGGAACGAAGTTTTAAAAATTCAACCTCTACACAGGTTGAGCGAAGTTTAAAAATTCAACCTCTACACAGGTTGAACGAATTTTCCAAAAAATGGCGGCGCGTCTCCTCCACGGACGCTTTTGTTCATATTCCAAACTTTGATCAAAATCGAAATTTTTTCGATCCCGGCCTCTACACAGGCGGAGTATTCAACCTCTACACAGGTTGAACGAAGTTTCGAAAAAATGGCGGAGCGTCTCCTTCACGGACGCTTTTGTTCATTGTCCAGACTTTGGTTCAAAATCGAAATTTTTTCGATCCCGGCCGAGCCCCCATGATTTGTGGGAGACAACAAGGGGTCCAGGACGTTTGTCTTACTTCACATTTATTTTAAAATTAAACAAAAATTAATTAAAAAGGTAGCTATTCTAACAGATAAGTTTCGATGATGTTTTTATGGTAACGCCTGCTCGCGCACCTCAGTCGTTCTTTTTTCTCCGCTTTCTCTCTTCTCAAAAGTTTTAGTCTAATAGTTTCAGTTTCAATTCACTGCGCTTGCGCGCGAAGACTGCTTTGCTGGATGCCATATATATATAGTCTTCTAAATATTACTATTCTATAATTCGTCCTCCTTTTCCTAATTATGAAGTTAATTGTAGAAAACACAATAATAACGGATTACAATCGTTCCATTTTGTAAGTACGCACCACAAGAAAAAACCAAATTCTGAGTTCATTACTATCGAGAGTTCTAAAACGCCTTTCAAGTGTTATAAAATATGTATAAATTGCGATAAGATCTTTAATGGGCCTGTACCTTGTGAGCAGCATTTGCAGGGTAAAGCTCACAAAAAGAAAATAGAAAATAAATTCTTAAAAAACGTTGGAATTGATTCTTTATTACCTACAAAATTCCATGGAATGCAATTCAGGAGATGTGAAAAAGTATTATTGTGAAATGTGTGAAAACCAGTGCACTGGTTCTATTCAATAAGAAACGCATATTCTAAGTATTGCTATCGAGAGTTCTAAAACGCCTTTCAAGTGTTATAAAATATGTATAAATTGCGATAAGATGCAATTTAACTTTGGCCTGTAGGCGATCTTAATTATGAGCAGCATTTGCAGGGTAAAGCAAAATAAATAAATAAATAAAAAAAGGAAATTCTCTAAAAAATTGAACATTTTAAAAACGTTGGAAAAATATAGATTCTTTATTACCTAACAAAATTCCATGGAATGCAATTCATGGAGATGTCATTAATACTTATTAAAAGTATTATTGTGAAATGTGTGAAAACCAGTGCACTGGTTCTATTCAATAAGAAACGCATATTCTAAGTATTGTTCATCTAAGAAAGGTGAGAAATTCTGAAGTGTTTACAAAAATGTAAAACAATGGAAAAGAGAATTATAATTAGTTTTAAGCAAATTGTAATTTTAAGTTATAATTGATGTGCAAACAATTTTTCTGGGAGTTCACCAAACTTGTATCAGGTTTCTTTTGATTTTGTCGATTTTGACAAAGAATTAATCATTAATAACAAATCTTAATTAAATTTTTGCGTACTATAAATGCTCGGAAAAAATCAAACTTACGCCACTGATGTTAAATAATGATCAATAATGTAAAATATCGATGAAGAATAAATTATTATGAATGTTTTAACCCGGGAGCAGGCGCGCTGATTTTATTGTACACGATACAAATCTGATTCCGGTGAATAATTTAATTAAGAGAAAGTTTACTTACCCTACTTTCAAACTTTTCAATTTTTTTCTTTGGTAATAAATAAACAGTTTTGCCAGAAATAACGATTTCATTATGATTCATTATGATAATATGTATGACTGCTAAAAAAAGGAAACGTTTTTCGTTAAATTATTTAAATATTTTAAAAATATTTCTTGGCCAAATCCTAGTAAATATCATAATAACTCTTTTGCATGGAAAAAGCGCAACAGAGAAAGAGAAGGGTCATAACTAACTGTACCAATAACTTAGAAGGTCAAACAGATAACAGCTATAATCTGCAACAAAAATAATGACAGTGATTATTTTTTAGGTTCTTAAATTTTTTTCAACCTGGGTCTGGGATCTGTTTTATTTGAAAGAGTAAAAGATAGGATCAAAGATAAATAAGGTATAATTTTTTTTGACTTACTATGGCGTGCGCCTATAAATTATATCAGAGTAAAAGTGCATTTTTTATTATGAATATTTTGTTTTAATTCATTCCAGTAAACTAATTATTTTTTTAAATCTTTTATTTTTATGCTCGGACATGAGAAACACTGCATCAAGGGATGTGCAATTCTGGGACAAAAAAATTCATTTATTTAATTAGAATATATGATCTGAATGGAAAAGGAAAGATTCGTAAATTAAAATTTTTAAACTCAAACTATATAATAACAAATGAAATTTTTTTCAAAAACGTTCGGAACCATGATTTTCAAAAAGAGACTAAATAAAAATGGTATTTAGTGTCACATAGAATAGAATTCAATAAAATTTTTTAGGGAGATTTGACAAAAAAAAAATTATTTAAATAGAATATTTGTAAATAACCTTTTTTCAAAATGTGTGTGTTCTCCATTTATAAAAAAAGGTTTCTATAATAATAATAAGACTTATATAACAACGATTTTTGAAAAATTCACTATATTTTCATAGTTACTACCAACTGAAATAATTGTCGGCTTTTTTTTTCTTAAAATTTATCCCCTCTGTTGTACTAAAACATGGATAAATCCACTTCTAAGTTATATATTTCAAAATTCTAGTTCAACCTCTGTACAGAGGTCTGAGATCTATACAGGTATAAATTATTATTAAAATAGAAGCATTTTTCATAAAAGGAGAATGTTTGGAAAATGGGTCATTCTATGTTCATTTTTTGTCAAAATATTGTGCTTAAATGGTTTTTTATTATAATAATATTCTTAAGACAATTTTATATACTTTTTCTAATCTAAGTGCCACTAAATATCATAAATATTACCCATTTATAAGCTTTTGCAAAATCGTGATTGCGAACGTAGTCGGATACCTTAAATTATGTTCCTGCCTCATCTGATTTTAATTTTAATGCTCCTGAAATTGTGCAAGATTCCCTTTTGAGATAAAAGGGGGGGGAGAAGGTTTTATGAATTGTAAGAAAAATAGTAACCCAAATTTATTGATGGAATTAGTCTGTCTCTTTCATTAAGTGCTATTTGTGAATCAAGCATAAAAGTATAATGATTGCATATAAATACCAGATTTCAAATTAGTGAATATAGTACTTCACTTCGATATGTAGCCATAATATGTTGTATTAGAATTTTGCTAAGTGTATTGAATTTAACTTTTAACTTTTTTTAAAAAAAGAATGTTAAATATTGGTCAGATTTATAAAAAATGAAATCTTATTTTCAATATCATTTTTCTAATGTACTTATTGAAAAATGTATGTTGTATTCTTTCCTTTGAGTATAATTTTTAAATAAAATATTTAGATATATAGATCTAAAAAATTTTAAAATAAATTCTTTATAAGTACTTTTGAAATAAAATTTACAAGTACGGTTGATGTTCGGGAACAAGGTATGCTTAATATAAATTATCGTAAAATCCGGCACATAACGCTCACTTTTAGCACAAAAAATAGGATTAAAATTTGTGGGGCACGTCACATGCTGGGTATAAAAATGACAGCTTCAGAACTACAAAAAGATAGGAATATAAAAAAAATTAGACAACTTTGTAAATCAAAATGCTGCTTACTTAATCGAAAGGAGAAAGAAAGGTTTCCCCTGGCTTGCACGTTCATAGAGTATCCGCACGCACGCGAAAGAAGTAATTTCCCTGCTAAGCCTAATTTCATTAAAAAATTCATCTTAAATCTTAAATGCAATCAAATATACTAACATTTACATTTTACTATAATTCATAATATCTCAATATAGAGTACAAATATTTTCGATGTATTAAAAAAAATACAACAATGGCGAATTTAAAGAAAAAGGGTTTCATTTTAATAATAAAAAAAGTACTTTTTTCGCCATAATGATTATTGAAAAGTAGTAGCAAAACTTACTAAATACTATTTGGCAATCATCAAACGATAAATTTACTCTAGCATAAACTTGATGCGGCTCTAACTGATACAAATCTTTTAAATAACACCTAATATATCTTTTTTTTTTTAATTTTTAATTAATCCTTATAATGCTTCTTGCTTTTTTAGCGTTATATTACACTCATGTCCATAAATTAAGGATAATTCAGAATCACACAAAAATTGAACTCTAAAATAAAAATTTCACATGTAGAATTATCACACACATCTTGAAGAAGAATATGTAAATTACAGGAAATCACCAGATGGCGCGGATAGTACGTCACAATGACGAGAGTGTAAGAGATGGGTATATAAGGAATGGTGGCAAAGAAGTAAAATTGTTCACAAGCGCTTTAAAAGCCTTTCAGTGCAATAACCGCATAGTTATGGCACAAAGGAAGCATTTGGATGGTTTTTACGTAGACGACTGGAATGTGGACGTACCCAGCTGGAAGTATCCGAGGAATTTGGAATCGCCCAGAGTGTCATGTGCACGCTTTGGCAACGATTCCAAGATGATGGCAATGTGAGTAGATGTTACAGCACAGGTCGCCCCCGAGTTACAACGCCGAATAAGGACCGGTATATATTTGGCAGTTACTGCCAAAAGAAGCAGACGGAGCACAGCATCAGAACTGTCTCGTCAGCTCTCTTCAGCTACCGGTACGACAGTTTCAAGGCAGACCGTGTACAGACGCTTAGGGCACATTGGTCTATATGCTCGTAGGCCAGTCAGATGTGTTCCACTTACCGCAACTCACTGTCGCCTGTGATTAACCTGGAGTAGAGAATATGCATTGTGGACACCACAACAGTGCTCTTGTGGGATGTTTTCCGATGAGTCCAGGTTTAGTTTGCAGTCTAATTATCGCCGGACTTTAATATGGAAAGCGCCAGGTACCCGTTACCACGAAGAGAACACCATTGAACGACACCGTTACGGTGGTGCAGGATCGCTCTTTTGGGAAGGAATTATTCTTGGTTCCAGAACTGACCTGCATGTTCAGAGTGTAACGATGACAGGCCACATCTATCGGGATGTCATTCTGGAACAACATGTACGTTTGTTTTGGGGCGCCATGGGTGCTGAATTTCTGTTTATGGATGACAACGCCCGTCCTTACCGTGCAAACATTGTAGACGAATGCCTTCAATCGGAGGATATCACCCGTATGGATTGGCTAGCATACTCACCGGACTTGAATCCAATAGAGTATGTGTGGGATTTGCTTGGCCGACGATTTGCAGCCCGTCAACCCCCTCTCACCTGTCTACCGGAACTTCGGAGGGCATTGCTTGATGAGTGGTGTAATATTCCCCAAGATCAGATTGATAATTTGATACTCAGCATGCCTAGGCGTTGTAAGGCCTGTATTGCATCGTCCGGGAGACATACTCCGTATTAACTATCATACTAACCATGTTATACTGTTTTTTGCAAATAGGTTCTTTTTTGAAATTTGCTCCAGGGAGTAAAAATCGCAATTTTTATTAGTTATGTCAAACATATAGCATCTTTTTTGCTCTTAACCTTTTGTTTAATAAATAGACTTTACAAATAAGTCAAATTTGTTTTGCTTCTGTCTCTTTCCCTGCCTGAACTTCATTAGCCTTAATTTATGGATATGAGTGTAGTTTATGTTTTCTGTTTCTATGGTTTTGGCAATTCTTAAGAACAATGAAATGGATTGTGTGTTACATAATTTAAATTATTCCTTTTCCTGAAATATTTTAGATTTGTACCCTATTTTCAAACCAGTGTAAAAATTCTTTTAATTGAAAAGTTTTTTCTCTTCTTTTGAATACGACAAAAATTGTATTGTTTATGACCATTGATATATCAAATTTACGCTTATTTTAGCTACCAATTCTTTGAAGATACAATTTTCGCGATGACTTTTTTAACAGAAATGACTTCTGAAATATCTAAATGAAACTTTAGCAGAAAGGTCATGATCCACAATAGTTCCCATTTTAAAGATATTGTTATGAAGATATTAATTTTAAAGAACTTTTATGAACATTAGTTATGTTAAGTATAGATTATTGGTCATATTGATACGATGATATACGTATTACAGACCCGTGTGCAATGTACACTTATGGACAAAAAAATTAGCGCACCAAGAAATAATTGCGGGATCGTACTGAAACTTGGAAGGTACTTGGCATGAAGGTAAATGTCGGAGAGATATGTAAATGATTAGAAATGCAGCGTGATTGCGCATCAGGTATAGCCTGTAGATGGTGTTTAACGTCGTTCTCCGTGGATATGAAACAGGTAACTAAAGCTTGTTTGAGTGAGCTGAATCGCTAACAAAGGAAGAACTGAGGTAGACATGCCATTTCGCTGTTTTCGAGGAGAATATGAGCAGCTGTCGCAATTTGAGGGGGGGGGGGAATCATCGGCATGATGAAAGCTGGGTGGTCAGCTAGGCGAGTAGCTCGTCAATGAGGCCGCTCTAATTGTGTTGTGAGAAATTGTTGGAACCATTGGATCCGAGAGATGTCATTTACACGAAGACCAGGCTCAGGACGTCCTCGACGGCAGACCAGTCGTCGAGAAGACCCCCACATCGTAAGAAATTCACGCGTACAGCCAACTGCTTCATCGACCGCCATCCAGGCACAGGTAGCCACCTTCACTAGGGACCCCAGTGTCTTCTCGAACCATACGACGGTGCCCGGCTGAAGGCCATTTGAGATAGCGGCGCCCATTACGTGTGCTGCCCTTGACGCTCACCCATCGATGCCTCCGTTTGGAGTGGTACCACGCACGAGGAAACTGGACTGCAGCGGAATGGAACCAGGTCATCTTTAGTGACGAATCCAGATTCAATCTCAGCAGTGATGGCATTCGTGTTCGTGTGTGGAGACTCCGTGGTGAACGCCTCAATCCTGCCTTTGCGTTAAAGCTACACACTGCTCCCACAGCTGGTGTGAGGGTATGAGGTGTCATTGCCTATAATATAAAGGTCAACCCTAGTATTGATCCGTGGTGCCATGACAGCCCAGCGAAATGTCCATGACATCCTGCAACCACATGTGTTGCCATTCATGTAACGGCTCCCAGGAACTATTTTTCAACCGGCCTCACACGACAAGGGTGTCACAAGACTGTCTCTGCACTGTTACTACATTTCCTTGGTCATCCAGATCCCTAGATTTGTCTCCAATCCAGCATATCCGGGATCACTGATATAGCTATCTTGATGCTGTAAACAGAACCTGTATTAATCTGAAAAAAAAATGATGTCTCACCATTGGTGCCCCACATTCGCTGTTGATGATGCCATTAAAGATACTTCTGTATGTGATGTAGCGTCAAAGGTAGCCGCATTCATGGTCTCCAAACTGAGAGTTCATGCTGCAGCAAACATCGTCGAACTGTTCGTGCAGACACTTGTTGTCTTGCATACGATGCCCATTCCTTGATTCAGGCTCGTGACATGGCTGTAAGATCCATTTAGGCCATGCGATCAACATGCCTGTTTCTCGGCTGCTAGTGATAAAGGGCCATTGAGATCCAGCACGGCGCTTCATATTACCACCCTGAACACATCGATTCCACATACTGCTAACAGTCATTGGATCTCGACCAACGCGAGCAGAAATACTGCGATACAATAAACCACCATCCCGGTACACAACAATTCGACCTTTATCAAAGTCAAAAACGTGCTGTTAAACATTTCTGTTTCTTACACGACGTATCACAGAAACTTTTCACCCGGCAACAGCGTTCAAATGCAATTTGTGTATGAAAAACCGACGGAACAATTTCCTCATTTTAACTCACTGCAGGTGTCGCTACCTGCGCATGCTTTATCTAAATCCGTTGAAAAGTTGATCATTTGCATATCTGTCATTTAAATTTGATGTTGTCGTCTTCTTGGTGTTGTAGCATTTTTAATGGCCAATAGTGTATATATATACAGTCGAAACTCCAGATTGTGAATTATACTATATAATGAAATTTTTTTTCTTGTGGCTCAATTTTTCCCCTCTATTTTTGAAGTATTTCTGGAAATTTCAAGTTATTCTCTCTTTAAGAACGTTTAATGGTTGTGATAAATCTTGAACTGGTTTTATTAAGTAGCTAATTCACCGAGAACAATAGAATTCTGCGCGTTTCATCCAAGAAATGCAACATTTAACCCCTGTTGCTTAGTTTACTAAAAACAGCTTCGATATCCCCTTTCACTCTCAGTGTTCTGGAACTAGTCTCTGTTCATTTGTAGTGTTGATCAGTCGTACTGGTAACTTCATTTCTTGTAGCTCGAAAAATGCCAAAAGGTAAGTGCCCTAGCATCAAACAATAAAATTTATTTCCTTAGGAAGTGTATAAAGGCGTTAAGAAGAAAGATACTGCTTTAAAATTTGGTATTCCTCGAAACAGCTTATCAACTATTATAAAAGTTTGAGATAAGTCACAAATCATGATTATTAATTGAATTCCTTAAAAAGTTTAAGATACATATATATATATATATATATATATATATATATATATATATATATATATATATATATATATATATATATGTGGCATGCAGCCAAAAGCAAAAACACAGTCTTCGCGCGCAGGCGCAGCTAATGAGAACTGAAACTGTGGAAACTTTTGAACTAGTGAAAGTAGAACAAAACTTTTAAGAGAGAGAAAAAAAGAACGCGAGAGGTGCGCGAGCAGGCGTTACCTTCTGAATATCATCGTCAATCTTATCTGTAAAAACAACTACCTTTTTTTAATTAATTTTTGTTTAATGTTAAAATAAAATAGAAGAAAGACCAACGTATTGGACCCCTTGTTGTCTCCCACAAATTATGGGGGCTCGGCCGGGATCGATAAAATTTCGATTTTGAACCAAAGTCTGGACAATGAACAACAGCGTCCGTGAAGGAGACGCTCCGCCATTTTTCGGAAACTTCGTTCAACCTGTGTAGAGGTTGAATTTTTCAACTTCATTCCGCCTGTGTAGAGGTCGGAACAAATAACAAAATAACCTGTGTAGATGTGTATTTTTCAACGAACCATCGACAAATATTCCGCCTGTGTAGAGGTCGGAACAAATAACAAAATAACCTGTGTAGAGGTGTATTTTTCAACGAACCATCGACAAATATTCCGCCTGTGTAGAGGTTGGAACCACTCACAAACACCTGCGAAGAGGTGACAATTCGAACAATTTCAAGAACTATTTTTCATCTAACGACATAACCTGCGAAGAGGTGAAATCAGTGGAATCAACGTTTTTATTGGATACATCGTACGTGCGAGCAACAAGGGAGCCAGAGAAAAAAAAAAAAAAGGTAGGATCTTTCTAAATTTTTCTAAATGTATAAAAACGCTCTTAAAGAGGATCTCATAAGAGTTGTTGAGAATCTAGACGGTACTGTGGAAAGTACTGACACTATAGTTAAACTAAAGACTAAAATTGAGAACAGTAGTACATTTGAAAGTGATCCAGATTTCGTTAAAACTTTAATTCAAAACTGTATAGATGAGAGAGTATCGCAAAACGAAAGAGAGGTAACTTCAGAACAAAAAATTGAGCTCGCGAAACTTCAGTTAGCAAAATTAGAAAAAGAAATCGAACTTCAATTGGCTAAAAATAAAGCATTAAGTTTAAATCCTGCAGCTAAAGTCGAAGAAAAACAGTTCGAAACTAACATAGAAAATATGATAAAAAGTATAAAAACTTTATCTCTTCCTGTTCCCACCAGATCTGAAAATTTTAATCTGTTCTTCCAATCATTAGAACGCGCATTTTTAACCAAGAAAATAAATGACGAATATAAATCTGAAATTTTAATAAATCTTCTGGGCGAAAGAGCTCATAACGTCTTACTGTATATTAAAGAAGAGGAATTAAATGACTATGAAAACTAAAATCTATAGTACTCAGAGAATTCCAATTAACCCCTCGCGAGTGTTTAAACTCATTTAAAAATGCTGTAAAATCATCAGGCGAGACATACATCCAATTTGCTGCAAGATTGACGGCAAACTTCCAATATTATTGTTCGTTAAGAAAAGTTAATTCCTTTGAATCTATGTGATCTTATAATTTCTGATAAATTATATGAAACTTTAAATAAGGAAACTGCAACTCATATTGGCATTCGAGAAGCAGAAGATTGGTTTAGGCCTATTGATTTAGCTAAAGAGTGTGATATTTATATTTCATCTAAAAACGGATCACATAAAGAAACTCCTATTACTTATGGATATACCCAAGACCCCTTTAAAAATAGATCACAAAACTTTAAACCAAAGATTAAAGAGAACTATCCCCAATATCTTGAAAGAGAAAATAAAAATTGCTATATATGCGGTGATTCATCTCATTACGCAAGAGACTGTAAGAAGCGTTTTAAATCTAAAGAATCTAACAGCCACATCCGTAATAAAATAAACGTGAATACTTTGAAAGTCGAGAGCGAAAAACAAAATAGCGGTGAGATCGCAAATCTTCAATACGTAAGCATTTTTGTAGAAAATCAGCCCGTCACAGCCTTGATTGATTCAGGTTGCCAGATCCCAGTTTTAAATTCCTCACTAATTAGAGTGCAAACACCTTCCGAAGAGATCATAACATTAAGTTCATGTTTTGGCGAACAGCGTATGGTAGAAGTTAAACCCATAAATATTTCTCTTAATCAACACTCTCCTAGCTTAAGTGTGAGAACGGCAATATCACCGACCTTGACCGAAGAATTTATTATACATCCCAGTGTATATTCTGAAATAGAGAAACTAGGCCACGCAAAGAGCGATGTTTTATTGAATGAAAGTGAATCCTCTTTAGGTGCTCATGCTTATGCTTATTCTAGTGCTATTTCTTTTCCAAATGTTTCTGTTTCAAATGTGATAGAAACTCTAGTTATGATTTATCACATGTTAAAAACTTTAATACTAGAAATGATTCGAGTTCTCTAATTAAGGATTATAAATGTAATAAAATTAAGATTACTAAGTTAAAATTGAGTATTGTAAGAGAAAAATGTTCTGATATAGTATTGTGTAAGAAAGCCAATGGTGCCATGAAAACGAGTTCCGTGGAATTTATCTCCCGCTCACCTAACCCTTTACCTATGAAGAGTGAACATCGACGGTTTGTGTTGCTCCGAAAAATTTTTGAGCCCTGGCAGTGGAAGCGAAGGAAAAAGAGAAATCGTTTTGAACAGACGTCCAGAACTCTACAGAGGAAAATATCGATGCGTTCAACCAAAGATCAACTTGTTAAAAAAGACGTTCTTATGCCTGTGAAACAATGTGTTTTCCTGTGGAACCTTCCGGATGTCGAAGAGGTGCCTTCACATGATGGAGAAACTGTCTAGTTCAGAAAAATTATGATATGTTTAATCTCTATATATTTGTCGTATAGTCCTTGTCTGTTCCGTTTTTTTGTATGTTTCAGATTCTCCTCTGGTCTCCATGGAAGTACCGCCGCGGACAGCGTACGGTCAGAATGGCCGTTGTGGCATGCAGCCAAAAGCAAAACACAGTCTTCGCGCGCAGGAGCAGCTAATGAGAACTGAAACTGTGGAAACTTTTGAACTAGTGAAAGTAGAAAAAAAACTTTAAGAGAGAGAAAAAAGAACGCGAGAGGTGCGCGAGCAGGCGTTACCTTCTGAATATCATCGTCAATCTTATCTGTAAAAACAACTACCTTTTTAATTAATTTTTGTTTAATGTTAAAATAAAATAGAAGAAAGACCAACGTATTGGACCCCTTGTTGTCTCCCACATATATATATATATATATATACTAGCTGTACCCAGCGCGCGTTGCTACGTAAACAACTGAAATAAATTTAAGAAAAATAATTTTAAAGGAAAATCAGTGTACTCAAATATTCAATTCATTCAACGTTTCGAAAAAATTGTGTGATTACAATGTTCAGTTTCAATTAGATGTTTATTGAAGTGCTGTGGGATACACAATATTTCTTGTTTTTCCATCTGGTGCGTAGACGAATATATCAGAAGGTTTTCCGACACGAGAGCAAGCCACATAGAGCTGTCCATGTGAGAAGCATGGATTCTCCAAATTTAATCCACACACTTGTAACGATTGTCCTTGTGCTTTGTTAATAGTCATTGCGAAAGCGAGTCGCACCGGGAACTGTAAACGTTTGAATTCGAATGGCATATCTGTCGGGATCATTGGGATACGTGGCAACAGGACGTCTTCACCTTTGAATTTTCCAGTTAAAATTGTTGCCTCGATAACATTGTTCATCATTTTCTTGACTGAGAGTCTGGTTCCGTTGCAAAGTCGTGGTGGATTTATGTTTCGAAGAAATATGATGGGTACGCCAATTTTCAATGTAAGAACGTGCGGTGGCATGCCTGGCAAATCAAGCGAATTCAAGAATTCAGTTGGATAGTTGACAACCTCATCTTGATTCTCCACAGTATCGATGGACTTATATGTTGTCGTTTCACTGGGTATTCCATGCTGAATGGTGAAGTTGATGATATTGACATCGATGTTTTTGGCTGGTAATATAGCACGCGTACTGAGCCACTGATGATTTTTGTAGTTTTGTGCAATGTTTGGGAAAACTTTTTGCACCAATTCGTCGATGCTTTCTGTTATCTTACAGAAGTTTGCTGGCAGGGTGATACATTGTGTAGATTCATCAATTTCCATTCGCCCATTTCCAATATCCATTAATTGTTTTGCAAAATTTCCAGCCGATGCATCCCGTTGTAGTTGTACACGCATGTTAGTTTTCAAAGTCAATTTCTGTAAATGACGCCATAGAATTGATGATTTAAGACATGCATGAAGTTCATCAGCGGGTGTTGATCGTGGTATAATGGGCCGTGTTTGTCGAAAATCACCAGACAATAAAATGAGTGCGCCACCGAAGATCCGTTTGTTTCCTCTGAAATCTCGCAGTGTACGATCAAGCGCTTCCAATGCTTTCTTGTGAGACATTGTACATTCGTCCCATATGATAATTTGACACGTTTGGAGTACTTTTCCCATTCCAGAGGTTTTGCTGATGTTGCATGTTGGTGCCTCAGGGTTTTGCAAATTCAACGGCAGTTTCAATGCTGAATGCGTTGTTCGGCCACCATCCAAAAAGAGTTGCCGCAATTCCAGATGATGCAATAGCCAGTGCAATATTATTTTGTGATCGTATGGTTGCCAAAATTAGTGAAAGAAGAAAAGTCTTGCCTGTACCACCGGGCGCATCTATGAAAAACAGTCCACCGCTTTGTTCTGTGATTGCACGCATAATTCTGTCATACGCAATGCGTTGTTCTAGAATCAACTGCGGAAGATTTGTCCTAACGAATGTCCCCAGTTCATCAGAATCATAGTGTGTTTCTCGTTGCAAATCACGATCAAAAAGGTTGTTTGCAGGTCTGTTTGAAGCAGGCATTCCCAGTTGCACCAGTGCCTTGTTAGCGATTGTCTCAAACATATGTCTTCAATCAAAATCAATGCTTCATTATACACGTTTGGTGTGAATTGAATGTCCGGATTTTGATTCGCAGCGCGCAAACGATATCTTCACTCATGTAGTCCTTGTATTTTTCCCAATGATCTTTTGGATTAGATGGGAAGCAGGTTGTTAATATAATGGCAAATAGCGTGTGTATTTGCTGTGGTCGAGCAGTATTCGATGCATCAGCTAGTGCAGTGTCCCAATGTGCATCATTCTCAAGAAGATTTAGTTCTTGGCAAGCTTGGCTATAAGTAGCACACAGCTGTCCGTTGACTGTTCTTAAATCTTGGAAGGATATTGGTCCACGTATATTGATCAACAGCAATCTTAGATAGAAACATTCTGTATTGTTCGGATGAACAGTGTACAGACGACCCAATGCATCACTGGAATATAAATTGGTATGTCCTTCAACTGCTTTACCTTGTTTGCGACGTTGAAACTTTTTAGTCGATGCATTCCATGTGTAGAATTTCGGAATAAAGAAAATACTTCAGAATAAAGCAAAGTTTTAGCAAAAAGATCTTGGCACAATGAGTAAAACGCAGTTAAAGTTGTTGCCGGTGGAACCAATGCTCTTACACGTATATAATCTGCTGTAAAGTACACGCGCTGTCCATTCTCGAGATGCACCGCCAAGTGTATTACTGTTGGATGTCGTTCATGGATTGAAATGATAAGATGCGCCATACTGCTTCATTGCTGCTTATGTAGCGTCCAAGTTGGTATTGGTTGATTTCATCGAGCGGTGCAGCTACATTCCCTACCCGAAGACTGCCATGTCGCTTCCTTTGTTGACATATTTGCAAATGTATTTGATCGACTTCACTGAATTGCAATACTCAACATTAATGTGTGCTTTGAAGGTCTTTGAAAGCAGTGGTGAATATGGCACAATCCAACGATTATCTACTTCAATATACTTTCAGAACGACGGATTTGCCACCATCCTCAACTGATCGTCGACGATACAGTGGATATCCGTCATTGCCAGTGATAGTATCAGAAACCATACAATTTTCTTGGGTATCGTTTCGTGCATTTCCCATCAGACATGCATGATGAATTATTGTTGAATGCGCCACATGGGCCATGGATCATATTTTTGGTGACGACGTCGAATAAGTTTGGATCAATGTCCTTATCTGGTATTTCTGCTGAGATGATTTGATCAATTTGATCTGGCGTAATTTTGTTGATTAACCAAACCAAAAATATGTGCATGTAGCAATCCTCTTTTCTGCCATTCAATGGAATACATCCAGCAGCGTGTCTCTCCAAAACATGATGCTTGATAATAAAATCCATCAAACATTTCAATTTTTGTTTAAATACGCGTGCGGTAATGTCAGGGTGATCCGAAGATGATTGTCCAACTAATAGAAGTTCTTTAATTTCATTCCATGTTGGATTACATGTAAAGGTGACGAACAAATCTGGACGACCATATGCGCGAACGTATGTCATCGCATCTTGTGCGTATTCATGCATGTGCCGTGGACTCCCCGTGAATGTAGACGGTAATATGCCCATTCTTCCCAATTCGTTTGGTTTGACGTTACCATCATTAACGATTGCGTCTCGTAAATGGATGTACTGTGCAGAACGCAACTCGGTTTGATTCAATCGAATATATAATAGCCGTTCGGTTTCAATCTTCGCGTACTTGTCGACGATATATTGGATGGTCTACATTTCAGAATGTGGTTCTCAGCGTTTTGACGAATCATCAGTCGATACGAATAATAATTCATGGCGTTCCCTCACCTGTTTGTGGATTTATCATTTTGATGTTAAAATGATATCCATCATCTCCTCGACAAAACAGAATCGGATACTGCAATCCGTCGTATGAGCGATGAGTTTCGGAGACTCGCTGAATGTCACCACTTCTGCGATGAAGAATTATGCCGCGCGATTCAAATTCTTCGCTAACTATAACGATCGCCACTTCATCGATTGATGGTGCATTGAACTGTCTCTCGTGTTGGCCATCAGGTCTTTTGTCTGCTCGAATCCCAACTGCATAGTCATCGGCTGGCATTCGTTGAATGGCGGTTTTAAACAACCGAACTAATTCATTGTGTTGATCGAAAAGGCCTTGTAACGCACCCACAATTTCTCGTCTAGTGCCCGCATTATAATGACATCGTTGTTCAATTTGTTCATCACTGTTTGCCATAAAATAAATTTGAAGGAACTTGTGATCTGCGTCCGGCAATGGTAGAAGCGATCCGGCATGATGATAAATTTGCCCTTGGACTCTGAAGGTCGGCATGTAATTTTCGCGCACGATGTTCGTTGCACCGAACGATGTCATTTGGAAGCATGAATTGTACTTGCGGATGTTTTCCAAGAAATGCTTCGACACACGTGTAACACCAGATAGAAACGTTGACAGTGGTTCGGGTGGTGAATGTAATTCTGGTAGCTTAACTTTTCCACTGGCGCAGCACATTCCACGCGTTTCATTTTTAAATTTGAGTGCACTACAATACATGCAAATTTTATCTATTTTTCCAATGACGACATTTGGATGTGAAGACTGTAATCATTATTACTGTCATAATGGAATGCACTAAGATTCAAATCAGCGTGCATTGTTCGTCTTGATAGAGCAGTGCTTATTCGAACATTTTGCAGCCTTCTTTCCCGTAATTCAGTTCTCTCAGAAGAACGGATCTGATTAGTACGTATTCGATCAGTTTCTAATCTTACTTCTCGTTGGTCAGACGATTCAGACGAATGGGTCTCAGTGGCGTGTACTCGAAGATTTTCCAGCCTTAATGCTCATTGCTCATCTGATTCTGAGGCTCGTAATGCTCTTCTCTTTCGTGCTTGAGGTGTAGATTGGCCAATTGCTCGTCGCTTTGGAGGCATAATTATACAGGAACGACGTGATGCTTTTGAATTTATAAAACGTCGAAAAGTCGCAGATGGTATAAGATGCTAATAAGAAAAAAAAAAAAACCGCACAGCAAATGCGTTCGGAATGTCAATCAGCAGTCAAATCCTTCACATACACATTCGATGATATTCGTAAATTCACTGTAGAAAATGAATATAATCAGCTCACGAAAACTACAAACAACAACAAACTACACTTAAGTATTTATCTAAATTAATTCAGCTTACGATGAAATGCACAAAATTATTCGAAAAACTCTCCCAAATATAAAAATACGCACAATATTGTCTGTTTAATGTAAGCTAGATATGAATTTCACAACCTACACAAATTCTTATGTCACTCTCGACTCGAAATGTCATCTATCGTTCGCTTCATTTGTTTCAATTCATATCAGCATGAACTGTAACGACAATATATGAAATTCATTAGAATGACATCTTCACATAATCAAATACATAGTTTACGATTCTAGAAAAGACATACAGGTAAACAATCATTTTTATAGAGATAGAGAAGAGAAGAGAAGGGAATAAGTGATAGAGGAGAAGAAAAAGAGAATAGAGAAAGAGAGAGAGAGAAGAGAAGAAGAGATAGAGAAGAAGAGAAAGAAGAGAAAGAGAAGAGAAGAAGAGAAAGAGAAGAGAAGAAGAGAAAGAGAAGAGAAGAAGAGAAAGAGAAGAGAAGAAGAGAAAGAGAAGAGAAGAAGAGATAGAGAAGAAAAGAAAGTTTATAGTTTTATTTTACTTATCGCACCAAAAATATATTTTGAGAACTTTTATTTATACGAATTCGTATAGATATCTATTAAAATCAGTATTGAACTTGATACATGAAAGCGCCATCTGGTGGTAACTTCCATTAATACGAATATCATATTCGTTTCCTCTGTGTAAAAATACATGGTCATAATGATTTTCATGACAATCGGTTGAACGGGGCAGAAGTTGCTACTCTGCAGCGCCACCTGGTGGCGAGTGGCATCAATGAACATATTATACAAACCTTCTCCGTGGAAAATTCATATATATACCAATTTTCATAAGAATCGGTACAGTAGTTTTTGAGTTCATCGATGACATACATACAAACATTCATTTTTATATATAGAGATTACTGGTTGTAAAAAGATATATGTTTAAAGTTACTCGTTGGCTTCAGATTGAAGAATGTCTTCAAAATTCAATAATTTTAGCAAAAAATTACTCCTTTGAAGTTGAAAACAAAAAGTAATTCTGGACAATGTGTTTTTCTTATTTTGAAGATTTCTTTTTGATGAAGAAGATATATGAAAAAAAAAGATATTAATTTACAAAAAAGGGTGTGAATACTTACTTCTGTCGCCCTTCCGGTATAGTGGTTAGTGACGCTGACTGTGGTGCCATAGGGTCTGGGTTCTGTGGTGTCTGTGCTCGAAACCCGGGTAAGACATGGATGTTTGTGCTGTAATCTTTCTCTTTTTTGTAATGTGTGCTTCACACTTACTTCTATGTAATCCCCCGTGTGATACTTTGTGGCCCACGGGATTATAAATGTTCTATATAATAATGTTTAAAAAAATACTTACTTTTATAATACTGTATAAGTTTACGGATTTAAAATTTGTTTTATGTTATTTATAAAGTATATATTATATAAAAGATGAACTTCTATTAAAGATATTCTCCACATAAAGAACTTTTTTCGGAATTCAACGACTTCAAAAAATAGGGGTCCCACTGTATGTATGCATGTATGTGTTAAATATAAACTTCTTCGCTGATTTCGCTTTTTCACATCTCCCTACATTGCAAAATACTAATGAAAAGAATTACTTGTCTTGGTTTATAGAAGAGGTAGGCAAGCCAGTGGCACTCAGCACTACTCAGCAAATTTGTCAATTTTTGAATTGAGGGAACTTCATATATTTGTAATCGACCTCAAGGTATCAGACTTCGTTCGGAACTGTGATTTTAAAAAAGCGCATAAATGGATAATTTTCGTGGTATTTAGTGTCACTCAGATGCGAATGCAATTATACAACTGTTTTAAGGACATTTTGACAAAAACAAATATTTAAATACAATATTTTGTAAAAAAAAAATAACTTAGAATAATCTTTTTTCTTATTTATTTATATTTTTTAACATATGAACTCATTTTTATCGCTCTTTCTTTCTATTTATAATGTGTGTATTCTATGAAAACCTTTGTAAATTGCATTGTTCTGTTATTTAACAAAAAAATTTCTTTATTTTTATATTACATATTTAAATACTTTGTGAAGGTCCCTTACCTCACTTTGAGAACGAGAATAATTTTGAGTCAAAGAAGAACCAGTAACCATTTTTATAAATAACTTTCTTTATTTGGTTATCTTTCCCAAATAGAATCAAAGACTTATTAACAAATGCGTCTACTAATATTATGAGGTTTTAAAGGTAATATCCTTTAAATTAACTTAATTAATTAATGATCTAATTAATTAATTTATTAAATAACGATCACGCAGAAATTACCACGATAAGAGATCCCAGAATTATATTTAATAATGTTCTTATTGAACATTTAACTTTAATCTCACTTCTAAACCTTTAATGAGACTTTAAACACAAAATAATATTTACCACTCAGAATCTCAATTCTTGAGATTAAATATTTCTAACAAGAAATCTTCAATTTACATCCACGATAACTTTCTGCTTCAATCTCTATCTCCTACTGCTCTAACTTTACTATTTCGTTTGACTTAAATACTGAATCTAATCTGCATAACAAGGAATCCCGTCCGCTTTCTGAGTTGATTGGAAATAGGTAGGGAATTAAATTTCCTAAAAAGGTCGACTCAGAAGATTAGTGATAAAGTTCCGTATAGATTCGTCACAACTTTACTAAAAAGTTTTATACTCTCAGTGCGTTTTAATAATTAAATTAATAAAGCAATTACTTTTGCCTTTAAAATTTTTTTATTTTGTTCTAAATAAAATAATTAACTAAATACATATGTCTCTTTCGTCAAATTTGTAATAATGTTGATTTGTATTTTGTTTGATTTTTTATTTATGTCGGATGCGATATTTGAATATATTGGGGGATGGTCTTCTCCTTAACATGGTCTTGAACTTAACATGCTTTTGCACATGCTTCTAACACTTCATGTTTTGAAAGACATTTCTTGCTTAAAAGTAAAAATATTTTTGTTGTATATTCCTATTAGTTTTCGAGAGAAAAGTAGTTTTAAGTACTCAGTAAAAAGGAAAAGTGATTCGGGTTGAATGAACATTGGTTTATTAAATGTTTCAAATAATAATTTTTGTATTTGGAGGCTATGAATCGCATTAACATCGATGTACTATCAAATGACAGTATTATTATGTTTGCTAATGTCTTTGATACAAATTCAGAATTATATAGGACCCAGGATTAAACTCTTTTGTTTACCATCATTGATATTTTGTGGCTGTAAATTTTTAAAATTGGTTCAAATATTACGAATAAAAACACACACGCAATAAAGTCTGCATAACTTGTTTATAATTCATAGTTTAGATTCTTATTTACTTATCTCAAGTAATGAATGTTTACTCTGTTTAATTAATTTGTGAATATTTACATTTAGATTTTACGTAAGAAAATATTTTTTTTTATTATCTGTGACTTTACTTCAGTGTTTCTCAAACTGGGGGGCGCGATAACCTTACGAGGGGGGCTCGAGCATATCTAAAATAGAAGATTTAAAAATAATTAATTTACTGGAATGAATTAAAACAAAATACTTTAAGACATAATAAAAAATGCACTTTTACCAGATATAATATATAGGCACGCGATATTAAGTCATCAAAAATAAAAACTATTTCAATACCTAATTAGCTATCTTTTATCCTATAACCAAATAAAAAAAAATTATTTGATTTGCTGTAATCCCATGATGAGAGATTCTTTTACTACGCTTTCTTTTTAAGCCTAACATACAACTCTTTCAGAGAAAAAACCGATCCCAGACCCAGAATCGAAGAAATTTAGGAACATAAAAAATTCATCACTGTCATTATTTTGGAAATACTGCACTGTATAGCTGTAATCTGTATGACCTTCTAAGTTATTGGTACAGTTAGTTATGACCCCTCTCTTACGTGTTTGTTTCTCATTTAGGGAAGTTGTAAGTAATGTATTTCTCTGTTGCGCTTTTTACCATGCAAAAAACGTTTTACACAATTTTTTTAGTAGTAACATACATATTATCGTAATGAATACAATTTTTACCCGTAAGTGGTCGCGCGGGACACACAGATTACGAAATCGTTAATTCTAGCAAAACTGTTTATCTGTTACCAAAGAAAAATTGAAAAGTTCTTAAAAGTAGGTAAGTAAACTTTCTCTTAGTTAAATTATTCACTGGAATCACGATTTGTATCGAGTACAATAAAATAATTATAAAAAAAAGGATTGGGGTGACTCAATAACCCCGCTAGACCGTATCGAGTGCGCGCCTGCTCCCGGGTTAAAATATGTTGAAGTCTTTTCGCTTTAAATATTAAAATTAATACAATTATTCTTCATCGGAAATTTATATTATTGCTCATAATTTAACATCAATTATAAATGCTAATTCTGTGAGGGTTAAAATTACAATTCGCTTAAAACTAATTATAATTTGAGCAACCCTTTTAAAAAGATCATTTTACATTTTTGTAAACATTGTCGAGCACTTGGCTTTGCTTCCCTTACAATTCAGCTATTATATCAATAATGTTTTAATTTCTTATAAATGAACTCGTGCAAAGAGCGCGCACTTCAGCCGGTATACTTTTAATGTATCAGTGCTGCACAGAGTATTTTATAACTAATTAATTAATACTAAATTAAGAACAAGTTTAATAAGTATTAACGACTTCCATGGGCTTGTCTTGCAAAGCAAAGTTTTTATAAGGAATGCTTTTTTTTATGATTAGAAATCTACCCTCTAAATTCTTTTTTTATATATTTAGCAGATATCTATATATTGTCTTCTAAACAGCCATCGGATTTTGCAATATGTTCAATTTAAAAATTAGAGAAAGGAAAATTAACATAATAATTATCCTATTTTTTTATTTATTTATTTTTGCTTAAAATTAGTATACAAAATTTAAAAATTTTGTTACTAATTTGTATGGTTTATAAATAAGATAGCCTATTGTAGCTTTAGCATCAAAGCGCATTATTATTGCATTCAGTACATTATTAATGTGTAAGGGGGGCGCGATAAAAATTGTGATCGAAAAGGGGGGCGCCAGTATTGAAAGTTTGAGAAGCACTGCTTTACTCTATAATACTGCGCAGTGTGAAATCTTTGTTGCTTTTTTCTGTCCTCATGGAGGAAAATTCCCCATATGTCAAATAATTCAGGGATTATTTTTATCTGCTCAATACTCTGCTCTGAAGTATTAAAATATAAACTCAGTGTTTTGCAAAGGGCTAAATTCACAGAGAAGAGGTGCTGAGTATTTTAAACTGTTGAAACTATATATAGATATTTATTCATTAGTATCTAGATTTAACACTTTGCTCTGAAATACAAAATAATATTATTCAAATAATTTTAACATTGCTAGTTATCAGTAAGTCAAAATGTAATTCTAAAATATTAAAAGTAAAGGCAACTATTTATTGAAGTGTGATAGCTTTTACAAATATCCGAAAAAAAGGAAAATGGGCGAATTATTATCATTTAGTATTTCTTGATATTATCTGTTATCATAGTTATCTATCATAAGACCATATTTTGTTTCTTATGTTTATAAGGGCAACATTAATATCGAATTTGGATTAAATTGTTTTATGTTTTAATGAATACATATATTATCATTAAATTTAAAACAGATAAATAAATATGTTTATATTGTTTTATGCCACCCTTAAACTTATTTTGTATTTCAAAAATTATTGTGTTTGTATGACTGCTATTTATATCATTAAATGAAGAAATGATTCCACTTGATTAAAAGACAGAAAAATAACAATTATTCTATATTCAGTAATGATTCTAAGGCGTTAAAAAAATTTGCAGAGCAGTGCTTCTCAAACTTTCAATGTCTGCGACCTAATTTTTCTTCATAATTTTCATGTGATGCCAACCCCCTATACAATAATAATGTATTGAATTCAACAATAATGTACTTTGAGGCTAACGCTGCTTTACGTTTTCAATTATGTACTGCACAAATTATGAAGATAAGTATTAAATTTTGCATATAATTTTGCATATGACAAGTCCACGGGGTCACTAGTAGTTATTAAACTAGTTGTTGACTTAATATTGATGAATTAATATTTAGATACATTTTGCAGTACTGATATATTTATAAGTAAATTGTATCATTGTAAATGTGTATTTTTTATTATCTCCTAATGTATTTCGTTTCGATTTCTTTCAGTAAACTGCCATTTTGTTTTTAATTCCTTTTTTTGATATGCTTGCGCCCCCCTGTAGAATTACCACGCCTTCTTAGAGGAGCGCGCCACACAGTTTGAGAAAAGCTGGTGTATATAATAAGAGAAATTTTTTTTTTACCTTTCCAAAATTACTGATACACAAAATATAAAAACCAATGTTTCTTTTTTTAAGTATTAGAATATACAATTGAGAGTGGGGAATATCATTGGAAAGGGTAAAATAATTTTGAGAACAACAGTTTATTTGGCCTTTTTCATAAATGCACATTGAATTACATATATTTTATTTAAATTGTATATAATTTATAATATTTTTTATCAATACTATATCTCCCCCAGCTTCCCGCCCACGGATAAATGCTATGGGGCTGTACGAGGAACATTTAATTACAGTCGAACCTCTGTATTGCGAATTTTTCTACATAGCGAATTTTTCAGTGAAACCTTGAACACTTCGCGATTTTCTTCGTAAAATAACCTCTCTATAGCGAAGCAAATTTTCTATTAAAGGAACTTTTTCTTTTGTGGTTCAATTTTTGTTATCCCTTTTTTAAAAGAATTTCTGAAAAAATTTCAAGATATTCTCTCTTGAACACATTTTATGGTGGTTATAAATTTTGAACTGGTTTTGTTAGATCCTAACTCGCCGAGGTCAATAGAGTTCTGGACGTTTCATCCAAGAAGTGATACCTTTAATCCCCATTGCCCAGTTCACTAGAAACATCTTCGATATCCTCTTTTATTCTCAGTAGAGTTGTCCCGGGTCCTCGTGTTCTAATTATAAAGTAATGTACGTTTAATATTACTTGCATGCTTTAAATTATGAAATGTCCTTGAAATTCATTAATTTTAGTATGAAATTATTATCTGAGTATTGAAAATACAGTGAAATCTTCGACATTCCTTTTTCTTATTTTCTTTGCAGTTTTTCTTTCTTACTTTTTTTATGGTAATATAAAAAATAAACATATATTATGTTTAAAAAAAGTGTGGATAATTACTTTTTTCAATACATAGTGTTTATGAATTTAAAATTGGTTTTATGTGGTTTATAAAATGATTTAAAATATATTTTAGTGGTTATATTAAATGATGAATGAACCTGTATATAACGAATTTTCCAAAAACGAATTTTTATCTGGGATTTAGCGACTTTGTGATACAGAGGTTCGACTGTATTTCTATTTTATTTATTGTGGTGTATTTTTCTCGGGTTTGTGCTCTTTGGAAATCATTTTATATTTTGTGATAAATTCTTTTGTCTTCATTTTTTGATGGAACATTATTTTATTTCGAATGCTTAACTAAATACAAGTAAATTAAAATCATTAAACCAAAATAATCCAAAACATAAACAATCAATGGCTCACCCACAACGGGTAGCGGTAAAATTATCAAACATTGACCTGTCCGCGGTGGAAAGAAAATTTAGGAGGTACCGCTATAGACAGGAATCTGAATTACAGTCCAAATTTGTAGAATTTTTTAAGAAAAATGTTTACTTCTTAGAACTTATGTTTATGGATTATTCATTAATTAATATTAAAGTTTTTGATTAAAATCGTGATTTATCATTTGTTAATTTTTTTTCCTTATAAGTTACTTGGTTGCATGTGTTTTTGGTTTTAAAGCTTTTTATTCCGTAATTACATACTTTGATGTTTTGTGTCATTCCACTTACAAATTCCTAAACTAAATTAGTTGAAGATAAACCAAAAACTGTATATAAGATAATTTTCGGCATGAATCTAATATGAGTTGTATATCCTATGAAGACAGTTTTAATACTTTTCACGAGAGGTATAATTTTGAGGACGATGTGTTTACAAAATATAAGACTTTGTTAATATCAAAGTTTTTGATTAAATTAAATTGATCCTTTGATAAAAATGATTTTTCTTCATTTTATAACAAATACATACAAATTGTATATTCTACAGTAATAGGATTTACTAATACTATATGAAATGTGAAATGATTCTGTAGTAAAATACTAAGCCCTTCGTTGGTCTGACTTGAATAATATTAATCTGCAACAAATATTTGAAATTTTGTTTAGAAGTTAGAGTTTTTCCAAAGAGTAAAAAAAAAATAAAATTAGCTTTCATTATTAAGTTAAAGAAATGAATTGTATTAATTAAATGGGTGTTTTTAATGAATTGTTTATTCTGTGGTAGGGAAACAAGTTAAATTGTCCTTATAAAAATTTCTCCCGCACAAGAGCATAAAAAAATTCGTGTTAAATAGACAGTTTCAATTAATACAGAACTGCAATTATTTTAATGTACTTCTTTTATCTGCATTTAATTTTAATATTACATGAATATACTATTAGGAAATAAAACATGTGAACTTTTTATTTGCATTTATATATTCATTTCAATTTATTGAATGCATTTTTTGTATTCTATTAAAGGACTATAATTGACATTACTTCATTATATACATGTCAAAAGTATTTTGTATTTTAAAATACATATGTGGCGAAAGCTGCTATATTTTGGTCAGATTCGTCTATAATTTACATTAATATGGATGCATGAAATTGAAATTTTGTTATTGTGTGACAAATCTATACGGAACTTTATCACTAACCTTCTGAGTCGTCCTTTTTAGGGAAATTTAATTCCCTACCTATTTCCAATCAACTCCAAAAAGCGGACAGGATTCCTTGTTATGCAGATTAGATAAAGTATTTAAGTCAAACGGAATAGTAAAGTTAGAGCAGTAGGAGATAGAGATTGAAGCAGAAAGTTATAGTGAAGTTAAATTGAAGATTTCTTGTTGGAAGATTTAATCTCACATAAAAGCTGAGCTGAGCTGAGCTGAATTGCAGTGTGGTAAATATTAGTTTTATTATTGCGAATGAAATTAAAATTAAATGTTCAATAAGAACATAGAATATAATTCTGGGATCTCTTATCGTGGTAATCTCTGCGTGATCGTTATTTAATTGTTAATTAATTGGATCATTAATTAAGTTAATTTAAAGGATATTACCTTTAAAACCTCATAATACTAATTAGATATATTTGTTAAAAAGTCTTTGATTCTATTTGGATAAGATAACCAAATAAAGAAAGTTGTTTATAAAAATGGCTACTGGTTCTTACATGACTCCTATTTATTCTCGTTCTCAAAGTGAGGTCCAAGGAGACCTTCACAATTGTATCCTAGTTCTTGAAGCAACTGATTTATGAAAATTCTTAAGATGCTGTAAGATCTTTTTAAAAATATGATTACTTAGTAGCTTTTCAAATTTGTAAAGTATTATAAATTTTTTTAAAAAAAATACTGTTCCGTAAAAAATCATTCAAAACTTAATTGAAAATTTATCACTTGTAAATTAAAGAAATATTACTTTACAAATATAAAAAACAAAATAATGAATTAATTATTAAAAACAAAGATATGAATCTAATAAAAACTACAAACTTTTCAGAGAAAGAACTTGGTTTCCAAAGAACGAATGAATCTATTGCAGGCAGTGGTACACACAAGTATTTTTGAAGTGGGGAAGGGGGAATTCGAGGGTTGAAAGTGAACCTTTCTCCTATCATACTCAATACGCTGCCAAACATAATCTTTTGATTTTGTCGATTGTCGGAAATAAAAAGCAGTAAAAAATAAATTATTGAATAAATAATTAGAATTAACAAATATATATATGATTTATATATTTGTGTACTATATAAATCATATTTATTATATATATGTATATTATATATATATTTATGTACTATATATATCATATATATATATATATATATATATATATATATATATATATATATATATATATATGATATATACACTGCTCAAAATAATTAAAGGATATTGCGGTTTTAGGTGGATCTTGTGGCTGGGAAACTTTTTAGCTGATTGATACATGGTCGACAGACGTAGTAGGTTATATGAGAATAAATTACACATGTTTGGCAGAAAAAATGGATTTTATTGCGCATTTGTGTACAAAAGGAAAAAAAACACGATTTGTGCATATGAGAAAAAAAGAATAAGAAAAGGTGTTTTCCTCAAGGGAAATCATTTTCAGTAAAGGGTATGGTTTCCACGGACGGCCAGCAACGTTGAGCACCTTTGAGGCATGGAGTCAATGAGGCTATTAATCACGAGTTGGGGTATTCTGTCCCACTCTTCCAGAAGAGCTCTTTCCAGTTCTTGGAGAGTTTGTGGGGGTGGTTGGCGGCTAGCAACGCTTTTTCCTAGAGCGTCCGAAACGTGCTCTATTGGATTCATGTCTGGAGAACACGCTGGCCATTCAATTCGAACGATTCCTTCCTCGAAAAAAGAATCCTCCACGAGGTTAGCACGATATGGTCTGCTGTTAACGTCCATTAAAATGAAGTCATCTCCGGTTGCTGCAGCCTAAGGGACTACAATAGGTCGGAGGATCTCATTCCTATATCGGCGAGCAGTCAGAGGTCCATCTCGAATTATGTAGAGGTATGAGCGCCCGTCAATGGAGATGCCACCATACACCAACACTCCTCCACCGCCAAATCTGACACTTTCGTGCACGAACGCAGGATTATTCCTACTGCCACGGTCCCTCCAGATGAAAATACGTCTATTATCCGGATGAACAGAAAAACGGGACTCGTCAGAAAAAAGAACATTGCTCCATTCATTTCTCCTCCAGGTCATATGCTCTGTTGCTCACTCCCTGCGGACGCGACGATGCCTTCATGTTAGTCTAACACATACCAGCGGTCAGAGAGCATATAGACCTACATCATGGAGCCAGTTTCGGACAGTCTGAGTTGAAACCGTGGTGCCAGTAGCCGAGCGAAGTTGTTGGAGAAGAGTAGCGTTCATATTTTGGTGTCTCCGAGCCATTAACACTAAATAACGATCTTCATTGGGCTTTGTTGCCCGTCTACGACCTTGTCCTGGTCTTCGGCCTGCACTTTCAGTCTCCAAAAAACGGTTCCAGATCCTGGAAATCACACTTTGTGACACTCCAATGGCTTGCGCTACTTCGGCTTGAGTTTGACCCCTTCTAACCTAACAACAGCTCTCCAAGCTTCTGTATCGGTTAAATGACTTCGCTGCACCATCGTACTCATCGAAACAAAGCAGTCACTGAATGCCGATCATCCTTGTATTTCTTTCAGTTGAAAGCCAAATTTCATTCGCTGCCGCTGAAGCGAAGTTTTTGACGTCGAACTCAAAATTAGCATATTCCACAGTTTGAAAATCAGAAAAATTTACATTTGTGATTCCCTTCTTCCGTTTTCGGCAAAAAAAATTTCGCTGATATCTTTATTTTATATAAAACTTACAATAACCTTTAATTGTTTTGAGCAGTGTATATTTATGTACTATGTATATCATATCTATATATTGTATATATATATATATATATATATATATATATATATATATATATATATATATATCATATCTATATTATATATATATATATATCATATCTATATTATATATATATCATATCTATATTATATATATATATATATATCATATCTATATATATAGGGCCGTGGGTAGCCCAGTGGTTAGAGCATCGGACTCCAGACCGGAAGGCCTGGGTTCGATGCTCGATGTCACCAAATACCCTCCGAGTGCACCACGGAGTACGTGCTCGTTAAATCAGTGGGTCCGTAGTCTTGTGGGCTTATTCACGATCGCAGGAACTGGAGAATATTTCCCTCCCCTTCAGTTCACTTGCAGAAATTGTGGAGGTGGAGATAGAGGTCGTGTCGCCATCTATCGTCCCTTCGGGAAGTTTCACTGAGCTTAAATCGCACTGTCACCTGTATGGTGCTCAAGGCCAACGACAGGCGTACCTCTTGCCCATGCCACGATGAATTTCGTGGGCCTCGTTCTGACTACGTCAGACAGGTGGCATTAGCCACAACAACACAACAACAACATATCTATATATTGTATATATATATATACATCATATCTATAAATTGTATATATATATATATATCATTTCTATATATTGTATATATATATATATATCATATCTATATATTGTATATATATACATCATATCTATATATTGTATATATATATATATATATATATATCATATCTACATATTGTATATATATATATATATATATCATATCTATATATTGTATATATATATATATCATATCTATATATTGTATATATATATACATCATATCTATATATTGTATATATATATATATATATATATATATATATATATATATATATATATATATATATATTTGTATATGCACACTCAGGAACATTAAAAATAGTGACCCAAGAAGAAAGCATCGGATTGAAATGAAATTTAATACACATAATGACACAGATGAGAGATTCACCTGATCTCAAAAACAAGACCATTAAACGAATACAGGGTGTCCAACGACACAAATACTGGGAAACTTCAAGAGCGCGTTGGACCACCTCCATCTGCAATACATGCTGCCACAACGTCCGGCATTGAGTTGATTAGACACTTTATATTGTCCTGAGGCAGATGGGCCCACAAATCTTGAACAGCCAACTCTAAATCATGTACAGAGTGACACGATAGCATCTGCGGTTTTAGCTGATCCCATACGTGCTCTACAGTGGACAAATCGGGGGAGCGGGCTGGCCATGGAAGAGTCTGAAAAAGACGTAGGAAGTCTTCAGCAACTCTTGCTATATGCGGACAAGCATTATCTTGCTGCAAAAATTGACCCTGGGAGACCATTTAGGAAAGGTCTTACATGGGGTCAAAGAATACCATCAACGTAATGTTGGTCCGTTAAGGTTCCACGCATCACAATTAAAGTGGACCGGCTATCATAGGCTATGGCACCCCAGACCATTACACCATCTGTGCGGGCAGTGCGACACAGAACAGTGTGAGGGGAATTGTACCGCTCACCAGGGTGCCTCCACACCCGTACACGGTTATGATCTGTCCCCAAAACAAACCGGGATTCATCACTAAACACAACCTTTTGCCAATCTGTGGCATTCCACATTGATGTGGCTTGGCACCACTGTAGACGCAATTGTCGATGTTCCGGTGTTAAAGGGAGTGCACGGAAAGGGCGCTTGGATTTAAAATTTGCTTCTGCAAGGTGTCTGGAAATTGTTTGTGGAACAATTGTTACGCCTACGTCTTCACGTATCATTGAACGAATCACTGTGGGGTCCACAAGTGCTTGCCGCATGATCCTTCGATCCCTCTCCTCGTGGTCTTTCTGGTCGCTCCAGACTCGGTTTTCCACGCGTGGGTACCTTCTCGTGTCAACTGCTCCCAACAATTTCTAACGGCACACACCGAACGATCCACCTGGCCAGCAACACGACACGTGGACCAGCCTGCAGCTTTCTTCCCGATGATCAGGCTTCTCTCAAACTAGCTTAATTGTTAGAAATGTCTTCTAGCACGTTTACCTGGCATGTTTCTCTTACCAAAGTCTTCCTACAATCGGCGAGTAATCGTCACGTTTATGAATCTTCGAATTTCGCTGGCTTTTATAGCACCCTCTTTATGATTGTAGCACCACCTCGACGTGTATGAGCATGCGTATTGGCACAAAACTTGGATCATTTGCATTTCACATTACGCTGTACTTATTTGCGAAGTTTCGCGATTGTACTTAGCTTCCTTCTTGGGTCGCTATTTTCAATGTTACTGAGTGTATATTTTATCATTGTAAATGTGTATTTTTTTTTATCTCACAGTGTATTTCGTTTCGATTTCTTTCAGTAAATGGCCGTTTTGTTTTTAATTTTTTATTTTCGATATGCTTGCGCCCCCTTGTAGAATTACCACGCCACCTTAGAGGAGCGCGCCACACAGTTTGAGAAAAGCTGGTGTATATAATAAGAGAGATTTTCTTTTCTTACCTTTCCTAAATTACTGATATGCAAATTATAAAAACCAATGTTTCTTTTTTTAAGTATTAGAATATACAATTGAGAGTGGGGAATATCATTGGAAAAGGTAAAATAATTTTGAGAACAACAGTTTATTTGGCCTTTTTCATAAATTTATTCAAGTACATATATTTTATTTACAATTGTATATAATTTATAATATTTTTTATCAATACTATATCTCCTTCTGCTTCCCGTCCACGGATCAAATGTTATCAGGCCGTACGAGGAACCTTTAATTACAGTCGAACCTCTATATTGCGAATTTTTCTATATAGCGAACTTTTCCCCTAAACCTTGAACATTTGACGATTTTCTTCGTAAAACAACCTCTCTATAGTGAAGTACATTTTCTATACAACGAACTTTATCTTTTGTGGTTCAATTTTTGTTCTCTTTTTTAAAAGAATTTCTGAAAAATTTCGAGATATTCTCTCTTGAACACATTTTATGGTGGTCATAAATTTTGAACTGGTTTTGCTAGATCCTAACTCGCCGAGAGCAATAGAGTTCTGGACGTTTCATCCAAGATGTGCTTCCTTTAATCCTCATTGCCCAGTTCACTAGAAACATCTTTGATATCCTCTTTTACCCTCAGTGGATCTGTTCGGGCCTCGTGTTCTAATTATAAAATAATGTTCTTTTAATATTACTTGTATGCTTTGAATTATGAAATGTCCTTGAAATTCATTAATTTTAGTATAAAATTATCTTCTTAGTATTGAAAATACAGTGAAATCTTCGATATTCCTTTTTCTTGTTTTCCTTGCAGTTTTTCTTTCTTTATTTTTTGATGGGTAAGATATATAAAATGAACATATATTAATTTTAAAAAAAGGTGTGAATAATTACTTTTTTTAATACATAGTGTTTATGAATTTAAAATGTGTTGTATGTGGTATATAAAGTATATTAAATGATGAAAAAACCTCTATATAACGATTTTTTCCAAAAACGAACTTTTTTCTGGGATTTAGCAAACTTTATATAGAGGTTTGACTGTATTTCTTTTTTATTTATTGTGGTGTATTTTTCTCGGGTTTATGCTCTTTGGAAATCATTTTATATTTTATGTTAAATCCTTTTATATTAATTTTTTGGTGGAACACTATTTTATTTCGAATGCTTAACTAAATACAATTAAATTAAAATCATTAAACCAAAATAATCCAAAACATAAACAATCAATGGCTCACCCTCAGCGGGTTGCGGTAAAGTTATCAAACATTGACCTGTCCGCGGTGGAAAGAAAATTTAGGAGGTACCGCTATAGACAGGAATCTGAATTACAGTCCAAATTTGCAGAATTTTTTTAAAAAAATGTTTACGTCTTAGAACTTATGTTTATGGATTATTCATTAATTAATATTAAAGTTTTTGATTAATATCGTGATTTATCATTTGTTTTTTTTCCTTATAAGTCACTTAGTTGCATGTGTTTTAGTTTTTAAAATTGTTTATTCCGTATTTACGTACTTTGATGTTTTGTGTCATTGCACTTACAAAAATTCATAAACTAAATTAGTTGAAGATAAACCAAAAACTGTATGTATGTAAGATAATTTTGGGCATGAATCTAATACATGAATTGTTTATCCTATGAAGACAGTTTTAATACTTTTCACGAGAGGTATAATTTTGAGGACGATGTTTACAAAAAATTAGACTTTGTTAATATCAAAGTTTTTGATTGAATTAAATTTATCCTTTGTGTGTGTGTGTGTGATAAAAATGATTTTTCTTCAATTTATAGCAAATACATACAAATTGTATATTCTACAGTAGTAGGATTTACTAATACTATATGAAATGTTTCTGTAGTAAAATACTAAGCCCTTCGTTGGTCTGACTTACGCCTATATTCACCGCTAACCTGACCGCCGGTTAGAGGAAGGAAACCGGGATTTCGCCGAAAACGTTATTCACCATCGCAATTTAATAACTTAACTCCGGTTCAAATTAAAAAATCCTTACCCAGGGTCACAGCTGGGTTAGTTTTAACCGCAAATGCTCAGTCAGCGATTTTTTGAGTGTCTACGTTTTCGTGCAAGTTTTGAAGTTGTTTGAGTTTGGATAGATTTTTAGTTTACGATGAATACCATTCAGAAAGTTTCCACTGTTACTCAATTAGATTTTTTAGAAAAACTGGAAACCAGAAAAGTCAGAAAATTCTATTATATGTAAGGGCGGCTTCATCAAAGCCAACACCAACTCTCTTTTTCGTACTGCGTAAAATAAATTCTGTTGGCATTCATTTTTAACAGATAGCGATACACGAGATTAAAAACAAGCTGGCACGACGCGAAGATAGAAATTCTAGCTCCAGCCGGAAGTCACGGGGTTTATTTCGACCAATGGGAATCGACGAGTAAATCCAAGTTAAAAAAACTCAGAGTCAAGTAACTGGAGGTCGAAAAAGAGATGTGAATTGGAGTTCTAACCTGGGGTTGACTGCCGGTTACTTAACTCCAGGTTTCATCGTTGCGTCAGGTTAGCGGTGAATACGAGCGTTAAATAATAAAAATCTGCTACAAATATTTGAAATTTTCCTTAGAATTTAGAGTTTCCAAAGAGTAAGGAGAAAAATAAAATTCTCTTTCATTATATTAAGTTAAAGAAATGAATTGTATCAATTAAATGGGCTTTTTTAATGAATTGTTTTTTCTGTGGTAGGGAAACAAGTTAAATTGTCCTTATGAAAATTTCTCACGCACAAGAGCATAAAAAAATTCTTGATAAAAATAGCCAGTTTCATTTAAAAGGACATGGTACGATTTACGAAAAAAATTTTAATTTAAGAATTTTTAAATTTTTTTTATTGCCTCCTTTGTGTGTATACTATGTAAAACAGATTTTGTGCTCACAATTTCATAAAAAGCTGCTCATATAATTTTTTAACGGAAAAACTTAAAATTTGGGAAGGGATTTTAAAATGCTACTAGTAAAGTTTGTTTCTAATCAATGGGCACGGAAACAATTAAGAAAAAAACCTGGCATTTAAATTTTAAAAATTAAGGTTTATTAAAAAAAAAAAGATTTAAAGAAAACGGTTATTATACAGTTAGCAACACTCGGACATGACTTCACTCCGTCGTACCCAAAGACCGAATGCCTGCCACTTGCCATTCCACATTCCAAGGGGAGGGAAACTACCCATTTCCCTTAGCTGGTGTCAATGGGCCTTCCCACTCCTACACCTCCCCCCTTAAAAAGCTCATCCGTCATTCCAGGACGATGAAGCTGAAAAGAAACTATAAAAAAAAACACATGCACACATACATGGCAAGAAACAAGATAACGAGAGAAATTTTTTTTTTTTCAGGTATCATGTAAAAAAGAGCTTTTGCTAATACAACTCCCAAAAAATAGATTTACAAATCACATTAATATGCTAGAAAATTAATATCCGTACAAGTTTTAACACAATAATACTCAAAAAAAAATATTAAAATATAAAAAGAAGTTACCAAAAATATATCACAAAAGCCAAAATTTTCATCTTTAGCAGTTCCAGAAATTACTACACATACAAAAAAAAATGTCAAGCGATCATCTGGCTCGAATCTTATTTAACTAATGGGAATAGGCAACCGGGATAATGCATCAGCATTTCCATGTTTAACGCCCTTCCTGTATGAAATAGCAATATTATATCTTTGGAGGGCTAATGCCCATCGAGTTAGTTTGGCACTTTGAGGAGTTGTTAAGGTTAGGTACGTCAGAGGGTTGTGATCTGATATCACCTCAATTTCGGCCCCGAAAATCCAGCTATCGAAGCGCTTCAATGCCTCTATAACGGCATAAGCCTCACGCTCTATGGTTGCCCACCGAGTTTGAGTTTCGGTCAGTTTCTTACTGAAAAATGCAATTGGGTTCTCTTTACCCTTTTCATCGTTTTGAGACAAACAAGCGCCGATTGCAGTCGCTGAAGCATCCGTGTATAGTTGGTAAGGTTTTGATAGATCAGGTGTGTACAAAGATGGTGCTTTTACCAGTTGTGCCTTTAATTTTGTAAAAGCTTGTTCGGCAACTTCATTCCAAGGGATTATATTCGGAACTCGGTTCCTTGTCAGTTCTGTTAATGGCAAGACTAAAGAAGCAAAGTTTGGGATATATTCCCGATAGTAGCTAGTTAAACCCAGGAAACTTCGTATTTCTTTCTTCGTTGTTGGTACAGATATATTTTTGATTGATTCAACCTTTCCGGGATCTGGGGAATGTTGCCCTGAACCAACAACGTGCCCTAAAAACTTCACACGTCTTCTTGCGAAATTGCACTTTTTAAGGTTAATCGTGAACCCGACCTTTTGAATCGTTTGAAATACTACACACAGATGTTTCATGTGCTGTTCCCATGTTTTGGAGAAAACTGCTACATCGTCGATATATGATCGACAATATGCCCGGTGTTTCACTAGCACCTGATCCATAACTTTTTGAAAGGTACTCCCGGCGTTCTTCATCCCGAAGGGCATAACACAAAATTGGTAATGACCATGATGAGTCACAAAGGCTGTGTAAGGCTTTGCCTCCTCTGCCATTGGAATCTGCCAGTAGCCCTTTGTTAGGTCTAGAACGGTTATATAATTAGCTTGGCCCACTTCAAACAGAAGATCCTTTGCATTTTGCATAGGGTATGCGTCTGCAATAGTGAAACTATTCAAATGTCTGTAGTCAACACATAGTCTGATACTTCCGTTCTTTTTGGATACACAAACAATTGGATGCGCCCATTCACTTTCACTCGGTTCGATGAGTTTGAGGTGCAGTAACTCATTGATCTGACGATCGACTTCTTGCTGCAAAGCAATAGGTATGCGGTAAGGGTGCATCTTTTTTGGGGTGAAATCCGGTTTCAGTTTTAAATTATGTCCCTTTACTTTTGCTAAGCCAGGAAGTGAACTAAACAAACTGGAGAATTTTCCAAGAGTATTCAATAATTCCAGTCGCTGAACATCATCTAATTCTTGGCAATCACTGCTTATGTGATCCGTAACATCCCCCATAGATGATACAGCCATATCTGTTGGAGCATAATGAAGGTCCCCGAAATCTGAGTCTTGATCGAAGATCAAGCCAACTTGTCCCACTCTTGCTATGTAAGGACGTAATTTATTGAAGTGTAACTCTCTTATGCCCCCATCATCTAATTCAACTTTCGCGGAATACGGTCTAGTTATTTCAATTATCGTAGCTGGACCTATCCATGTTTTCATCAATTTATGAGTAGAAGACGGAAGTAGTACCAGAACTTTATCTCCTACCTTGAATTGCTTTTCCCTGGATCGTAAGTTATAGTATGATGCGTAATTATTTTGAGTCGCTTCCGCCGTCTCAGCTGCTATTTCATGAGCCTTTCTTAACTTTTCTATTAAGTCTTCCAGATACTTTTCCACTGAACGGGAGAGAGTAGTTGGGATGTTTCTTTCTCCTACCCACACTTCCTTGAGAAGAGATATGGGTCCCGAAGGCAAACGTCCGTATACTAATTGGAATGGCGACATGCCTGTTGTACTGTGGGGTATTTCCCTATATGCGAATAACAACAAGGGAAGATGGAGATCCCAATCGGACCCATGTTCTTGAACATTCTTACTTAACATGTCCTTCAACGTGCGGTTCCACCTTTCCACGGCACCCATACTTTCAGGATGCCCTGGAGTAGAAAAACGTGGTGAAACCCCATAACACTCAGAAACATTTCAGAAAGTTTTGAGGTGAAATTAGTTCCTTGGTCAGAACAGATCATTTTCGGAAAACCTGTTTGTGTGAAAATTTTCAGAAGGACGTTGCACGTAGTCTTGGCGCTTATTTCCTTGACAGGTATGGCCTCTGCCCATCTCGTGCATAAATCAACTGCGCAAATAATAAAATGATGGTTCCTTCTCGAAGGAGGTTCCAACGGCCCAATACAGTCCACACTCCATACTTCAAAGGGTATTTCGGGTCTGACCAATGGTTGTATTGGAACCCGATCTCTGTAAGTGATAGGCTTCCGAAGCTGACAGATCTTACAACTTTCACAAAACCGTTTGACATCTTGTTTTATTGTCGGCCAATAAAATGAGTACTTTATTCTTTGCCTAGTTTTCTGCTCCCCAGATGTCCACCAAGAGGGACGTCATGCGCCATTTTGAGTACTTCTTCTCTTTTACATTGTGGTAGTACTACCTGATCGATGTTCTCTCCACAAATATATTCAGAGTGTACCAATATTCCGTTATGTATTTTTACTGAGTTCTTTTGTTGTTCTGCAAGACTCCAGAGTTTCTTTAATGTGTCATCTTCCCTTTGCATTTTTATGAATGTACTACGCGTTTCCCTTCCCTCCGAAAGTTGTTCTTCCTCATTTGCTTTGCTCACAGCCTGTATGTAAATTTCAGAGGGGTAAGTTTCTCGGGTCATTTCTTGGCTGGAAATTGATTTCGGATCATCTGCAGTAATACCTTCAACTGCCCTTGAAGATACGTAGAAGTTTGCGGGGTTGTGAATAAACTGCACGTTCTCTAACAGCGCTTCATAAGCAGACGAACAGACTAACATGTCGTTAACTAGCCTTTTAGAAACTGCACACATAATGGGTACTACCCCGTGTCTGGAGTCGTCGATTTTCAGGTTGAAAATCTTCAATTCGGTTACTTCACGTTCCCCAAACGCCGACATTATTTGGATTGTCCCTCCACTATCGACGCTCTGTCCCTCGACGACATCTGCTCTTACCACGGATATCTGGGCACCTGTGTCGATGACAGCCTTCAGAATTTCATTCCCACACTTAATGTGGACAAACTGTAACTCGTCTATTTTCTCGTTCTCCTTGGCAGGGGAATATACCGGAATCGCAACCTTAGCCGTTAAAATTGCAGATGATTGTTCTTGAAAACGTTCATTGGTCTCCACAGCATTGATCTGGCGAGTAGGGGAGGTTTTCTTATGATTTTTAGCATGACACACCCTCGAGGTATGCCCAACTCTTCCACACGAATAGCAAGTAGGTTTAAATGTTGGCTGTTTAGGTTCTTGTTTGAAGGGCAATTTATACCTTTGACTCTGAATATCATTTTTAATTATTGCATGTTCTTTTTTAATATTAGATCGTGAATCTGACGTATTGCTGAGGGACATTTCAGGTTGACTCGTTTTCTTGACACTCGACCGAACACTTTCGTAGCCGTCCAATTTATCTGCCAAAACAGATGGTTCATAAAATTTGGCCCATTCATCCACGAAATGCTCTCTTATCTCCCCGGCACGCGTTTTTGAGCTGATCAGTTATTATTAAATCTTTCAATGATTTGAAATCCCTTACTTCCATTCCATCGAGCCATTCTTCGAAGTAACTCGTAATTTCGAACACAAAATCACGCCAAGATCTAGCAGGTATGCGCTGATGTTTCATGAATTTTTGCCTGAAGGTCTCTGGGCTCATCTTGAACCTTTTTAATAACACTCCTTTTATGTAGTCATAGTTGTCAAATTTATCTTCTGACTCTCTGGCTATTAGCTGAGTAATATCGGGCGGCATGCGTGCCAAAAGAGCCGATACCCAATTCGTTTTCTCTACTCCAATACGTTTCGCTTGTCTCTCAAACAGGGTAAGGAAAAGAACGATATCTCCATCCCTTATGTCGAAATTCGGAATGATTTTAATTAAATCACTAACACTTGTTTTAAGCGGGCTTAAATTTTCAGGATCGAATCGCGATCTTTCGATTTCCAAGCGCATTTTCTCTAACTCGAATTCGCGTTGTTGCTGGATTTTCTCCTTACTTTCCCTTTCAAGGCGTTCCTCTAAAATAACAGATAACTGATCTCTAACGAACTCTTCTTCGTAATCTTTGCTACGGATTATGATATTCCTTAGCTCTATATTCGTCATTTTATCTGATACCTTCTGACCTAACTCCTCAGCCAACAACACTAAATCTTGCTTTTTAGCCTTCCCCAAGAATGCCATTTGAAAAATTTTTTTCTCTTAAAATATACTCAAACTAACCAATAATAGGACGAAAATAACACTAAAAGGAATTGCAAAAATTAAGTACCACACATATATCCTTCATTAAAACCCCCACAAACAACGTCCGCTACGCTAACTCAATACTCGATGAACTGGGAAGAAAACAAAATAATAGTCATGTGTTTCACAATATCCAAAAAAAAAAAAATGTACTTAATACTCTATAAATAGAACTTAATATATTACTGATTATTCAATAATCACTTAAAAATATTACCTATACACAATAATCACTTAAAATATTACTAATACACAAGAATCACTTGAAATATTACTGATACACACGAATCACTTAATATATTGCCGATATTTAATAATCACCTACAATATTACTGACACACAATAATCACTTAAAATATTGCTGACACACAATAATCACTTAAAATATTACTGACACACAATAATCACTTAAAATATTATTGACACACAATAATCTCCTAACCTATTTCTGATATACACAATATAATCACTTAAAATATAACCGACATGCACCACTTAATCTATTCCTGGCTGGAATAATAGAACACTACAAAATATATTCGGTAGTTTTTCTCCAATTTAACTGATAATATATTTTTTTTCACATTAATCGAAAAATACTATGCGTAACATAAGCACAAAATAATTTCATTGACATGAGATTAAGTATTATTCTTTAACATTAATTTTTTAACAAACCCAATTGCTATTCACTGACGTGAATTTATTACCGTGTACATTACAAAATAAATAAATATCATAAAGAAAAAAAAAAAAAAACATACAATCTTTCCTTAATTTATAGAACTGATGTTCTAAAAACACTTTCCATTTATATGGAACAATAAAAAAAATATATATATATACTGATGTATATAATATTCCCAATTGAACTGGCGTTCAAAAATTTTATAACTGCATGTGGATATGCAATAAAATAATATACTGAGAGAATTAATGATTTTGAAGTTTTCCTTAATTCATAGAACTGATGTTCTAAAACTTACTTTCCATTGATATGGAACAAGAAATAATAAAAAAATATACTGATATATAATAACTGAAATTTGAACTGGCGTTCAAAATTTTATAAATAACTGCATGGATATGCAATAAAATAATATACTGAGAGAATTAATGATTTTGAAGCTTCTTAATTTTTAGAACGGATGTTCTAAAACTTACTTTCCATTGATATGGAACAAGAATAATAAAATATATATACTGATGTATATAATTAATTCAAAATTGAACTGGCGTTCAACAAGTTACAACTGCATGGATATGCAGAGCAAAAAAAACGTACACTGACGTATACAAAAAATAAAATCAAAATTCTCTCTTAATAAATGGATATTAAACAGTATAATTTTATAAATTTCTCTCGTCTTACATTACAGGGAGTTGCAAGCAAAAACTCTTACCTGATTCATTTCCACGCGGGAATCCAGAAAACTCGAAATTTCTGGAACGTTCTTCCTGTGGGGTTTTCCACTAAGACTCGATCATTAACGGCTGCGCCAGTAAAGTTTGTTTCTAATCAATGGGCACGGAAACAATTAAGAAAAAAACCTGGCATTTAAATTTTAAAAATTAAGGTTTATTAAAAAAAAAAGATTTAAAGAAAACGGTTATTATACAGTTAGCAACACTCGGACATGACTTCACTCCGTCGTACCCAAAGACCGAATGCCTGCCACTTGCCATTCCACATTCCAAGGGGAGGGAAACTACCCATTTCCCTTAGCTGGTGTCAATGGGCCTTCCCACTCCTACACTACTCCTCCTATAAAAATTTACGCACCTGCATGAAATTTGATTTACAAGTACGTCAAACTATGTATAACAAAAGTTGGTATGGGTCTTGCGATATCATGATTGATATTCGTACAATTCCTCTTTTTATGAATGCTTATTGAAAATTCCTTAAAAAACCTATAAATTCTGAATTCAATCATTTTTTAAAAAAATAAGTATTACTTTGATTCAGAAACGCATACTAACTTTTGTTACGTGTACTATTGGCAATAGGTAAAAAATTCAAAGCATTAGGCTCAGTAGAAAAAAAAAGCCATAGCATTTAAAATGAAGACAAACTAGTTATTTTATCTCTCTGAGATAAGTAAGTTTAAAGTTTTGATTTGCCATAGGGATGTGAATAAAAAAGAACGTAAAGGCTATCATAATTTTGTTTTTATTTAAGTTTAGTGCTTTCAAATTTTGTGATGTTATAGAAAAGTATATAAGAATAATTTAGACTAAAAAAAATTAGATTTGATTTTTTGACCGATTTTGATCAATTGAATCGTACTGTGTCCCTTTAATACAGAACTGTAATTATTTTAATGTACTTCTTTTATTGGCATTTAATTTTAATATTACATGAATATACTATTAGGAAATAAAACATGTGAACTTTTTATTTGCATTTATATATCCATTTTAATTTATTGAATGTATTTTTTGTATTCTATTAAAGGACTATAATTGACATTACTTCATTATATACATGTCAAAAGTATTTTGTATTTTAAATTACATATGTGGCGAAAGCTGCTATTTTTGGTCAGTTTCGTCTATGATTTACATTAATATGGATGCATGAAATTGAAATTTTGTTATTGTATCCTAGTTCTAGAAGCAACTGATTTATGAAAATTCTTAAGATGCAATAGGATCTTTTTAAAAATATGATTACTTAGTCATTTTTCAAATTTGTAAAGTATATATTTTAGAAAAAAAATACTGTTCCATAAAAAATCATTCAAAACTTAATTTAAAATTTATCACTTATAAACAAAAGAAATATTACCTTACAAACATAAAAAATAAAATAATGAATTAATTATTTAAAACCCAGCTATCAATCTAATAAAAACTACAAACTTTTCAAAGAAAGAACTTGGTTTCCAAAGAACGAATGAATCTATTGCAGGCAGTGGCACACACAAGTACCTTTGTAGCGTGGTGGAGGGGGGATTTGAGGGTCGAAAGTCCACTTATCTCCAATCATACTCAATACGCTGCCACACATAATCTTTTGATTTTGTCGATTGTCGGGAGTAAAAAGCAACAAAAAATAAATTATTGAATAAATAATTAGAACTTACAAATATATATAGATTTTATGTATTTTACATATAGGATAATATTCAATGGGAAAAAGACAAATTCTCTTTGGGAAGGGAGGGGGTTCCGGACCCATGAACCTCCACACCTTTTATATGGGATGGGACTTATTTCAGGACATATGATGTGCAACATGACGTAGTAAAATGTAAAAATATTTACATAAAATAAAAACAACAACGAAGTGGGAGATGTTAGTTGTGTTTGAGACAAGTGGGAAACACGCGAATGTCATTTAATGTGTTGTGACGTCACTTGACGTTAACTCATTCTCTGAAAAGAGAGGTGAAGTTGAAGTACATTGTGACGTCTTCGATTGGGGTGAACCCCACCCTTCGATTCACGCTAAGTTTTATGGCTTCAACCAGATGTTATATGACAAGTGCACATGTCCATTGCTTATTGTTTGACATCGGGGGAGCACCGACACCCAGAATGACCGCCATAATGGTCAAAAAAGAGCCTGCACCCAATAGGCGAAGCCTGTCTAAAAAGAATCCTGTCACCTGGACTGGTGTCGAGAGAATGGGATTATAGAACACAGGTGGTGTGGTGGACAAGTGTGTCCAGATGATGGACAAGAATTATCGCACCCTTGGTCTAGACGGCCCGGGTGTGCATTTGTGTATTACGCACGAATAGGACTACGAAGGCCGAATGAGACTTTTGTGACCTGCCAATGAGAAGGGACGAGGGGCGTATTGTGGACCCACCTCTGGTGTTTAAAAGGGTTTTTTTAGGAGACGAGAGGAGAGACCTGGATGGAGAAAACTTGGGAAGAGCACTAAAGAAAAGAGACTTGGACGGTGGAGGACAGAGATTGGAGTGGAAAGAAAGGAGGGACCCCCTGAACGCCGGTGGCTTTGGAGAACCAGAGACCATGAACGCCAGTGGTGTTGGAGGACTAGAATCCCAGGTTTGGAGAGATTTGTCCTTTCGGACAAAAGATTGATTTAGACAGAATGCACCGGTTTGGCGTGTAAACTGTAATTTATTGCTTTAATAAGAATTTGTTGAGCAAATAAACAAACCTTTTATTTCCAAATTAGGCTGTGACTAATTATTATTTGTTAGCTTCTCACGACGTTACAACATTGTAAACAATAACACATGCATCGCATAATGAAGCAGAATTCCTGTACTTAAGTTGCTGACATCTTGTGCTTTGATTTTATTTTTTATTATATGCTTAATGTTACATATTGTTTACATTGATCCAATTAAGTTTTTAGATATGAAAAGTATTTAAATAATATTTTTAAATAATGTCAGTTTTATTTTAGTTATTTATATTACTAAGTGTTGTTTATATGCTAAAATGTCTTCTTACAATAGTTACTTGTGTTTGCTAGCATATTTTTTTTTCGTTTTCTTTCTTATTATTATTGTTAAGCATAGAAAAGGACAAGTGCTGTACCATTTTGGAGTCTTAAATAAATGTGGCATCATTATACAGAGGTGTGGTATCATTTTCTCGAACCCCAACTTACACAAATTACGCTAATTTTAATTGAAACAGCTAAGTGTTTTGTCCAACTTGTGACTGCGATTAATAGTACGGATACGTAAGGTGATATTAGTGGAAAAAATTACCTTAAAATTGTGAAATTTGTGGTCAAAATAGCTTTTGTGATGAAGAGTGTCAATTTTCCACGTTATGGAAATGTGCTCATCCTCACTTAACCAAGTGCTGGGGAATTGTTTTTAATATTTTTCCACGAACAGATATGACCCCATCTTTCACCTTATGCCTGACTATTGTTAAGTTTAGGAACACTCTGTATAAAATAGGTATCGGACATTATTTTGAATCAGATTCTTTAGTCATTAAATACTGTAAGATTTAATGTTTGTTTTCTGTATAATTTTATTTAAAATTTTAAAATGGAAAAAAAAATTCTTTTAAAAACTTTTTGATCTCTCTTAGTCTTACATTTATCCAAAATCCTTCAAAGATTTACTTTTTAAGTAAACACAGAAATAGTTGAAACAGAACTTGGTTTCAACTTTCGATGACTTGTAAATGGCTGATACTCGAAATATTTTTCTTTGTGATGGGTTGGAACATATTACTGAGGACGAAGATATTTTGCAATCAATCTTCATATATTTTATACATTTTATCATATTTAAAAGAGGGTTGGATTTTTCAAGAGAATTTCAAAAACTGATTTAGTTCAGGAATTTTATATTCGCTTACTGTTAGTGCAACCTTATATTATACAGCAAAGAATTTTAAAATGTAACGGAAGTAATATATGTGTATGAAGTAAAACAAACAAAACAAAGAAGTTAGAGATGATGAAATTATATGAAATTAGTCCATTAAACTATAAAATTATCCTATGCTTTTTCATTTAAACTATTTTTTATGAGGAACTCTGTTGTGAGTGTCTGTTGCAAATATATATAGATAGTTAAAAATTCTGTATAATTTTCGTATTATCTTGATGTCTGCAGTTAAAATAATTTATATTGTCGTAGAAATATTATATATGTGTAAATATCTGATAACTTATTTATGAAGTACGTTAATGAAAGATGGTAAAAATATTTATTTTTAAAATGTTGATCTTGAATTGCTTATTTCTTGAATACAGGTTGAACCGAAACTCAATGTCAAGCGGGCACGGGTCGAAAGGAAAGGGGGTCACATCAGTTCTAGAATTTTTTTAAAAAAATTCATGACTTGATTAAGTAATGAATAGCATATTTTTATAAATATGGAAAAGTGACACTTTCCATCACATGAATTGGTACTAAGACCCTTTGTTGGGGCTTGAGAAAATAATATTACCTAAATTTGCTTCTCCACAAACGCAGAAATATATTCATACTATAATAGACAAGTTATATTTCAAAACATGGCCCATTTAATTAAGATTCCCAAATGGAATAACACTTGCTACTTTCCTCTGTCCATATGTATATGTAACAACTATTCACCACTTTTTATTTTACATAATGACTTAATCTCAAACTCGGTCTCAAATGCGCAACGCATGTTAAACAAAGATTAAAAAATAAAACTGAAAGCACTTTTTATAATATTTTGAAGAATTTAAAGTTTTAAGTATTTGCATTTGGTGAAGTTCAGTTACTTTTTCAATTAGTTTCAAATAAGTTATAAGTTAAAAACTTGGACACAACATCCAAATCTAATTGTTTCTTTCAAATATTTGTTCACTTTTAGACATTTAAACCTAGAAATAACGAAAGTGTTTAATAAATACTCTTCATATTTAATAAAGATGCAATGTATGGAAAACTTCTAGAATTTGATCATTTTCAAAAAATAAAAATCCCTATGTGGCAAAGGAATATTATTGGTTTGTTACCCTTAAAAATTATTAAACCAAACAGTTAGTTTTGAAAAGAAAGCATAGGCATCGGTTCATCCTTATTTTAATTTTAATTAACGTATTGTATCTTCATCGATGAGAAAGCTGAGGTAGCCTAGTGACCATGGTCATAGTCTCGTGGCCGGGGTATTATAATTAAGGCTATATTGCCATTTAAGACCTATTGTGTAAAGGGCTGGTGCACGTTCAATCTGTTGAGGCTAAATGTCCTCCAATTGGTGTGATGAAAAAGTTTGAAGAGAGGGTGCCAGCTCAGGGTTTGTCGTTGTCACTTGACCATATTTCAAAATTACGAGGTTCATCGCCAGTACCTGCCCCCCTCCCTTCGTGTTTCTTATAGTGCGGTTTTTATAAACACTATATCAATGAGTGATCAATGAAATTTGTGAATCAACTTCTAATTTTCTTTTTACTTACAAAGAGTAGAAAGAAAATTATCTTCCACATGTAGGTGACTTTTCGAAATTTTTAATGATTATTGCTACAAAATTTCTTCCGTTCTACTAAATCTTTTATTTTGGTATCCATAGAAGTAAACTAGTATTATTATTTTTACATAAGATAGTCAAAATTTTTCCTCACATGTTTTGCTTATTTTTTTCTTTTTACAAAAATAAACACACAAGCCAAATGACTTGTTACCTCCTCTAACATTTGATACTTCCGCCTTTTGATTTGTATGGAGCATTAACTCGTCGTGTACTGATGTAATAAGCTTCTGATATGTCTCTACAGTGATTTCAGACCATGTTTTATGAAATGATATTTTTAGTTCTTTGACATTTGTTAGAAAGTTAATCGACTCTCTTAAAAGCCCTTCCAGTTCATCTCACAAATTTCCAATTACCCTAATATCAGGACTTTTTGATGGCCATTTTAGAAGATGAAATACATCATTGTAATAATTAAACCAGGTCTGTATAGTTTTGACGTGATGGGGGGTAGCACTGCTGTCCTGATATATTCCATCAACATCCGAAACCCAATCTTCTATTAATAGTTGAACAACATTTTCTAGATGAGATAAGTACTCATTCCCTAAGGGTTCCGATCCCATTCCAACTAAATGCTCCCCAGATCTTTAACCCTTTACATCCTGCCTGCACAACTGGTTGCACGCAGTCTTACAGACAAGCTTCATGTTCTTTCCCGACGAGTTCTTTTTCTGCCATCATTTCTAAAATGTGTAAAATGACTTTCATCGGTTCTTACAGCTTTTTACCGCATTTTTACAGTCCAGATCTTCTATTCTTTAGCGCAGGAATAACGATATCATCTATTTAAAGCTGACAAAAAGGGGTTCCGTGTTGGTTGTCGACTTTCAATCCCCAAAAATTCAAGTTCTTTTTATATTGTTCTGTAGGAGATTTGTTTACAAGTTTAAATGGAATTCCTTTGTAATTTGTAGAGTTATCAATCGTCCGCTTTCCCTATTTTTCCAACAATCTGCTTCAATTTCCTCTCAACACGTTTTGTAATTTTCTTCGGTCTATGTCCCCTGGATAAGGAAACTTTTTATTACCATTAATTAAATACGCTTTATATATACTTATTACGCATTTGTTTGATATTCTATCTTGTTTTGAAAGTTCAGATACTTTTACGCTATTTTGCCCCATAGAAACAATCTGCCCTCTTTTAAACTCGCTAATAGCTTTTCTTGATGTCATCATAAAACAAAAACAATTACTTTTTGTAAAATTAAAATGACCTTAACTTTAAAAAAACGTACTTGGAAAAGTACTTGTTCTAAGATATTATTAAAAATTTTCTATAGTTATACAACTTAAGGAAAAATAAAAATAAAAAGAAGTGGAAGGTAGTGAGGCATTTGGCCACTATGTTTAATCTACGAATTTAAAATGCAATGAAAAATACACTCCGATTAATTCTCCGATATAAGACTAATTTGTGTGCTATGAAAATTGTTACGGATTACAGTTCGAAATTTTATTGTTTTAAGTTAACTTTGTACATGCATTCATTCTGTTATATCTTGCCAAGAGCCAAACGTAAATTTGTCATTTCTTAAGAAGTGATAATTGAGTGCAAATATAGATATTAAAAAGAAATTGACTCCATGAAGAGTAAAAATTAAATTATATTTTTAGAACATAATAGAACTTTGCATTTTTTTAAATACGTGTTAATCCTATTTTTCAAAATTACAACCTTAAAGTTGTTAACAAAATTATTTGAATATGTCTGTAAAATATTGAAAAAAAATTTATTAGTTTTCAAATGCTTGTTATATAAGAATATGTAAAGAGTTAAGTATAAAAGAAGCTCATTGTTGATTGCCCATGTAAGGTCATTACATTTAATTCTGAGCCCATAGCTTCTTTTAAATCAAGAAACCATCCTCACTCAAAAATAGATTTTATAAAACAGAAAAACTTATCTTAAATAGATTATTTTATATTATAGATTATTTCAAAAATATATTTGTTGATAAAAAATGAATGATTTTATGTAGAAATATCTCTTGAAAAAATAGGATATATTTTAAAAAAATAATTCATTCTTATTAATTATGGAAATGGTTTTTTCTCATTATAAAATGAAAATTACCATAATTTCAGCATATAAATTATAGGTTAGAGTTTTGGTTCTGAAATTAATTTGAAAATAATTATTTAATTATTTATTATTATTATTTGTAACCTCCACGTGTATCATTTTTCAAATTCAGTAAATGTTTTGAAAATTCGATGTGTACTCGTGCAATATTTTCATTTTCATCATGTAAGGAGAATATTTGAATGAATACTTTAAAAATTCTGAATGCAATGTAACGTCGTGAGTAGCTATCCATCAATAAACAAATCTTTACAGCTTAATATACAAATAAAAGCAAACTTTATTTGCTAACAATTTGTAAATGAAGTAATATAGATCCAGATTAAATGCCAAGCCGGTGTGGTCAGTTCATATACTCATGCTCAACGCCACCAGCGTTCATCGTCTTTTCACTCTCTCTCGGGGATTTTTTTTTCTTTTCTCCGGTCTTTTTCTCTTTCTCTCTCTCTCTGGGTCTCTTCTCTCTTACTCTCTCTCTCCAGGTTTTTTCCGGTCTTTTTCCTTTTTCTTCTCGTGTCCTCAAAAACAACCCTTTTTAAACAACAGGGGTGTGTTCACAACACGCCCCTCGCTCCTTCTTATTCGCAGGTCAACAAAGTCTCTCTTGACCTCCCTCGTCCTATTGGCGCATAACACGCCAAAACACACCCGAGCCGTCTGGTCCAAGGCGCCATAGTTCCTTGTCCACAGCTGGACACACTGGCCCGTCACGCCACCTGTTTCTAGCATCCCTTTCAAACAACACTAGAAAAAGACAATATGGTTATTTTTAAGATAGGCTTCGCCTATTGTCAATGGGGCGCCGAACTCTTAAGTCTATTATGCCGACCCGTCTGCAAACTCCACTCCCTGAGTTCAGACAATAAACAATGGCCCCATGGCCACGTGCACCGGTCATTCCACAGCTGGTTGATCGTAAAACATTCAGGGACAATCGATGGGTGAGGCACTTGTCCTTGACCAGCTGGTAAAACCATAAAACCTATTGTGACTTGGAAGATGGGGGTTCACTCCCATCGAAGATGTCACAACTCCTCCCCCCCTAAAAAAGTCCATTTCACGGGACTGCTCTGGTCCTAGTTGGATTCAGTTCTTAGAATTCACACACATAAAGATCGTCCCATCAATGAGATTGATCAGGGCAGCAATCCCGGTATTAAAAACAATCAAAAAATAACATAATACATGAATCAAATTTCAAAAAAATATGTACACTTCACACAATTAGATCTTAAAATCCGAATCTGGGATTCTTTTTCTCCAAGTTACATTTCACCTTTAAATTATAATTTTTCAAACAAAATGCGTCAAATGCCAATCTCTTAATAACCATCTACACTTAATCGCGCCTGACTACAGAAGTAAACATCTGTTGGCCTACGGTTGACTAAGAGACATCAGAGATTTTCACTAACATCTATTTTCTTCCACAATGTACACAGATACACATACACACATATAAATAAAACAGTAATTTAAATATACATAATAATTAATAGAAAAATCTACAAACTACTTATTCCAATCTACTTAGGCCGTCCGCGTTTCCATGGAGCCTCCCAGGTTTGTGTTTGATTTCAAAATTAAACGGCTGTAAACTCAACGCCCATCTTTGTAACCTAGGATTAGTACTCCCCATCTTGTTTAGGTACCTTAAGGGGTTGTGGTCGGTTTCTATAATAAATTTTTGCCCGTCTAAATAATGCTCTAATCGCTTTAGACCAAAAATTATCGCAGCTAATTCCCTTTCCACCGTGCTGTAGTTTCGCTCCGCCTTAGAAAATTTTTTGCTTAGGAAAACGATGGGGTGTTCTTCCCCTTCTATTCTTTGCGATAAAACAACCCCAGCACCCACCTCACTCGCGTCCGTTTGCAGGATGAAATCCGTGGCAAAATCTGGGGCAAACAATATGGGTTGGGTGACGAGCTTGGCTTTTAGCTCCTCGAACGCTTTCCCACATTTCTCATCCCAAGTGATCTTCTCTTTCTTAATTTTCCCTTTCAGTGCGTCGGTCAAGGGTGAAGCTATTGTGCTGTAATTTGGGATATAATGAGAGTAGTACCCCACTAGACCGAGAAAGGATCGTACGTGTGTTTTAGTGGTGGGCCGCGGGAAATCTGCTATAGCTTTTATCTTCAAATCACTCGGAGACCTACTCCCTGAACCAATTCGATGCCCTAGAAATAAGACTTCCTCTTGAGCAAACTTACATTTAGAGGGTTTCACTTTAAGCCCCGCCTTTCTCAATCTTCCTAAAACTATGTCGATATGCTTTATGTGATCTTTCCACCCTTGGGAAAAAATGGCTATATCGTCTATGTACGGCAATGCAAACTGCTCCAACCCCTCTAAAACTTGGGCCATCAATTTGCAAAAATAATAGGGCGCACATACTAACCCGAACATCATTTTCTTGGGGATATAGGTGCCAAATGGAGTAACGAAAGCTGCGTATCTCTGAGCTCTCGGCGTGAGCGGAATCTGAAAGTAACCTTTCGACAAATCCATCACCGTTACATAGGGAGCCGCACTCACCTTTTCTACTATCTCTTCCATATTTGGCAAAGGGAAAAATTCAGCTCGAGTTATCTCGTTCAATCGACGATAATCAACTCAAGGACGAGGGTCTTTATTTGGGCTTTCTACTAAAATAAGGGGCGAAGTGTAATCGGACTGTCCTATCTCTATTACACCCAGTTCCAACAAACGTTTAATTTCTTCTCGCAATATGTTAATTTGTCTCGGAGACATCCGATAAGGTTTTGTTTTAATGGGCTTGTCCGAGATCAATTCAATATCCATTCGCATCAAGTGAGTCGTCCCAGGGTCTGGGGAAAAACACGTCCTTATTTTTAGTAATGACTTGTTTTAATTCGTCGATCTGAGAGGGGGATAGTTTAAGTTGCAGTTGACTTTCCCTCAATATTTCGTGATAGTCAAACTTCGTGCATTGTTTATCTGGATAAGGAATTTCCGCATCTCCCTCTATGTCATCCGAGACCTCTTCTACAACCAGGCTTACCAGCTCGGGTCTCCGATGATACGGTTTTAGTAAGTTTACGTGATAGATAGTACTACGGTCCCTTCTTCCTGGTAGATCTATCACATAATTTGTATCCGAAATTCTACTAAGTACCTTTCCCGGCCCTATCCAATTTACCTCAAGTTTATTTTGTTTAGAGGTAACTAACACCATTAACAGATCCCCTTCCACAAATTTCCGTTCCACGACATCGCGATCGTACCACGTTTTCCTTTTAAGTTGGCATTCTTTCATCCTAGTGATCGCAATATCTTGGCAACGTTTGAGTCTATTATTTAACTGCAATATATATTCCACTACCGATTGACTCGTGTTTCCCTCCTCCATCCATTCCTCGTAAACTAACGTTTGGGGTGTTCTCAAATTCTTTCCCATGACCAACTCGGTGGGACTGAAACCTGTACTCTCGTGCGCAACCGTTCTGAGAGAGAATAATGCCAAAGGAAGAACCCCCTCCCAATCTTCTCCCGATTCCACGCACAAAGCCTTAATTACGCGCTTGATGGTTCTATGCACTCGCTCCACTGCATTGCTTTGGGGGTGGCTGACTGATGACCTCGTCACTTTGATGCCGAACTTATTGAAAAAGGTGGTGGTCAATTCACTAGTGAAAGAAGTCCCCAGGTCGGATTGTATTTCGCGTGGGAATCCTATCCTAGAAAAGATACTCAAGAGGGCGTCTATTTTGTTCGGGGAAGTAATAATCTCCACCGGTATAGCTTCCGGGTACTTAGAGACTACACAAATTGACATAATCAGATATCTGTTTTGCTTTGTTGAGACAGGGAGAGGTCCCACAGCATCTATATTGATTTTAGAGAATACCTCCGAAATAATCGGCACTAATTTCAGGGGTGCTTTCGCCTTATCTCTCGGTTTCCCTACTCGTTGACACGAATCGCAAGTTTTGACGAACTCCTCCACGTCTCTGTACACGTTCGGCCAAAAAAATGCCTTAGAATTCTATCTTTGGTTTTCGTCACCCCCAGATGCCCCCTATTTCGTCATGGCTAAGTTTGTTAATGTCGAGTCTAAACTTTATAGGTACGCATAGCTGTCTGACCTCCTCCCCTCGCTTAGTTTTCGCGACTCTAACTAATTTCCCCTGATGACCCTAAATTCTTTGTCTATTCCTGTTTGGGCCTTATCCCATAATGGTTTTAGATCGGGGCATTTTCTTTGTTCCTCTTTAAATTCAACACCATTCACTTTCGCCAAACTCTTTCCCCCTTCTCCTTCAAAAGCGGGAATGATAAAGCTATCGTCTTCCCCTCCCTCGGACGGGGAAATCCGCAAGTTTAAACTCCGCTTCGTTCGCCTCTTTTTCTTTCTCGGGGAAAAATCTTTTTGTTTACTTCTAGTCACCACTATGTTAACCAAGTGCACCCCTGTTCGTCTGACTCCAGCAGTTCAGCTGTTCGGTTTCCCAATAAATATAGATCATTGTCACTACTATCCTGTTTTATTGCAGCCTTGGTATAAAATTCTCCTTTCTTCGTTTTGATTTTAATTTTAGCCAGAGGCAAACAGTGGCAAATCTCATCTAACGGGCTTTTCAACCAAACGTATTCACCTAGGAGGTCATCTTCATTAATCCAGCTCCGCGAACAGACGTCTATGGATGACCCCGAATCTCTTAGACATACGCGATCAATGCCATTTATTTCCATGTTCATTTTGAATTTTTAAATGGGTCGTAATTCCCGGTATTTAAAGTTAAATTAGCTACCGTTTCGAAATTATTTTTCCTTAATCTAGGGCACACTGGCTTTATGTGCCCTGTCTCATTGCAGTAGTAGCATATTATGGGCTTCCTCTTCTCAAATTGATTATCCCCGCCCTGGGGCACTCCCTCCTAATTTGAGAACTCCCTGGCTTACCTCATGTTTATAAGGATCCCTGTTCAAGGGCCCGATATTTTTACCCTTACCACTAAAATGCGCAGATTTATTTTTACTTTCGAAAGGCTGTTTATCAAAGGTTCTACGCTCCCAGGTTTTCGTCGGACCTGTTTTTTTATGCACTCTTCTAATCGCCTCAAAATGGTCCAATTTCTCAGCTAAACTTTTAGCCTCCTTAAAACCATCCCACGAATCTAGAAAATGGTCTACTAATTCACTTGGTGCTCTTTTTTTTTTATTTGTTCTGTCACTAGTAGCTCTTTTAATGCGGCGAAATCACCCACTTTCATCCCCGCTAGCCAGTTGTCCAGGTAGGACCTTAGTTCGAATACTAAATCCGCCCACATGGCCCAGGTCTGCGTTGATGCGACTCAAATCTATCTCTAAGGGCTATCGGCATGAGTTGGAACCGGGCTAAGAGTAGATTTTTTATGTGGGAGTAATCGTCGCTTTTCTCTAAAGGTTCTTTCGCTACTATCTCCGCAATTTCTATGGGAAGTAAAGGAATGAGTTGGGAGACCCATCTATCCTCAGCCACTTTTCTTTTATCGCCTGCCTTTCAAATATTTCAAAAAATAAATTAATGTCTGCATTTTTGCATCAAATTTAGGCACCAAGTCTTTTAAATTAACACGTCTATTTACCCTTGCCCTTCTAAATCGGCAGACGATACACTAACCGTCTCAGTGGCGTTAGACAATCTTAACCGCTCCAACTCATATTCTCTAGTCTCCTGCCTTTCCTTCAATTCCCTAGCCTCCTGCCTTTCCTTCAATTCCCTAGCCTCCTGCCTTTCCTACAATTCCCGAGCCTCCCGTTTTTTCCGCCAAGATACCCTCCAACAAACCTTTAACCGATTCTTCGTTATAGTCTTCACTCTGACAAATTCTCTTCTTAAATTCTATCTTGGGTAAAGTAATATCAATTTCTACCCTTAATTCCTTCGCAACCTCTAACAATACGTCTTTTGTTTGCTTTAAAAGAAACGCCATCGTGCTTTAATAAATACAACACTAAATCCAATCTCAATTGTCTCTAAAACAAATCAAATATCCAACATAAATCAACACTACACTATACACTATACTCAGTTGTACTCCACAAACTTATACAACTACCAAACGTAACTAACCGTACACTAAACCTAGACTTTAATTATACTTCACAAAATAATAAAAATACTCAGAGTAACGTGACAATACACTACGCAAAAACTGTGCTAACGAAGCAAATATACTACTGTATACTACGACCTAACTCAATAAACAAACATACATACAAACATAGCAAATCAATACACTGCAAACAAACTTAATAATTTCTATAGTCTCTCAGTCTATACTTTTAACTTTATCTAGTATTATTTTACTTACAAAATTTTACATTAACTAAAAATAATGTTTTGCTGCCCCGATACGATACTCAAAGAAAAAGACTGACCTTAACATTGCAGGTGAAAACACTGGAAACCTCTTCCTTATCCTTCTCCGGGAAAAAACGGAAGGCAGGCACTTCGCGGGCACTCTTCACAAGCAGGAACGGGAGACACTTGCATCCAGCACTTCTCACAGCTGGGAAATCCAGGAATTGGGGGTCATTAAACTCGCTTCATCACAATCGCACACGGCTGGCCTTTTTTTTCTTCAATTAAAATAAAGGATTCGGGCATCTGTTTACTTAAATGCCGGATCAACACCGCTGCCACCAATTTCATATATTTATATTAGCTGTAACGTCGTGAGTAGCTATCCATCAATAAACAAATCTTTACAGCTTAATATACAAATAAAAGCAAACTTTATTTGCTAACAATTTGTAAATGAAGTAATATAAATCCAGATTAAATGCCAAGCCGGTGTGGTCAGTTCATATACTCATGCTCAACGCCACCAGCGTTCATCGTCTTTTCACTCTCTCTCGGGGATTTTTTTCTTTTCTCCGGTCTTTTCTCTTTCTCTCTCTCTCTGGGTCTCTTCTCTCTTACTCTCTCTCTCCAGGTTTTTTTCCGGTCTTTTTCCTTTTTCTTCTCGTGTCCTCAAAAACAACCCTTTTTAAACAACAGGGGTGTGTTCACAACACGCCCCTCGCTCCTTCTTATTCGCAGGTCAACAAAGTCTCTCTTGACCTCCCCCTCGTCCTATTGGCGCATAACACGCCAAAACACACCCGAGCCGTCTGGTCCAAGGCGCCATAGTTCCTTGTCCACAGCTGGACACACTGGCCCGTCACGCCACCTGTTTCTAGTATCCCTTTCAAACAACACTAGAAAAAGACAATATGGTTATTTTAAGATAGGCTTCGCCTATTGTCAATGGGGCGCCGAACTCTTAAGTCTATTATGCCGACCCGTCTGCAAACTCCACTCCCTGAGTTCAGACAATAAACAATGGCCCCATGGCCACGTGCACCGGTCATTCCACAGCTGGTTGATCGTAAAACCTTCAGGGACAATCGATGGGTGAGGCACTTGTCCTTGACCAGCTGGTAAAACCATAAAACCTATTGTGACTTGGAAGATGGGGGTTCACTCCCATCGAAGATGTCACAGCAATCCTGAAAAATCATCGTGATTTTTATTTTTCTTCTTATTATTTTATGAATACCTTCTGAAAAGCTCCATTAATCAGTTCTTGGAATGAAATTATCTTGAAAAATGCCCTTGCTAAAAAATAAATGTGGTCATGATAGCAGAAATGTCTTGATTGGAAACTCGTGGCCTTAATTTTTGGGTCTACTGGTGTTTATTAAGACCTATCGTGCACAGGGGCTGAGAAGCCTATTCATTTTGATTTGGGTAGAAGTCCTCACATTGGTCAGTTGCAAAAGCTCGGAGAGTGGGGTGATAGCTCAAATGTCATCTTCGTCTCTTAACTGCAGTACAAAATTACGAAGTTTGCCCCAATAGCCCCTAGTGCCGGGGCTTTTTGCCTTGACTGTGTCGGTTCTTTAAGCTTTTAGCTACATGAAAAATCAAAACAAAAAAATTATTATGTATCTACTAAAAATTATAGTTTTATTCTCTTTCTCCTTTATAATAATCTAATTAGGTCAGCGTTTCTCAAACTGTGGGGCGCAACCCACTAGGGGGCGTGATAATCCTACGTGGGGGGCGAGCATATCAAAAAGCCAAAAATAAAACATTTAATGTAATTATCATTTTACAGAAAAGTAGCAAAAAAAAAAAAAAACATGAACGTCGAAATACATTATTACTTCATTCAATACATAGTTGTTGCATGAGGGGGGGATGAAAATTAGACCGCAAATATTGAGTTTGAGAAGCACTGATTTAAGTGATTTTCCTTACTTGCAACTAAAATTAAACATTTGTCAAGATATAGGTATTAAATTATTCTCTTCATTGCAAAAAAGTATTAAGAATCAGTGAAAATCTTAAAATCATTTCCAAAGCACTAAAAGTAATTTATGCCGCCGTGGGAAGACACACCTCTAAGTGATTTCCAACAGGGTTTGCAACGATATATTTTGTATTTTGTGACACTTTTATGGGTTAATAAAGCGGATTGAAGTAACCTTTAAATTCAGCAGCAATCAAAATCAATTTTAATTATAAGTGTAAACCAGAAAATTCAGAAGAAATTTCTAATGTATTACTCAGAAGTAATATTTTTCTTCACAACGCTTAGAGTCTTGTTTCCAACATTAGGGTATTTTAACATTGGCTGTTCTTGAATTGAGCGACAGAAATAAAATTATCTTCGAATGTTCTTAGTTTGAGAACGAATGGAGAATGTTATACGTATATTTTTTGTGTAAATCTTTACTTAAATATTATAAGAGAAAATATATTAATTCGAGTGCCCCAATCTACATCGTGATTTTTGCCGGCGGCTTTCCCTTGACCAGCTGTCCACTTGTATGTGACTCTTTGTATAAATGGTTCTTTGTGCAAATGGCTCTTTGATACCTTTTAGCTATCTTTTTTTTTACTACTTAATTCTTATGCCCAAAAGATTTCTAAAACTGCCCTTGTGCATATTCAGAGAGCGAGATTAATAAAACACCAATTAATCTAAAGGTCACATTTCAATATTGCCAGATTACTATTGGAGTTACTGTACTGAAAGTGTAAACAAGTTAACTTTCTCAAAATAATAATTTCAATAATTTGTTTATTTTAATAGTATAGTTCAGGGGTTGCGAACCTTTATGAATCAACGTGCTATTTTTTCTGAAGAAATGTTTAATGCGATATATACGTGCCGCCAAAAAATCTTGACTTGTGATTATTGGGAAAATTATAAAACTACATACTAACAATTCAAACCTCTTTATTTACTACGAAAAAATACATTTTGCACTGAGTTGTAAATGTTTTAGCTATGGATGCAATTCAAATTAAAGTAACATTAGTGTGACTTTAGTTGCTGCAGATTAGATGACAAATAACTTATATTAGAATTGTAAGATGTTACTTTTAGCATAATGCAAGCTGAATTGGAGTCATCTAACAAACGGTTTCTAAGCAATTGATTCTTTTTGCTCTGATTCACTTTTTTTGACAAAAGGATTTGTGATTTGTTTCAAAATGCCGTGTTACAGACGATATTCAACATATATAGTTCAACTTCCAGAATATAAAACACACAGCGCCCTGTCACTTTTACTAATCCTGCCTGATTTCTCCGTACAAAAATTTGAGATTTTCTGTTACATTTATTATCTTGAACTTTTTGTCTTTTTGCTGAACTAGCCATGTTAAATAACAGTTCAAAATCGTAAATATAACACAAATAAACTTTAAAATACAGTCGTGATAACGAAATTGACTATGCGATGCGTAGAAAAATTTTGGTTCGTTAGCAATTGTAGACCACGATGTAACTAAGCAAGACAATATCAACCGAGTATGCTTCAGGCGCACCGCGACCGATCACTCGCGTTTGTTCGTAATACTTCACAGTGATCTTAGTTATTTTGAACTCAAATGCTAACCGTTTGGATCGATGCTGTGCCCAAGCTACTGTGTCACGTGCCATTAATGGCACGCTTGCCACTGGTTCGTCATCCCTGGTATAGTTCTTACAAAACGAAGTTCCGAAGAAACACTGCTGGGGCAAGTGTTTTTTTGGCTCTTAACGCTTTAGCGGGGCATTGACTAATATGTCTAGCAACATATTAAAATTTTTTTCTCAAAGCGGGTGTTGGATATTTAGTCTATCTATATGTGTTCATTGAAGCTAAAACGCATAAAAATTAATATGGATAGCAGCATGATACCTTTTTTTGCATTACATGTTCTCTGATGGGTAGTTAAAAACAGTTTTTCTCGGTGTAAGTCTACAAATTGTATTTTGATTACTATAAATAAAATTTCTGATATTTAAAAAAAAATTCAACATGTCTAAAGTATACTTTGCTCTCATCTGAATGAATTAAGCAATTAAACAATTAAAAAAAAAGATTTTACTTAGGTTTTTGGAAACCTTTAATATGTGTTTAGAGGCTCTAACCACTACCCACCTAGAACAGAAAAATGACCTAGAAATTTTCGCTTTTCCTGTACTCGAGAGAGCATTTAGAACCACGTGAGAATGTTGGGAGTGTGAAATTTAAACAAACTTTGCTTACAATATGTGGTACCAGATTCTTGACTCGAAAATCTTTCATTACAGCTTTCCTGCTCGGAGAAAACGTTTGCATATTATTAAGTTCCATAGTAAATAACTCATCAAATTTCAGAAATAACTAATTTAAATTATCAAAAATATTACTTTATTTCTAACTTTTCATACTAAAATTAAATAAAATATAAAATGTGGATGTATACCACACAAATTCAATGTATATTATAAGTATTCTACATATTTTCTAAGTAAGTATTCTATGTTGTACAATTAATTTATTATTATTAAATTACACTTATACTTTGTATTTAATTGTTATTGAAATAGTTAGACAATAAATATTAATTTTTCATAATAAAGTTCATTTTAATCTGATTCATTATTTCATTCCTGAAAAGTAAGTTAAATGTTTTAAATACGCAGTGACTATAACGTCTAGCGACCACCCAGGGGAAAAAACCAGGATTAGATTTTTTTGTGTGACTAAATAATGTTTATAGAGGATGAGAACATCACATTTATCAAGTATTTTATCACAGAAAATTGTATTTTAGCTGTGTGCCCGTTAAAGGGTTAAAAAATGTAATGTTGTTCCAAAATAGTTATAATTTTTCTCTTTCTTCTTTTAGGCATGGAATGGCAAAAGTGTCACACTTGTAATAAATCCTTCACTGGAATCGTTTCTTTCAAAGAGCATGAAGCTAGTGAGAAGCATAAGAGGAGAGTGAAAGCTCAGAAACAAAATAATACCGAAAACTCTAAACCACATTTCAAGAGCTATAAAAAGTGTCTAGAATGCAATAAGATTTTTAACGGGCCTGTTCCTTACAAGCAGCATTTGAAGAGTAATCTTCACAAGAAAAAAATAAAAATAAAACCACTCAAAAAGGTTGAAATCGATTCTAAATTACCGGCATCCAAGAAAAGGAATTCAGCAAAGTCCACGAAAGGAAATTCAGCAAAGTCCATTAAAGATAATTCTGAAAAGTCCATGAAAAGGAATTCAGAAACTGGTTCTATTCCCTCCGACGCACATATTCTAAGATATTCCCATCCAAAAAAAGTACGAAATGTTCAAATCAAAGCAAGAGATAGAAAATTAAAATTCAGTTTTGTGATCGAGTTTTGAAATCGATGGAAAAAATTAATTTCTGAATGCCCGACTAAACCCTGCTTAATTCCTTTGATGAATGTAGCTTTAAAGGTCCTCTACGTTACATCCTCCATTGTCACCGGAGAGTAATAAAAACTATTTGAGCACGACGATCCATGATTTGAGGAACGACACCTGTGCATAAGGAATGTATTATTTTATCATCCATTTGATTTGAATTATGTTTATAATGTTGATAAACTTTGTTGAACAAATTCATTTCTGAAAATGCCCGACTAAACTCTGCTCAATACCTTCGAATGTAGCTTTAAAGATCCTCTACGTTACATCCTCCATTGTCACCGGAGAGAATAAAAACTTTTGAGCACGACAATCTATGATTTGAGGAACGACACCTGTGCATAAGGAATGTATTATTTTATCATCCATTTGATTTGAATTATGTTTATAATGTTGATAAACTTTGTTGAACAAATTCATTTCTGAAAATGCCCGACTAAACTCTGCTCAATACCTTCGAATGTAGCTTTAAAGATCCTCTACGTTACATCCTCCATTGTCACCGGAGAGAATAAAAACTTTTGAGCACGACAATCTATGATTTGAGGAACGACATCTGTGCATAAGGAATGTATTATTTTATCATCCATTTGATTTGAATTATGTTTATAATGTTGATAAACTTTGTTGAACAAATTCATTTCTGAAAATGCCCGACTAAACTCTGCTCAATACCTTCGAATGTAGCTTTAAAGATCCTCTACGTTACATCCTCCATTGTCACCGGAGAGAATAAAAACTTTTGAGCACGACAATCTATGATTTGAGGAACGACACCTGTGCATAAGGAATGTATTATTTTATCATCCATTTGATTTGAATTATGTTTATAATGTTGATAAACTTTGTTGAACAAATTCATTTCTGAAATGCCCGACTAAACTCTGCTCAATACCTTCGAATGTAGCTTTAAAGATCCTCTACGTTACATCCTCCATTGTCACCGGAGAGAATAAAAACTTTTGAGCACGACAATCTATGATTTGAGGAACGACACCTGTGCATAAGGAATGTATTATTTTATCATCCATTTGATTTGAATTATGTTTATAATGTTGATAAACTTTGTTGAACAAATTCATTTCTGAATGCCCGACTAAACTCTGCTCAATACCTTCGAATGTAGCTTTAAAGATCCTCTACGTTACATCCTCCATTGTCACCGGAGAGAATAAAAACTTTTGAGCACGACAATCTATGATTTGAGGAACGACACCTGTGCATAAGGAATGTATTATTTTATCATCCATTTGATTTGAATTATGTTTATAATGTTGATAAACTTTGTTGAACAAATTCATTTCTGAAAATGCCCGACTAAACTCTGCTCAATACCTTCGAATGTAGCTTTAAAGATCCTCTACGTTACATCCTCCATTGTCACCGGAGAGAATAAAAACTTTTGAGCACGACAATCTATGATTTGAGGAACGACATCTGTGCATAAGGAATGTATTATTTTATCATCCATTTGATTTGAATTATGTTTATAATGTTGATAAACTTTGTTGAACAAATTCATTTCTGAATGCCCGACTAAACTCTGCTCAATACCTTCGAATGTAGCTTTAAAGATCCTCTACGTTACATCCTCCATTGTCACCGGAGAGAATAAAAACTTTTGAGCACGACAATCTATGATTTGAGGAACGACACCTGTGCATAAGGAATGTATTATTTTATCATCCATTTGATTTGAATTATGTTTATAATGTTGATAAACTTTGTTGAACAAATTCATTTCTGAATGCCCGACTAAACTCTGCTCAATACCTTCGAATGTAGCTTTAAAGATCCTCTACGTTACATCCTCCATTGTCACCGGAGAGAATAAAAACTTTTGAGCACGACAATCTATGATTTGAGGAACGACACCTGTGCATAAGGAATGTATTATTTTATCATCCATTTGATTTGAATTATGTTTATAATGTTGATAAACTTTGTTGAACAAATTCATTTCTGAATGCCCGACTAAACTCTGCTCAATACCTTCGAATGTAGCTTTAAAGATCCTCTACGTTACATCCTCCATTGTCACCGGAGAGAATAAAAACTTTTGAGCACGACAATCTATGATTTGAGGAACGACACCTGTGCATAAGGAATGTATTATTTTATCATCCATTTGATTTGAATTATGTTTATAATGTTGATAAACTTTGTTGAATAAATTCATTTCTGAATGCCCGACTAAACTCTGCTCAATACCTTCGAATGTAGCTTTAAAGATCCTCTACGTTACATCCTCCATTGTCACCGGAGAGAATAAAAACTTTTGAGCACGACAATCTATGATTTGAGGAACGACATCTGTGCATAAGGAATGTATTATTTTATCATCCATTTGATTTGAATTATGTTTATAATGTTGATAAACTTTGTTGAACAAATTCATTTCTGAATGCCCGACTAAACTCTGCTCAATACCTTCGAATGTAGCTTTAAAGATCCTCTACGTTACATCCTCCATTGTCACCGGAGAGAATGAAAACTTTTGAGCACGACAATCTATGATTTGAGGAACGACACCTGTGCATAAGGAATGTATTTTTTTATCATCCATTTGATTTGAATTATGTTGATAATGTTGATAAACTTTGTTGAACAAATTCATTTCTGAAAATGCCCGACTAAACTCTGCTCAATACCTTCGAATGTAGCTTTAAAGATCCTCTACGTTACATCCTCCATTGTCACCGGAGAGAATAAAAACTCTTGAGCACGACAATCTATGATTTGAGGAACGACACCTGTGCATAAGGAATGTATTTTTTTATCATCCATTTGATTTGAATTATGTTTATAATGTTGATAAACTTTGTTGAACAAATTCATTTCTGAATGCCCGACTAAACTCTGCTCAATACCTTCGAATGTAGCTTTAAAGATCCTCTACGTTACATCCTCCATTGTCACCGGAGAGAATAAAAACTTTTGAGCACGACAATCTATGATTTGAGGAACGACACCTGTGCATAAGGAATGTATTATTTTATCATCCATTTGATTTGAATTATGTTTATAATGTTAATAAACTTTGTTCATATACATGTATGTATCATATAAACGCACATATAATGAATATAGAGAATAAAAAATATTATATTCAGAACAAATTATTTTATTATTATTATTATTTCTCAAAATGTAGCTATATTTATATTAAATATACATTTATCTATTTTTTGTTGTTTTTCCACCAACCTTAGAAAGTAATATATATCCTACTTTCCATTTTTTTTAACAATTACTGCATACACTTCCTTGTTAAGATTATCTTATTTGAAACTTCTGTTAATTCATCTATGTTTTTCTTTTTAATTACACAGTCAATTCACCAAAATTTACACAAATCTTTAACAAAGGTTTAAGCCCATAATTGCTTCATTCAGTTATAGGTAACCATTAATCACATTCTCTCTCTCTCTCTCTCTCTCTCATTTTTTTCAAATTCACTATTTATTTGGGATAAAACTTTTTAACACTAAATATAGAAAAAATAGGGGACATACTGTGCTGTTTTAGTTAAGATATCGAATTTTCCAAACTTGCTGTTTAAAAATGTTTAAGGACAAAAATTCCCTTCTTCCTTTTAAAACCAATCACAAAATTACTATAGAAAAACAAACTATAAAATTTTTATTAGATTTTTTTAAAATTACATTTTTTTAGAAAAAACTTTAGAATTCTTTTCTCTATTGGCAAACGGTGTACTTTATAAAGAAATTCTTGAGAGCAGTAAATTGAATTGTGTTATTTAATTTAAAATATTTCTTTACTTGAAGTATTTTAGATTAGTGTGCTATCTGTACTTGTATTAAATAATAAAACCTTTCTGGAAATTATAAATTATATTTCTTTCATAAAATTAACGCGTTATTAATGTAAAAAAAGATACAGAATTTGTATAGAGAGAGTAAACAAATTTCCTTGCTGAACAAGAACTTATCGTGATTTTTTTACTTATATTCAAAGGGGTTGGAAAACATAGGTAAAGAGGTAACAATCTGAAAGTGTCACGATTCCGAGACTTGACTAGAGAATAACCCTTTAAAAGTAAAATTAACACTAAATATTTAATTTAAACTTCATTGCAATTACCTTTTATATCCTCATGAAAACAAGTTCTTGGCACGTGTGAGTTTGAGACAATTTCCTCAAACTGTGTATATATTCCGGTGAAAATATAAAAAGGATTAGAAATAAAAGATGTTTTCGGGAAGGCCTGTCATATATATCTATAAGAGAACATCTCAAAATAATATGTGAAGTAAATCAATATGTGGTTTAGAAAATTTTTGTATATGGACAGTTAAAAAAATATGTATTCCTTCTTAACCCTTTATCTACCGCATTATGATTTACTGCAAATTTTTTCATGCAATATTTTTTTTTCAATCCCTGCATTTAAAATTAAGGGATATACATAAAGAAGATACTCAACTTTGGGAAATTTAATTTGTTAGAGCTAATTCATTAAATTGGTACTTTTAAGTACCGTCAGTCCACAAAGGTCTCAACAACCGAACAAGAAAAGACCGAATGACTTTTTTAAAGCAGTATTAACTCTTAAAAATGCTAAATAACCAGAGAACACTAATATTTTACAGCTCAAAATACTTATTTTTAAAAATTATTAAATTTTAAAAATTTATTTACTTTTTTACACACTAATTTAATTTGATGATATTCAAAGAAACAGTTGTTTTTTTTATTAATACACAGAAACTCATTACACGTTGTGCATTTTGAGTGAGGTTTCGATCGAATATTTTTAAAGCACTGCATTCTGGGGCAAGTAATGCTGTATTTTCTTAAAATGAACTATTGCACCTTGTGTTCAGTTTCTCGGTCGTCAACCTAAGAATCTAACGAAAATTCTGGCAGATAATTTGCAGGAACTTCTTCATTTGAAAAATCATCTTTTAGTACATCCTTGATTTCAGATAGTAGGTTCTGTAATAAATCCAAAGTCTCTCGAAGACAGACATTCTAAGAAAAGGAAATAATAATAATAATTATTATTATTATAGCACTTTTAAAGACTCCCATTATTATTAAATCTCAGTTACGCTTAAAGATATTAAAACATTGTTAGTTTTTGAAATAAGAATAGATATTTCAATTAATAGAATGTGGCAAAAAAAAGCTCAAATTCAAAGTTCAAAATTTTAATTCAAAAGTTAAAATAAAACAATAAAAAAAGCAAAACAAATAAGCTAAGCTTAAAGAAATGCCAAAAAAGCATAAGTTTATTGATTTATAGTGATGACTCTCAAACACAACAAAAAACAACAATAAACCACGTGGGCAGAAAAAATACTAAGTTCTGCAACATTCAACATCCAGTCTGCTGTCGGTACTTAGAAGTACTACAAAGTTATTCAATTGTAAAATTAATTATATACACAGTTCACTTAAAATAAGTAGTCAAATCGCTTTCTAAGGACTTACCTTTAGACATTAACTACTTTTTCGGAGCAAAAATACAATCTTCGTAATTTGATCAAAAGTCAGCTGAAAACGCAACTTCTGCTATAAAACTATTCGCCTTATCCTCTAAAATACTCATCGCAGAACTCGTGTGACCATATATCTTGAAAGAGTGGATTTTAAAGAATTTTTCTGTTATCATCAGAGTATTCGTAAAAGTGGTTATCCTTTGTAATTTTAAAGTGAGTGGTACATATAAAGTACCGTCGGTAGATAAAGGGTTAAACAAGTTTAACATAAAAGGAATGTAATTTACGCATCAATAGCATTAGTTGTGGATACATGTATAACCTTGCTTACCATTATCGCATATTCCAGTAAATAACGCCAAATACAAAACCCCATGATTATTTTGAGATGCATAAAATAATTCCTATGGTCAAGAAATTTACGAGTGAGCGTTATACACCGGACATAAAAAGGAGAGCCTTAAAAATAAAGAAACCACAAGTATAGAACAAGTCGATTTATACATGTAAATCTAAATACTATTTATTTAAAAAAAACTGGCATACCTTTTGAGCATTCATTATTGGATAACATGAAAAACTTACCATATCCATTATATCTTTGCAGGCATTATCGAATTCTAATTCTATTCTTTAATTATGTGTCAAGTTTAATTTTATTATCCACTCACACACAATATCTAGACTTCAAAAGATAAGCGCACTGCATATGTAGATGCCAGATTCCTTCGTATAAAGAGAATGCATCTCGTAAAATAAACCTAAAACTTAAAAAATGCAGTTTTAAAGTATAGGTGCGAGTAATACGCCGGAATATTTAATGAATGAGATGTGTGTTTGTTGCCAAACGTCAGTATAGCTCTGTTGAAGTTAAGTGCAATGGCATATCGTGAGTGAGAGTTACATTAACATCGCACCATAAAGCAACACGGGTTAAAGTGTAGTCTCGGCGATGTCAATTTCTTTTGGCGACCAAAATCGGTGGCCAAGCTACTTCATTTAGCGAAAGGTATTTTTTCGACCTGATTCGATTGCTAAGCTACCTATGACATCTAGATAAAAATCGTCAAATTCAAGAAAAATCACCAAATCCAAAGCCCCTCCCCCTATACTACACTTATATCGGAAACACGATAGCAGTTGGTGATGGACACCGTAATTTTGAGCTTCGGTCACGGTCGTGGACGACACCTGAATTGGCATTTGCCTTTCCGAACTTTCACACCACACTGCGAGGGAACTTTTAGCCTCGACAGATTTAACGTGCATCGATCCTCTCTACACCCCAGATCTTCACTGGCACCAGGGATCGAATCACGGCTACAAGTTTGTAACTATAACCACTAGACTAGGGGTGTCTAGTGGCCGCATGTGGTCCGCCAGTACGTAAGTTGCGGCCCCCCATGGACTCATTTTAAATTTTTTTTAAATATGAGGTATTTAAAGAGTTTTTTCACTTTGAAATTTATTAAGGGGAAAATATATATATATATATATAGATAGATAGATAGATAGATAGATAGATAGATATTATAAATGCGAAAGTTTGTGAGGATGTTTGGGAGTCTTTCACGCAAAAACAACTGAATAGATTTTAATGAAACTTTACAGTAATATAGCTTATACATCAGAATAACACATAGGCTATAATTTACACCATAGGCTATAATTTATAAAGATATTGTGAGAAGTGTCCAAAATGTAACGATATTTGTCAAGCAAGTAGGAAAAAATTCTGCCATCTGCAAGCAATTCTGGCTTGCGCTGCAAAAAAAAGCCCACGTCAGCATATATCTATCTTTTGTTTGTGAAAGAATTCTTTTTGTTTTGGCTACGCAAGGCGCTCGCTTCTAATTAATTCCTGTAAACAGCATAAACCCTATTTTTTTTATTTCAGAATAAAACTAAGTTTTGAAGGGAGAGGTTGTTATAAATCTCTCTTTATTTGAATGTTTTTTTGAATGATTTTATTATGCACATTTGGTAGTAAGAAATTGATCTTTTTTCAAAATAAATACTTTTATTGCTTCTGGTACTTACAGTAGATAAACTTTTTGTCTTTCACACTACATCATTTGGACATATTTGCATAGTTTTATAGTTTGTTTGTGGTTAGAAGTTAATTATAACGCTATAATTTTAAATGAATAGGCGAATATTGCATTTTTAAGTATAAAAATAATTATAACTACTGTACTGTATTTTTGGAGTGAGTGAATATTAACGTCGCACTGTTCAGTTACAAGAGGACTTTTGGCAACGAACCACGTAATTTTGAACCATGGGCAAGTGACGTGGATGACACCTGAGCTGGCACCCCTTTCTCCTAACTACCACACCACGCCTACTTAGAAAGAATATTCTACCAATACTTAGCAGGAATATTCTTTGAAATCCACTCTTCCAAGATATATGGCAGCATGAGTTCTATGATGAGCATTTTAGCGGGGAAGGCGAATAGTTTTGTAGCAGATATTGCGTTTTCAGCTGACGGCGTTTTCAGCGGATTGCAAAGATTATTATTTTTATCCCGAAAAAATAGTTTATGTCAAAATTTAAGGGTCTTATGTTTTTTGTGTGTTAATGAAGACCTTAGAAAACGATTTGACTATTTACTTTAAGTGAACGGTGTATATAATTAATTTTACAGTGGAATATCTTTAATTAATGTATTAGCTGTAACGGATTAAATTTCCCAAAGTGGAGTATTTTGTTTACGTATATCCCTTAATTTTCAATGTAGTGATCCAAAAAGTACAATATTGCATAAAAAAAAACTGCAGTGAATCATAATGCGGTAGTTAAAGCATTAACGTGCATCACTCCCTACACGGCGGGTCTTATAAAGCTCTAATAAAGCTCGAGCTATGAAAGTAGCTAGACATTTGTCAATTTAACTATCATTATCATTTCGCTGTGTTTTTCATTGAATCTCTATTATAGCCATTATAATTTAAGAAACGGCGTTGCTTGCGAATATTACAATTTTAACATAAAATAAATACAACAGAAAGTAATATTAATGTATTACATTTTCAGATATAAATTATTTACCCTATTTTAAGCGTTCATTACGCAAAACTTTTAACAATGTGTTACTTTTGCTGAGCAGAGATCAGCTTAGGGAGGTATTTTCAAAAATCAACCCTCAAGAATTATAAATAAAAAAAAATTCTTTTTATCTGCTATTAGATATGCATACTTGAAATTTAACAAAGGCGTTTTTATTTTCTTTCTTTTTTTATTTAGCTGAGATATCCAAAAATATTTTTTGTTTAATTTGTAATTCACGTAAAATTAACTCATTAAAAACTTCTTTATCCTTCAATCTGTGTTGTTTAATTTTTCAGTTCACCCGTGCGAAGAATGGGTATACCAGCTAGTATACATATATATATACACACAATGTATTTTCCTGTTAACTGTTCTTGTTTTAAAATAAATCCTTTTTGATAATAGAAGCGTCCTTTAGATTAAAATAGATTTATATTTTATCAAACAGTCACGTTTGATTTTACTATAATAAATTATTTTTTTAATAAATTCCACATTGCATTATGCATATCATTTAGTATGGATGGTACCTGATTCTCTCCGTGTGTGCGACTTTCATTTATCCTCCTCCTTTTCTGTTTGGGGTGCCCAAAATGCAAAAAACAGTCTGAGATGTTTTTTAAAGTTTAAAAAAATTATTGAGGATGGTTAAGATAAAAGGCAACGTATACACTGGTGTCCAAAAGTTAAGCATAAATCGTAAAATACGAAAAACATCGAGTAAATATTCGTAAAATTATTCCAAATGTCTTGTGGATATTAAATGGGGGAAGAAAAAACATTGGGTTTATGCAAAACTTTTCAGTCGACTACATCCTGCATGAAACACCGGCACATGTCGGAACGCGGCGAAACCGATTCACGCAGCACAGGCAGTTCAGACAAGGTTCGTGCAACTGCTGTGCGAAAGAACGTTGTTAACCATCAAGCAAGGTGAATGATGGCACAAAAGACACCAATTGGACATGTTTACGAAAGGAAGAATCGTTGGAAGGCTGGAATCCTCTCGATCACAAACCGAAGTGTCTCGAATTCTGAATGTGGACCAGTCTGGGATCTCAAGATTGTGGCAGAGGTTTCAAAGAACGGGAGATGTTACCCAACAACCAGTATCAGGTCGACCAAGAGTCATAACCTCTCGCCAAGACCGATATCTGATAATAAGTGCGCGACGTCAGAGGGGCAGTACTGCCAGAGCACTGGATTTGGCGCTGACAGTCGCCACAGGAATACGAATTTCGAGACAAACTGTTTACAAGAGACTCAGTCATGCTGGCCTGTAGGCCAGAAGACCAGCAGCTTGCATTCCCCTCACGTCTGCGCATAAACGCGCTAGTTTGAGCTGGAGTTTGAAACATCAACATGGGAGAGTGGGCCAATGTGATGTTCAGTGACGAGTCCCAGTTTAGACTGAGTAGGGATTCTCGGCGGGTAACGATATGGAGAGAACATGGAACACGTTTTGAACCAAGAAACATAACGAAAAGATATTTTCCATCAAGTGGAGTAATGGTATGGGCAGACATCAGGATGGACGGCCGCACAGACCTCCATTTCTTTGACACGGGGTCTATGACTGCTCAAAGATACAGAGACGAATTTCTTGAGCCTTGTTTCGAGGTGCTGTCGGTCCTGACTTCATATTCATGGATGATAATGCGGCATGTCACCGAGCGGTGCTGATTGATGACTTCCTTGAAACGAAAACCATTTAGTGCATGTCGACGCCTGTGAACTCCCTTGATTTAAATCACATCGTGCATGTATGGGATATGTCCGGGAGACAATTTTTCGCTTATCATAACACAAAACCATGTCTGGACGAGGTAAAGTTTTTTTTTAACCCGTCTAACTTGTCTTTTTATGCTAAGAGTTTGAGGAGATTTAAAAAGCGCAAATAGTTAAACTATTTTAAAACTGCAAAAATCTATTGGCTTAGCCAATTGATTCACAGTATCAACCTTGACTACCCCTGACGACCTGGACCGAATAGGACTTTCCCACTACAACATGGATAACTCCGATCATGATAAAACTGATTACACGTCAGCTTACCTAGAATTCCATAAATCATGGGACACTGGAATGAGCGATGTTCTTGAACATCTCAACGAGAGCAGAACCTCTGATGACAGTTCTGCAGTCATACGAGAGACCGAAGAGCTTGATTCCAAGCTTAGAGAATACCCATTTAGCAAGCAGGAGGAGCAGTCAACGGCGCTCCGTGGCCTGAGTGACGTCCTCGACGAGGCCAGATTCAAATTTACTCATCAAAAGAAACAGGAACTTAACAGGCTTTTACAAGCTCAAATCGATGCCTGGGGACTTCCTCCCAAACCCATCAACTCCCCCTTTCAAGTTGTTCTGAGAAAGAAAGGCAGGAAAGCTTCAGATACAGAGGATGAATCCATTGCGAAAAAACAACGAACGGATGTTACCACCACCCAGAACAAGTTTGCGCAACTCTCAGTTGAGGACATGGACCTCACCGTACAAGCAGGCACATCCACCGACAATGGAGTTCCAGATACAGCCGCACCCCCCAAGAAGCACCACCAATAACCATTGACAACGTCTCAAACCAGGCAGGTTTGTTAAAACACCTTCAAAGTCTCACAAACCTCAAACTAGAGGCCAAGCTGATTGGTACCAAGCTGAGAATCTACCCCCAGACGGCGTACGCATACCACCTTATCCGAAAATACGTCAATGAAAACCATCTGAAGTCTTTCACCTACATCCTGCCTGAAGACAAGAAGCTTCGACCCACCGACATGTCCCCCGTGGAGATCATCGGTAGTCTGGCGGAGCAAAACATCAACGACACTGAATGCCATATCATGACGAGTAAAAAGACGGGGAAGGAGATGCCTCTCTTTCTAATCACCCTCGACAAAACCGAACAGAATAGAGCAGCCTATCATGTCACCAACATTGGGTACATGAAAGTAAAGGTCGAAGCGCTAAGACCCAAGTATGGCCCTCCCCAATGTTTCAGATGCCAAGGCTTCTTTCACTCTAGCTGGTTCTGTACTCGTGCCCCCAGATGTGTTAAGTGTGCGGGAGCCCATCTCGCAAAGGAGTGTACCAAACCGATCGAGCAAAAACCCAAATGTTGCCTGTGCGAAGGAGATCACCCAGCCAGCTTTCTGGGTTGCCCCAGAAACCCACGAAACAAGGTTGTGCAGGAAACAAACAAACCTAAAGAAAACAACGTTAATAATGCCAAGACCACCAAGAAGGTTATCGACACCCCACCACTACCCACAGTAAACTTCTGGGAGCAGCGGGCCAAGAATGCCGCAGCGCGCCAATAGCTTAACCCCAGCACCTCCAAGAAACCCTCCCAAGCCTCGTCTCCAACATCTCTGTCGAGTCAGCCGAATATATCTTTGAGCAGCTAAACTCCCCTGCAGTTCAAGAAACCTTTGACTTGCTTGAAGAATTCATCCGAATAGCCACCACCATCCCTACAAAATTTGGCCGTCTCCGAGCCATTCGACAAATGCTAGGAAATGAGCTTAACATTTAATCCCCGCCATAGAAATAGATCCAATCTGACGGTAATCTCCTGGAATACCAACGGAATTAGATCTCGTATCGAAGAATTCAGGAGTTTTATCGCTGATTGGAACCCTGATATCGTTAATCTACAAGAAACTCATCTCCAACCCTGCCATAACTTCACCTTTCCAGAGTACAATATTTACAGAAACGACCGCACCTTCCGAGGGGGAGGCACAGCCATCATGGTCAAAAGGAGCATCCCTCACCATCAAATACTTATCAACAACAATAGTCTCGAAACCACCGCCATCAAACTCACCAGACAAGATGACGAACCCATCACAATAATATCTGCATACCGCCCCCCAAGGAAACCACTCCCGGAGCAAGACTTGCATCGAATCTTTCGAAGCCAAGGATACGTCCTCGTCGCCGGAGATTTGAATGCCAAGCATGTATCTTGGAGCCCGCTGACACAACAGAACGTCCCAGGCACAACCATCCGAAGATTCTGCGACAACACAGGTTACGCCCTCGTCGCTCCATCCGAACCCACCCGCTTTCATCGTAACTGCAGGAATACAACCATAGATATCGCCATCTGCAAAGGTATGACCGTTTCAGAGTGTACTTCCATTCCAGAGCTCTCTAGTGATCACAACCCTGTCCTCTTTGAGGTGAGCTTGGATAACTTTACCTCACCTGCCCTCAGTACCTATTCTTTTCCTAACTGGTACAAATTCCAGGATCTACTCACTAACTCCCTTCCAGGAAATCCAAGAATTTCCAACCCCGAGGATATTGAAAATGCTATTAAAAATTTTAATGATTGCTATAATAGTGCTCTTTCCCATAGTTCTACCTTTAAATGTATTAATAAACCTCTCTTTTCTATACCCCCCTTAATCAGGGATAAAATTAAATCTAAAAACAGAATCAGGAAAGCATGGCAAATTACTAAAAACCCCCTTCTTAAATCGCAATTAAATAGACTACAAAAAGACATTAAAAAAGATTTAAATCATTTAAAAAATGAAAAATGGAATAATATGCTTTCCGAGGCAACCCCTGATGATGACTCTCTTTACAAACTAGTTAAATCGGTATCTAAAAATAAAACGTTCCCTATTCCTCCTCTCGTAGGCCCCATGGGCCTCCATTATAGTCCTGAGGACAAAGTTGACTTGTTTGCGGACTCGCTAGAGAGCTCATTTCAAGAAAACCCAGAACCATACGACGATGACTTCATCGATCACGTTGAAGAAAAAGTCGACAGATTCCTCCACCGTAACGCCAGACGCCACACCGCACCACTAACCTCACCACATGAAATCATGAATATCATCCTCCAACTTCCGAATAAAAAAGCTCCAGGAAAAGATGGCATTAAAAATATAGCATTAAAGGCTCTCCCACTCAACGCCATCACCAATATTACAAAAATCATCAATAGCTGCCTCCAACTAAACTACTTTCCACAGGAGTGGAAGCACGCACTCATCACGGTCATACCAAAACCAGGAAAAGATAAAAGATTTCCTGAAAATTATCGCCCCATCAGCTCCATCGGAAAAATTTTTGAAAAAATCCTTCTCAAGAAAATCAATAGCCACTGTGAAGAAAATAACATAATCCCGGATTTCCAACACGGATTCCGACAGCAAACATCCACACAGCACCAACTGCTCCGAGTCACCAATCACATCATTAATGGATATAACAATAGAACCTACACCGTCGGCCTGTTCCTAGACGTCAAGAAAGCATTCGACCGAATGTGGCACGACGGATTAATCTACAAAATGATTATCTTTAACTTCCCCACCTACCTCATCAAGATAATACACAGCTATCTAGAAAATTGAACTTTTAATGTAAAATATAATAATGTGCACTCCAGCCAGCGTCCCATCCTGGCTTCCACCCCTCAAGGATCAATTTTAAGCCCAGCATTATACAATATCTACATCAGTGACTTCCCAACCGACAATACCACCTCAGTATGCCTCTTCGCCGATGATGCCGCAATCCTATGCACCCAAAACACAGTGGAAGAAGCAGTAAATCTCATGCAAATCTACATTTCAAAACTAGAACTATGGCTAACCAAATGGCGGATAGCCATAAACACCGAAAAACCCAACGCAATAGTGTTCCGGAAAAAAAGACCACATAATAAATAGCCCTCCCACTCTCCAAATCTTCAACCAAACAATAGACTGGACTTTTGAGACTAAATACCTCGGACTCATCCTCAACGATAAATTAACCTACAGTGCTCACTTTAAAGAAATTACTAAAAAATTTTGGAAGAAACTCTACTCCCTCAACGACATCATCGGCAGAAAATCGAAACTATCTCTCAAAAATAGAATATTTGTTTACAAGCAATACGTCCGCCCCCTACTTCTGTACGGCTGCTCGATCTGGGGATCCGCAGGCTATGTTCACATAGATAACCTCCAAAGACTCCAAAACAGAGCTCTCCGAACAATAGCCAGAGCCCCTCAATTCCTCCCCAGGTATATCCTGCACGAGGAACTTCGAGTGGAGCCTATTCACACTATAATCGCAGAATACGCATCCAGCTTCCACTTATCAATCCCCCACCATCAGAACGCGACAATCAACTCGCAAAACAACTTCAGAAATCTTCCCCCATCCACCCACCGTATGCTTCACACCGCATCTTCCCTCATTTCCAGCTTTTGAAGCGAAAACCTCACTACAATGAATCATCGTTAGGACAGCATTTCCCTTTCGCATCTTCACCAAAACGAAGAACTCTCTTTTCGCCTCTGCCTCTCTTTACCCCGTGGCAAAAGTAATCCCCCACAACTTTTCCACTCTGACAGTCAGCTGACGCGTCAGCCGACAATCCATCAACCGGTTCCCTGAGCCGGTCCCCTCCCCCTCACATCAGAACTGTAGAAGAAGCCTAAATCATATAGGCTGGCTCTTAGGCGCAAGATATATGCCAGGTGGGAGACAAATTGCAGCCCTTTTGCACCCACCAAGCTTCGTTACAGAACTGAAGAGAGCTCTCCAAGAAGCTTGGAACCGTTTGAGCCCACAACTCATTCATCATCTCAAAGCAAGCATGGTAAATCGCTGTGCAGCGAGCCTGGCTGTCAGAGGTGACCACACGCCTTATTAAACTGCAGCATCAGTATTTTATTTAATGTTTTATTTCATTTTTCCTTTAAAGTGTGAATCCTTGCTATGCTCAGTTTTCTTTCAAACTGCTACTTTGGATAATAAAATTATTATTATTATTTTGATTTGCTTCCTTATTTTATAACCATTTTACACTCGTATATCACGTTTCCCGCCATTCTGATTTACAGTTCCTTCTTTATTCACATAATTATCAATTATGCTTAATTTTTGGACACCAGTGTACTGAATCGTTTGAGAAGGGCAGCACAATCAAATTTCAACAATGAGTAACACGAAAGATCAGCTCAAAAGGAACACAGTAATTTTCAAGAAAATGGCAACACACACTGTAATATTTTAAACATTATCTGATCAATGCATTATTATATTATATAAACATTATTATATTATCTATGTCTGTATACATGAAAAATAATGAAAACAATAATAATAATCCATTCTGTTTTAATTTTTCACTCCAATAAATGTTTTTTTTTTGTTTTCAAATCTGATATAAAGGTACATATTTTTATATGCAGCCCGCGAGATTATAATGTTTTCCAAAATGGTCCACAAGGTCATTTGGGTTGGACGCCCCTACATTAGACTATCGCTACAATCAGTAGCACATTATGAGCTGCGTTTAATTTTTTGTCAAATATTGTTTTTCTTGCCACATACCTTAAGAAATATTTTCCACTTAAGTATACGTGTTCGGAATGACTCGAAGATAATTATAGATATGTGAGAAGCTTCTGAGTATTCTGTATGAATCTGCAACAGAAATTTAGAAACTTAGAGACTGATTTTCACGTTGAATCTTTTAATGTTTCCTCATATTCACTCTCAAGTCTTCTGATTTGTTGAAGTATACTCGAGCGGATTTTTATTTATTGATGCTTAAGTTTCTCTTCCAAGAACTGTTATTAATGTTTTGACTCGAAAGAAAGGGGATCCATTATATAATTTTAATACTGTTGAAATTCAATTTATTCTCTTTTATATCCATTCATTGGAAAACTGTTTCGTTTTGACAAATATTGCACATATTTTCTTAATCATATGATGACTCAAGTTAAGTTTCCAAACGGCACCTTCATTTCTTTCTTAAATTTGTATAATTTTTTCTTAAATTCTGTGAAAGGTTATGTTTACTTCGTTGAGAATGGCAAACCTCTGTCTTTTAAAAGGGACAAACATTGCAACCCTATTTCCTCACACAATTCTGAAGCAAGTTATGACTTTGTTCACTCAAAAATAATCTGACTTCCGAATGTAGACGCCGGATTCTATGGTTGTTGATTATAATTCTGTTGCTTTTATAAAATTCACTATTTTCATAGCATTATTTTTAATTTTTAAAACGTCCTTTAATGCAGTGGTTGCCAAACTTTTTGACCTCGTGGAACAGTAAATTCAGAATTTAAATCCCGTGGACCACTAATAGGATTTTCTAAGTGTTAAATATATTTATTAAAAAAATTGTGATCTAAGAACATATACAATGTATCTAGTTAATAAAGTGAAACTATTAATTGTTTCCAAATTATGAATGCTTTATTAATAAACCATTATAAAATAAACAAAAAATGTAAAAACAAAACAATTAAAAAATGGTTGAAGTATATCAAACTTTTAGCATTATACATTCCTCTTATGATGCATTTTCCTGCTTACTTTAAATAAGATTTTGGATTTAGATTTAGCAGTTATATATACAACAATAGATTTTCGAATCTAATGTTGTAACTGCAAGACGGAGAACTGCATTTATTTTAAGCTGAGATCGGTGCAATGTTTTGATGGCTGTGACAAATGAAAAGGCATTTTTATATAAATAAGTTGTGGAGAATTGAATCAGAATTTTCATTGCCTGTTCACTAAGAAAAAAGTATTCACTTTTTATGGAAAGCCGAAACTGAGATCTTGATAAGGATGAATAAATTTTAAATTTGAGAGTTTCGTCGAATGATAAGTCGATGAGGCTTTCTTTTAGATGCATGCTTAAATTATTATCCTGCATTTTCGCTGCAAACGGATGTATTGTCCGCATATAACGATGCAGCTACAACAGTACTTATGTATTTACCGTGATGTTATTCTATGAAGTCGCGTTTTTATAACTTTTCACGTATTGTTACGGATTGAATTAAGTTTCAATGCATCTTAAAATATAACTTAACGAGATGAGTAAGTATATTCCACACACATTTTTCTAGGGACCAGCGAAATTTTCTCGCGGACCACCAGGGGTCCACGGTCCACTACTTTGATGACTTCTGCTTTAATGTATTCTTTAGGGTACATTTTGCAAATATGGGCACTAAAACAAAAGATGCTACACGATATCAGGTTCCATATTTCAAAAATCAAGACAATTGAAACTTTTGAGTATGCTCCTTCTTATGGTATATGAACAAACCTCTAAAGCCGCATTCACACCAAGGCAGTCAGCGTCGAGCGTCTAGCTAATCAGACTTCCATCTCGAGCGCGATGAAGTCTCTGATTAGCTAGACGCTCAATGCTCGACGTTGACTTCCTTGGTGTGAATGCCGCTTAACTCTCGCTGCTCTGTGTATAAAAAATCTTCAAAAAAAAACAAAAAAAAATTCTGCAATCGCCCATATTTTATTAATACTTTAGTAATAATAACCACAATTGCCGGAAATATGCGCCAGTTGCATTATAAGAAAGATATGATACTCTAACTTCTACATTTACATTTTCTAAAAAGAAACATATTTTTATAAAAATTTATGTTTGGCAAATGATAAGAAGTAAAATTAAACCTTTGTTATTGAACAAGTAGTACCACAAAAAAATGTCCAAATAATTAAATGGGGATAATCAGATAAATTAAATTAACACAAATTATTACAAACTTAAAGAGAAAACATTTAATGAGGACTTGCATTTATATCTTACGCCACATTCAATACAATATAAGGAGTCTTCCTCTAACTCGACATATTCCTCACAGAACCAGAATGAACAAGATCCACAACATTACATCATCCCTGTGCTGGATTTTCATCATAATATTTATCACCAGAACCGGACAAATGCAGTATCATTGTGTTTGCTGGTACTTGCTAATGTTATGCGTTTTGCCTCTACGAACTCTGTTAGCAACTCTACTTCGTAGAAGCAAGATATTCTGCACGTCATCTCTCTTGCAAAATTCTTAAGTCTTACACGGTTTCCTCAAGTTGTTTCCAGTATTCGAAATGGACTCAGTTCGTCCAAAAATGGAACTGCTGACTATGAAAATTCAGTAGTGACAATAGATGAGACATATGCTGCTGTAACTTAGCCTAAAATATTGTAAGAAAGTGGATTTAAGGATGGAAAAGAACGTGTATGACTAGATGATGTCCATACATCTAGTAAGGTTGGAAAGCATTACTTCATCAAATTTCTATAGTGTCCACATATAATTTTTAATCTTACTACCCATATTTGCTTTAGTTACATTATTCAATAATTGTCATTACTGCCGTCAAAAGGGGAAAGAACGAAACTACACATTCCCACCAACGGATACTACACTCACAAAAGTTTGCAGACATTTATAAGTGATAACTAAGTGCTGCAGGGATCACTAAAATATGACAACAAACCCAGTTTGAAGTATCAGGCAGTTGTATTTACATTATAAATGGTCTGTTTGCGCTTCTGTTTGAACCACACCATAGCTCAAACAAATCACAATGACGCTTGAGCTTCGCCAACGCCTTAGTGCGAATGCGCAAACAGAAAACCACTACATGTTATGGGTATTTGCTTAAATGTTCCCGTATAAGTGCACATATTTGCTAAGTTTACTCTATTCGTTATACTACATTGGGGTCGCGATGAATGCAGCCATGAGTATGTTTAATGTGCATCCAAGGAAATTATTCGTGATATTACTACTTTGTAAAAGCCCAGTAATGACTGAGCTCCTTCGAAACAAATACATGAGTATAAATACTAACATAGCTCACAATCGCTCATATAGTTATTCATAAGCGGAAATATTTTTCTTCTCCATTCTGTAAGAGATTTGAAATTTTTTTCCCAGGTATTTCTATCTGGAGGAGATTTGCATATTTTTTCTTGGACTACAGAACTCGAAACATAACAAATTAAGGCCCTCCAAAGAGTACAAATGAACAACATTTGTTGGTTCTTTGAAATGTATGGGAAATTAATTGGTTGAAATTTTTTAACGGAATATATCAATTATTGGTCAGAAAAATGTCATTGTCTCCATTCGTCTCAAAAAAGAAGGCATCAGAGTGTCAAAGGATCATTTCCCTTTAGATATTTGTTACCTAATTTGTAAGATACTGCACCTTTATTTACATTATAGTAACTAAGTATTCCTCACCTTCGCTAAAGCACATTGGTAACTGATACGAAAAGAAGTCCCAAGAAAAGTTTCTTGGAATGCATACACCGAGTGTATCAAAAGTATGATTACACTTCCTAATATTAACTTAAAAAATAAAAAATATTCACTTACGCTCTCTTTGTTCCATAAAGAAAAGATTCGAGCTTTTTTACGAAGCATTTCATTCACGATATCAAAGTGGGCACCATTATTGGCGCACTACTCATAGAGTCTATACGAGATTTCTATCTGCATTCTCTGAAGCATTACAGGATCAGTAATCCAAATGGCCTCTGCAATTCGATTTTCCAATTCATCCGTGTCACTCATTGAAGATTTATAAGAAATGTTTTTTGCGTATTCCTACATGAGAAGAAGTTCAAAGGTGTTATGTCTACAGATCTAGGTGGCCACGCTCTTGAGCCTCCTCTTTCAACAAGTATCGTAGGAAACTAGGATTACTAGTAAATAGATTTATTAATGTCGTACTTAGGATTAATGGTGACGGATCTTTTAGTTCTGATCCATAGTCAAGTGATGAGGGTACCCCTATCCTCAAAACTTCCATACCAACGGGAGAACTTGAGTTAAAAATATCAATAAAATAACGAGAAAAGTGAAATACGGTGCATCACTCACACACACACACAAAATGATTTGTGAGGGCTTAATAACCTCTCACTGTGAATCTATAATTGGGTTATAGGTGACGGACATGGTAGTTTTGAACTGCAGTCGGTTCAACCCCCACTCTCCGAATTTCTACACCATGCCAAAGTCATATTTAATGTGCCTTGGTAGATTAACCGTGCGTTAGACTCTCTACATGACGGTTTTCGATGCAACTAGGGCTCGAACTGATGACGCATTGCCCAGGAGTCCAGAATCACAACCACTAACCGCGGCTGCATTTGACTGGAGAGGTAGTATCTTTTAAAAACAAGTCGACGAAAGTATCAACGCGTTATCTTTGTGCTAAAAATTAAATACAGTCTGACTTCCATAAAACAAAGTCGCTAAATCCCGGAAAAAATTTCGTTATATAGAGGTTCATCTTTTAAAATACTTTATAAACCACATAAAACTAATTTTAAATTCGTAAGCACTATAAGTAGTTATAATATACCGGTTCTGGAACAGTGGAGCCGGTGGAGCCGGTGGAGCCGCATGCAAACAAAAGTGGGTGGAAGTCCCCCCCCGATCTGAACCGGAAGATGGTTTGTGATTGATAAGGGTTTCGGGATCTGTACTGATAAGAAATGCACGCTTTTAGCGATAACGAGTTATATTCTGATATAGTTTTAATTAAATGATTATGATTTTTTTAATTACGTCATTGAAAGCAAATTTTAATTGGGATAAAGAGTCAAATTTTTCTGTACATATGATTATTTTTATATCATTCCGTATACATCTATTTCTGAAAATCATGATATACGTGTTGAATGAGTATTTGTTATATTTCAAATTTGATGCTTGTGATTTCTGAAACAGAGGATTGAAAATTAGGCAAACGAAAGGGAGTGGAAATTCCCCCGGGTCTGAACCGGGAGGATGGTACCCTCTCCGCTCTGATAAGGGTTTGGGGCTCTGTAAATGGGTGTTACAAATGCATGTTTTTAGAGATAACGAGTTATATTCTGATATAGTTTTAATTAAATGATTATGATTTTTTTTTAAGTACGTCATTGGAAGCAAATTTTAATTGGGATGAATGAATCAAACTTTTTGGAGGGGGACATAATTTGTTACTTAGGGTTAATGA